>JAWNPS010000100.1:1200000-1739426 GCA_035047385.1 Drosophila tripunctata
GGTCGTGGTCTGTGGTCCTTCTTTTATACTACGCCATGTGCATGTGTGTGTGTTTGTGTGTTTTTGCTTTTTATGACCCAATATGGCCGCCAAGCGCGACGTGTACGTGTTTGTTCCTGTTTTTGTTCTGTCGTTGTGTTTGTGTGGGTTTATGAATTATATAGATTTTTATGCGGTCGCATATTATTTTTGTTGCCATTTTGTTGTTGTTTTGCTTTGTTTTTTCTCGGTTTTGTTTCATTTCATTTTCTTTTCGTTTTTGCTTTCATAGTGTCCTCTTTTCTCTTTTCTGTTTTTTTTTTTTTGGGGGGACAATAAAAATGTCTTTTTATATGTGTGGCGATATCTGGCAGATCTGCCTGCATAATGTTATGTCGTTTTTGCGGCTATTTATGAATATTTTCCTGAGCCTGAATTTGACTTTTATGTTTTGCTTTGTACTGAGATGGCGGCATTCATTATTGCCTTACATACGTATGTATGTACATATGTTTGTGTGTACAGTCATGTTGGTTTGTACTCGCACGCTCTTTACTTACTCTCTTCACACTCGGTTTTGAGCGCTGCTTTTGTCATTTTTGCATTAATTTCATATTTTGTGTGTGTTTGTGTGTTTGTGTGTGTTGTGCTACCGCTGCTGACTGTTTATTCCGCATAAATAATAAATATTTTTGGTTATTGCGTCTGCACAGCATTAATAATATTTTCCACACACACACACACACATGCATCCTGTGAGCCTGTTAGGACATTGCCTCGGCCATGAGCTTTAATTTTAGCTCATTTTTCGTTATCAAAACATTTCGGGTTTATGTATGTATAGAATATGTGTGTGAGCGTATTTGTTTTTTTATGCATACATAAATATTTGCAATTAAATATGGCACACACACACACACACACACACACATATGCGAATGCCTAAACAAACACTACAATAAGTCCAATGCATTGCCAACATTTCCCAAAAATATGAAATTTTTGTTATTTATTTTCATATTTTTCTCTTCGAATTTTCCACGAATTTCGAACAATTTCATTAACAAATTATTTCGCATTCTATAAATTGCAGCTTTCGCTTGTAAATTAAAAGTTTTAATTTAAAACTATTGCAATTTACAAATCCTTTACCAAAATTATAAAGAATAGTGCTTTACAAATAAAGTTGGCAAGTTTTGAATTCCACAAAACTATGCAACATTTTAATGCGCATTAAATTAGAAGGTTTTTGGCGGGTTAATTAATCAATGAATGCGTAGAAATGTATTTACTGTACATATTTACATATGTATTAAGTAATATTTAAATGGTACGCAGTTTAATATGTTAATAAGTACATACATATGTACGCAATACATTAGTTTCGAAATTATAAATGCTTTCAACGATTTCAGATAAGTAATACTACGTAGCATTTTAGTATATAGCAATATATTCTGTGAAAATCTTCCCGATTTGTGACACATGCTCATCAGTGTTGACAATTTAGCTTTTCACTGGGGCAAAATATCAGACAAATCTTTTGGCAAATATGTCCTTAGTGACAAAATTGGTATACCAAAATTTTATATTTACTGAGATAATAGCCAAAAAAATACCCAATATATAACCTTAATACTTAATAATAATAACATCTAAGCCTATATCCAGGCTTAAATTATTTATTTTAAATATATGTACAAATTTATATACATATATGAAATATTTAAAAACCGTAAAAATAAATATTGTAACCAATTTTTTTTTAAATTTTACCCGATTTTTAAACTTTTAAACTTGTTTGAGTAGCGCTAAAGACGAAAGTAACAAATTGTATTACTCAAAAATTTATTAAAAACTGTTTCAATGTAAAAAATAAACAATGAATAGTATATTAATCTGTTTATTTTTTTTTTTTTTACGTATTTAACCTCTTACTGTTACTTTCGTAGGTAGGTTTTTCCAGTGTGGAGCTAGCAACACTGATACCTAGTCTTGTACTAACGTATGTATATTCTTACAAACAGTTAGTGCAGTAATTAAGTGAACCAAATAATATTTTCACACACTTTGTAGTACCATACTCATAAAATTGCTTATCTTTGCTTAAATACTGTGCAGACGAACAAAAAAAAACATGCCTTGATACATTGTCACAACACTTCCTTAAGCAACTGTCCACATGTGTGTACGTAAGTAGGGATGTAAGAGATGGCGAGTGCAAGTGCACTTGTTTACAACGGGGCCAATGAACAATGGGCTTATCAGTAACATAGACCCACATGAGGCTAGTAGTCGGTAGTCGTTGTCGGGTCGCGCGGATTGATTAAGATTCAAGTGCCGTTGACAGCTAATCGGGTCGATTAAGGCGCGAGCAATCTAATTTGTGCTTCAATTGTAATGTACTTAGCTAAACTATTTTGGCAGCAACAACAAAAGCAACAACAGCAGACGACTACGACGCGTACATTGTACATTGACGACGACAAAAGAGAGCGCGTGCGAGTGAGACAGTGCTTAAGAGAGTGAGAGTGCGCTCGCGAGAGTAACATTGAGCGAGGTTTGACCAAAAAGGACAGAGGCGTAACGCATAGGCAAAGAGGATAGCAGCGAGAGTCTATCCCCCACAGCTGCGCCACTGTGCAAAAGCCGTTATCATCCCATGCAGTTGAACTACAAACAGCAGCAGCAGCAGCAGCAGCAGCAAGTGCACATCGAACTTCACTCAAAGCATTATTAAATCGCACCTCCCGTTGAATGGTTTACAATCAAATTGCTCCGTGCACAATCATAAATATATATTGTAGCTCCTACCATATAATAAAGACTCGCGTGTGCCTTGACCATGGCTGGGGAATCGGGTACAGTGCAGAGCAGTGCGGTGTGTAACAAGGAGCAACTGCATTTGGTGCGCGAGAAGCTGCAAAAGTTTCAGAGCAAAATGCTGTCCGACTTTGAGCAGCGTGTCTCTTGTTTGATCGAGGATGTCTTGCAGGACATACGGCAACAGGAGTTGCGTGCGCACGAGTTTCGCCAGTTTGAGAATCCCCGTGGTGACAACAGTGGGCACAACAATTCTGGCGGCACTTGGCACAACCGTAAGCAGCAGCAGCAAAACACAACCTTCATACGCCAAACTGACGTCAGCGATAGTCCAAATTCCGCTGCGATTGCCCAAAATGAGCAGACGCCGGCGCAACAGCAGCAGCAGCAGCAACAACAACAACAGCATGAACAGCAGCCAAAACAACAAAAAAGAATACGACGTCAATTGCCGGATAAAGTTTTTGTGGAACGTGAATCGTATTTAACGGCCTTGTTGCAGGTGGAGCACATGCGCACCATTTATCACATATTCTACATTATTCTGGTCATGTTTCTGCTAAACGTTGTTTGCTACGACTACTTTGTCGAGGGACGCATCACTCTGGGAATGGACACAGTGCGCGGTGGACTAAGGCGTTTGCATTGGGTTATGGGCGTCTGGCTGCTGGAGCATGTCTTTGTACTGGCTCTGTACTATGCATTCCAGGGCTGGGCACTAGTGCGCCACAAACTGCAGTCGCACAGTGAGTATCAATAAAATGTACACACCATGTATAGCAATGTGCGTTTGTCTTTATGAACAGCTACTTAGATCTCAGAGATTAAAAGAGCTAGAGCTATTAAATTTGTCTTAGAAGTTTTTCATGCCCTCAAATGCACCATTTTCCATTTTCAAAATTTCATAACTCAAAAAGTATTTGAGATAGCTCAAGCAAACTGATACAGTATGTGCAGTATAGCATTATTTATAGACTAGCCAGATTTTGTTTGCAAGGCTCAAGTATATTGTAAAGTTTTCATATATCACAAACAGTGCCGAGGCTAAAAAAGCTTCGTAATTGTAAATTTCGTCAAGTATTTGAAAGAAATTCACAGTTTACATATAATAATTTTAAGTCGCCAATATATTATATATGAAAATATATAAAATTATGAATTTCAGAATATTAATAAAGTTAAATTTCAAGACTAAACTTATAGGAAATTAAAAAAAAAATAGACTTAAAGCTAAGCATACTATTATTTTCTAAATGCCGACTAAAATACATTAGAGTCGTACTATTATATCAGTTTTTAATATGAAATATATAATATCTTAGAGAAATTTCTTATTGCTTACTTAATAAATACAAAGTCTTTTACAGTCGGTTCGCTCGACTGCCTACCTCTCCTAATTTAACTTCTACTTGTGCTTCCATTTGCAGAATCGTTGCAACGCTTCTGGTCACACAGCTGCCTGATCATGTACATCAGTGCCCAGCTGGTGTTTGGCTATGTCTCGACCTCACTGTGCCTCAAGTTTCGGCTGCCGTTTGTCAGTGCCTGTGTGCTGCTGCTGGAGAGCACGCGTCTGCTGATGAAAATGCATGCCTTTGTGCGCTACAATGCGGAGCGAGTGCTGGCGGGAAAGCAGAAAACAGATGACAAGAACGAGCAGACGGACTGCGACAAAGGGATGCCGTCCTTTTATACCGCCGCTGCAGTGCTATGTGTACTTCCTGTTTGCTCCCACGCTTATCTACAGAGATAGCTATCCACGCACAACGAATATACGTTGGAAGTTTGCATTGAATCGCCTGCTGGAAATGGTTGCGGTGGCCTTTCTGTATGCCTTCATCCATGAGCGGCACATCCATGAGCACTTTGGACAGTTTGGCAAGGAGCCGCTGGGTCCACCGCAGCTGATTGTCAAACTGTTTGGCATGATGCTGCCGAGTGCGGTGATCTTTCTGTGCGGCTTCTATATGATACTGCATTCGTGGCTGAACTTTACGTCGGAGCTGCTGCGTTTCGGGGATCGCATGTTCTACAAGGACTGGTGGACGTCGCACACCTACGATGGCTACTATCGCAACTGGAATGTTGTGGTGCACGATTGGCTGTATGAGTATGTCTACCGAGATGTCTATACCCACATATTCAAGGGCTCCAAGCTGGCGTCTGCATTGCTGGTGTTCCTCATCTCGGCCCTGGTGCATGAACAGGTGCTGGGATTTGCTCTGCAAGTATTCTTCCCAGTTATGTTTGTACTCTTTGGATTTGTGGGTGTGGCGCTGGTGTTCATTATGCGCAGTGCAAATAAAATACTGGGCAACATCTTTCTCTGGTTCTCACTCATCTCGGGCAACGGTGTGCTGATCTCATTATATGCCATGGAATATTATGCGAAAAAGAACTGTAATCTGCAGTACGAGAGTTGGTCGGATTACCTAACGCCCGCTGTGTGGCGTTGTTACCACTAATTAGTCTTACTTCTTTTAATTTGTACACTCTTGGCGTACGTTTTTTATATCATAGGTAAATAAACTTAATTCAAAATACATACATATCAAATGGCTTGCTTAACGTTAACTTATTTTAGAACAAGCTAACTAATTGGTCGGTTAGCTCTCAATCTTATCAAATACTGTTTTAGCCTCGGCCAGCGTTCCAAACAGTCTTCTCCAGCATTATGCACACACATTTGTAGCGTTTGCTTTGGATGCGGCCAATGGCGGCGTCTCCGAATCCTCAGCGCGCTTACGCCGAAACAGGATGACGTGTGGTTCCGGTGCGTGCATCATATAGTGCACCCAACCCGGACTTTGCTGCACGCCCAGATTGCGCCATTCCGTCTCTGTCATTAGATGCGACTTGGGTACATGTTTGGCCAGATCAGCGGGCAGAATTACGTGTCTGCAAAGAGTAATGGAAATATATGTGTAAGTTGCGTATACTTATGCGGCTGACAGAAAGCGTTAATACCTGTACTCGAATTTATCATCAAAGTACTTCTCTGAGTATTGAATTTGATCGGCGGGCATGTTTTCCTTTATATTTATTTATTTTTATACTTGTTGCTACAGCTGCACGCAATATCGATATATCGATAATTCTCCAGCTGTACTTGTTGCATTGTGTTCGATTGTGGCGGTCGCACGATTGCATGCCAGTGCTGGAAAACGAAACAATGGAAAGACAAATCATTCCTCATGCTCTACGAAGCTACTTTTGTTTTAAGCATATTTGTGTTTGTTTACATAAATGCAAAAAAATATTCACAAGTATTTTTAATAAAGTGGTAAATTTTTTTTTGAATTGCCCAAAAATACCAAAGTAACTAACACATCTAACCTCTATGTATATTGAAGTTTCTTTAAGCTGGTCACACCAATGCATTCATAAACAAAAGTTGGCCACACTTTCACAACAGCACCATAAAAGCCAAAAATTTTGGAAATTATTTACGTGAAAGAAAACCCAACTAAATAGGCCCCCCCGAACAAAGACAGCGACAGCGTGAGAGTGAGCGGGAGAGTGCTGTTGTACATATGGAGGAGTGTCGGCCCTTCTTCTCGAATCGCTTGTATTTTGTGTGAGAGTGAGCCAAAAGTTACGCGGTATTGTTATTGTGTGCGTGTGCTAGAGCAAAGCAGCAAATAGTAATTTGGAATTTATATAAGAAGTGCCGTCGTTGTTTTTCAACAATTTCCACGCGTACACACACACACACAGGCTAACACGTTTAGTCACTGTGTTACCACCGCAACAGGGAAACTCCCATGACAACGCCACAACAAAAACAACAACAACAACAGCAGCAGCAGCAGCGTTAAAGTAAATATACATATGGGCAGACATAATTAAAAATACACCAAGAGCGGAGCACCATTAACGTTCCAGTTTCATCCCCACCACCACCACCCCCCGCACAGACGCACAAGCATGTACACAGGCATGTGTGTGTGTGTGTGAGCCACCTGCTGCTGCTGCTCCTGCTGCTCCTACTGCCTGGGCCACTTACACTTTAAAACCGAACAGAAAAAAAAAAAAAACAAAACGCTTTAGACAACTTTCATCATCATCATCATCGCCATAATCTTTATCAGCATTGGCAGTGCTGCTGCTGCTTCAAGCTGCTCCGGTAACAAGAGGCAACGCAGGGCAGATGCTGCTGCCCTAGTTTAAACAGTGGAGCAACAACACATCCAATAACTGTAAAACCAACAACAAACAGCAGCAACAACAACAGCAACAACAACTACAATAACAACAACAACAACACAACAACAGCAAAATGAATGCCAGCCTTATATATGAGATACTCATGTATTTGAACTCATTCTATTTTGGCATGTACGCCGCCTTCGAGGTGGGAGTGGGCGTGCTAAAGGGAATCAATCTCAATTATGGCGAAAATGCTCTGTCACGTGAAGCATCCATTTTGCTATCACTGTGCATCATTGAAACGCTGCGCATTGTCTTTGGCCGCAAGAGCAGTCTCAGCGATCGTGGTGAGTAATCAAGCAAAAAGAACAGAAACAGACGGACAGACGGCACAGACCAACTTACAACATATATACCATATATTATATACTTATACATTTGTTTACTTAATGAGCTGTAAACTCTGCACACTCAACAGTTGAGTGTGTGTGGTGTGAGGAGGAGTGAGGAGTGAGGAATGAGGAGTGTTTTGGTAGCTGGGAGTCTGCTTTTGGGGTTGTAGTTGAGAGGTGGTGCTCTCTCTATGATGACATACTCAAATTATTTGCCACTGTCTCAATGGCGTGACATCGTCATCATCGACATCATCAACAACATCAACAACATCCCCCGAAAACCTCATCATTCCGCCCAACTGGCCACAGTTCAAAAACGTTTTCACTGTCAAACACGGCGTATGCGTAATTTTCCCTTTGCTTGCATCTACATATGCAGACATTTGTATGACGTGCATATTTTCTCTCGCATTATTTTCAATTATTACGTTAATTAGAATATGCATATAATGAAAAGAACTCAAAATTTATGTTAGTAACAAAAGCAGCAATCGAAAAAGCTTTAGAGTATAAATAGCATAATACTTGGAGAACTTGTCAGCTAAAAATTTAGATTAAAATCGTTACAAAGCCTTATTAAAGTCTATTTTTGCAATGATCAGCTAAGTTTAGTCAGAGCTATTAGACAGATATTTTGACATAACTTTAAGCAAACAGCTGAAATTCAAAAGTGTATTGAAGAAACGTTCCTTTGTTCATAATTTTTTATATACAAATTTTGGAAATAATATTCCTATTCCTTAAACGAATACAGATAAGTTTTAGATTAGAAAAAAATTAAGAGTTCTCATAAAATGTATTCAAATTTGAGCGAAATCTGCCTGAAAGCTATGGTCACACAGCTAATTTTGTATGGATGAAATCAAAAACAAATCTGAAACTAATCTGTATCTTAGGATCCTTTGAATTAGCTACAATAAAAACAGCAGAAAACAAGACAATCAATTCCTATAGAAAATAAGCCAATAAAAAAATATTAAGTAATTCTAATAAAAATATATATTATTAGTAAAAATAGCGAAAGGAAAACTATCAAAATGTATTTAAATCCAAAATCAAACTCTAAAATCACATATTTAAACACCAACTTAATTCAAGACTAGATATAAAAAGTTTTAGATGGGTATTTTTCTGTTTTAAATACACAGTGGAAGGTTTCAAATTGTTAGCTAAAACAACCTTTGTAGATCTACCAAATATTTCATTCTATAAGCGAATTCAGCGGTTTATAAAAATAGATTAATTTAAAATAGAATAGGGATTATTATGGGACTGCAAAAGTATTGAAATTTATTTATGTTACATGCTAATTATGCGCTCTCTTTTAATTCTCCATCTCTCTCTCTGTTTTGCAGGATGGCAAGCAACCGCATCCGTAATATTAACACTGCCCAGTCTTGGTATTGTTATCTATTTGTGTTGTTTTCAAACCTTTGTTCTCAAACTCGAAATTCTTCTGAGTGCCTTAATGATCATCCTACAAGGTACTGAACTAGTCTACGCCAGCATATTCATTTGTACAATGTGTCGACCCGTAACATACACCTAGCAGTTGATTTACGTTGCCACGTCGATGCCCAAGTTGGGGCAACCAGCAGCAGGGGTGCCAGCAAATGGAGCTGGAGTTGGAGTTGGAGTTGGAGCTGAAGCTGTTGCTGGTTTAATACGACGAAGACAACGCGACTTTTGGCATGATTATGTCAAACAGTTTTCATTTAAATTGAGTTACTTTGATGTGGTCTAAAGCCGCATTGTTACCACCACACACCGACAACTTTAAGATGTTATATTAGATGAACCAACCAAATACGCTGGCGTATCAGTACAACCCAACAAAAAAAACAAAAATACATAAAATCCGAAACCAAAGATGTATAAATCCACTAAAGAAACAAACCAAAACAAACCGAACAAACGCTTTTCTAACGAGGTTGGTATGAGTATCTTATATAAGCTGTATATATATATTACACTATTCAACAAAAAATCGCGCGCGTTACACGATTCGCGTCCGTTTCGATCAAAAGCGGCATTTAATTTGAATTCAGAGCGCATTCTTTCTTTTGTCCGGCCTTTTGTCGCCTGGTTGTGTATTTTTATACACCTATAATGATCTAAAATTATATGCACATACAAGTGCAGCTACACCACTGGTCACATAAGTAGTCTAGTCTATGTGCAACCGAAGCAGCAGCAGCAGCATCATTGCTTTTGGCAACGTACACTTCTAATTCAAGTGTAATATATACGAGACCAACAGACTTGTTAGACTGCCATAACTTCATTTTAATCGTAATGCAAAATATTAACAACAACAAAGTTAAACTGCAGCCATAACATACAAAATTAGCTAAACAATAATGTGGCATAATTAGTGCACTTAAAAGTATCTAGTCGAAATTAAAAGGCGACAACGACCAAATAGCACATAATTCAAATGAAAATGAGAGACAACAGATGAGCCAATGCAACAGCCAAGCAAACACAGCAGCAGGTCCACATTATTATAATGCTCGTCAGTCTAAAAATATAGCGCCCAACGTAAGCAACGTGCGCATCGTGTACTGCTTTTTGCACATTTAATATAATACTGAATTTACAACGGTTGCCGGGATCGCGAGGGTTGACACAAAAGTTAGTTAAAATGCCGCCAAAGACGACCACCGCCATTGGTGCCGAAGAAGCCAAATCCTAGCATGAACTACGAGGTGTTAATCTACTTGAATAGCTTCTACTTTGGCATGTTCGCCTGCTGTGAGATGGCCATGGGTCTGCTGAAAGCGATCAATTTGAGTTATACGGGTCACACGCTCGCCCAGGACTCGGCCGTAATGATAACCTTTATAGTGCTAGAGACAATGCGTCTGATAATGGGACGCACGGGAACGTTAGCTGCGCGAGGTAGACACTGATATCTATTTATAGTTCTTATCAATATATTGTACTCTTTACTCACCCACTTTCTAACTCTCTCTCTCTCTCTCTGTGCTGTTTGTTAATCTATAGGTTGGACTGCCATACTGTCGGTCTTTCTGATCATACCCTGCTTTGTGGCCGTCGCATATCTGCTGATATTGCAGACCTACAAACTGCGTCTAGAATATTGCCTTGGGACGCTGCAGTTGGCGCTCTACTTGACCGAGGTGTGGTATGCCATTGCCTTTGTCTTCTCAATGTGTCGTCCAATAACTTATGATTAGTAACATACAGCAAGACGAGACATTTACATATAAATATATATACATATATACTAACTACTTACATTACATTAACTAAAAAAAAAACTAAAGCCGAGTTTAGCAATACGTTTGTTTCTTAAAAAAAACAAAACACAGTTAGAGATCAAAAAATACAATTGAGAAATGATCCCCTAGCCAAATAAATGCATACATACTTATGATGGTTTTATATTGAAGACATTTGTTAAGATCTAAGCATCAATTGGAACCAATACGACAAGACAACAAAATATAAAGAACAACAACAAGAAATTATGAACTTGAATGATTTTCACATTTGTATGACAATTTTTAGGTATACATTAAAATATATATATATATACACATATATATACATATATGTATATAGAAATCAAAACGAAACATTTTGAATCCTTGGGCAAATTTAAATATTTATAATTGTAAGAAACTAAAACAATAGTAAACATTTTAAAGTTCAACCCAAAACATACATTACAAACAATTTATAAAAAAAAAGGCAATGTGTGTACTTTAATAAAATACTTTATATAAAACTAGCATAAAAGCAATAGCGATTGTAAGTTGAACCGAAAAACAAAAACAAAAAGAAAACTGTATAATTAGACACCATTCAATGTAATTCAATCTAGTCAAATCATTGGGCATTTAAAGTCAGGCTTTCTCTCTGTTTTTTGTAATAACGCCCTCTCTAGTCGAAAGTAAAATCTCATGAATCAATTAGCTATAGTGCAACTCTAAATGGAACCCATTAATTGATCCAATCCAAGGAACTATGAAACTAACCTTATGTTGACAACTTTAATTGTATAATATTTATATAAATCTTTTGTTCAAATGCAAAATGTTAACATACATTTTTAAAATGCGCTAGTCGAAAGTCGAATAACCAAAGAATTGTAACACAATTTAGTTATAACAAAATGAATGCAAACCAAAAAAAATAAGATTTTATGACAAATTATATACACTTGATGAAATTACCAATTAAAGAACAAGCAAAACAATATATCTAATGTATTTTTTATATATAGTTTAACATATAGTAGGCTCTGTCCGTTTAGTAGAATTGAAAACACATTCTAAACATTTTTGTTACATTTTTGAAAAAGGAAAAAAAAATATACACGACACACACACAAATTTGTTGTTCTAGATTTCCATTGGCTTCAATTTGAACTTAACACCCAAGAATCTTGCAATGGAGAAGAATCAAAAGTCTGGTAAGCAAAACAATTAAACATTAAATTGAGTTCTATATATTTCTGTCTGATTTTTTAAGTGGAAAATGTTGCCGCATCGCAATCGAGCGGTAGTCGTCGTGTCATGTGGCAGGTGCGCGAAGGCGAGGAGGAAGTCTTTGATTCGGTAGTCAACTATCAGCTGCTGGAGCCGATCAATCCAACTAGCTCCAATGCCGAGCCAACGGAACAGACCAGCCAGGACAAACGTAGAGCTCGAGTTGTGGCATTGTGGCAGCGTCTGTTTGATGGTCTGCGCACCCAGACTTTACCCAATCTGGCGTTACGCTATAAGCCATCGCATGAGTCTCTGAAGAATACATCTGAATCGGCCAAATCAGTCAAATCGGTCATAACAAACCTGGTCACTACTACTGACCTTAAACTGGAGACTTGTTTTTTTCCACCCTATCAGACAGCTGTAGTGCGCGAAGTAGCGCCCACATTCGCCCACCGCATGTATAAATGTCCAGATGACACCGACTCCTGCTGTTCCGGGGCCATTGAGTTGCGGGTTCCTGTGCTCAAATCCACGAAATCTGGCAAAACAGCAAATAACAGAGCTATGCACGATAGCACATCCACTTTTAGCCACATGCAGGTCAACGTCAACGGTAATGCAAAGCTCAAACGTCGTAACAAGAAGACGGTGGTGTCCTCGATTGGTGGTGCGGGTTTTAGTGGTGCCAATAAATCAACATCAAATGGAAATCCAAATTCCGCTTTGCCCACTCTGCGCCAGCGGCAACAGGAACTGCATCGCTACCGTGTGCTGATTGAGAAGCGCCGTTTGGAACTGCTGGATCTGAAGATTGTGCGGGAGCGTGCGGACGCATTGCGTCATGAAATTCTATTTCACAAGGATTTGCAGCTGAAACACAATCAGATTAAATCGTATGAGGATAATAACAGCTCTCAGGCATAAACGTGAGGCCGCAAACTGTTCAAAAAACAACAAAATCATTAAGTAACAAAATTATAGATAAATAGTTTCCATATAGTGCAATAAAATTCATAGTTGAACAACAAAATACAATATATTTTTCATAGTAATTTAAGGCGCTAATCTAGTTACTAGATTCTGTTTTATTGCTTAATTTACAATTCAAACAAATGCAAACCAGTGTTGAGCAGCGACAACAACCTGTTGCCGTGTCTGGGCGAATGACAAGTGGTGTTATGAATGCGGTACAGCTGCTTTGTTTACAATTGGAACTGCAAGAAATATAAATTGGATGTGCAACAAAATGTTGCAAAACACTTGTCGCATCTGTGCAGTCGACTCCAATGCCTCAGAAGTGACAAAACTCTTCGAGAAGAGCACACGTAAACTGCTGCGACAAATTAATCTGCTCACCGGTGTTTTCGTGAGTTGGCCAAAGTGAAAATATCACAAATGTTGTTATTTAATAATTTGTTGCGCCCGCAGCTGGAGGCCAACTCCGATTTGCCCGATGTTATTTGCAGAAACTGTCTTAATGATTTGGTTTGTGCCATAGAATTTCGTCGTCGCTGTCTGCGCAACCACAAGAGATGGCAGCCCAAGAAATCGCCAACTCCAGAACACGAATCCGAATCCGTCGAAGATTCTTTAAAGCATCATGTC
The DNA here is from genome assembly GCA_035047385.1 of Drosophila tripunctata. Classification (NCBI taxonomy): domain Eukaryota; kingdom Metazoa; phylum Arthropoda; class Insecta; order Diptera; family Drosophilidae; genus Drosophila; species Drosophila tripunctata. Next base: position 1,213,412 of record JAWNPS010000100.1, read on the forward strand.
CGTCGCAGCGCTAGATTGGCAGACGAGGCGGATGATGATGAGGCTGAAGTGCCAGAGAGTCCGCTTGAAGTGTTGATTAAAGTGGAGCAACCCAAATGTGTTGCAATTGAAGATGATGGTGTAGATCATTTGGATACAGAGAAGTACTCCGTGAATTTCTCTGGGTCAGATGGAGAACACGCTGTAGCAACAAAGAAAACCAAACGACGATCGCGTCTAATGAAGTCCACACTTGCAAAACCCCCGCGTACTAAGCAAAAACTACCGATTTTCTTCTGTGATCAATGTGGCAAGAATGTGACTGGAAAATCTGCCTTCGATCGTCATCTGCGCAAGCACAGTGGTATTAGACCCTTCCAGTGCGAGTAAGCTTTACCATTTACGGCATACGTATAGTACTGGTTATCTAATAACATTTTTTTAGACAATGTCCAGCTCGATTTTTGTCTGCCGGCGAGCTTAAAGGTCACCAAGTGATGCACACCGGTGATCGCAACTTTCCGTGTCGCCACTGTGAACGAACCTATGTCAACTACAGTGGACGCTTGCGACACGAACGCACTCACACCAATGAGCGGCCATTTGCCTGCCTTCAGTGCGGCAAGGCCTTTACCAATTCCTATATTCTTAAAAACCATATGCTGGTACATACGGGCGAGCGAATGTATAGGTTTGTAGCCAAGTACAACTTATAAGGCGTAGAAAAAAGTAAGGATTACAGATCTGTTGAAGCTATATTCTTGTGGAATAATGGAAGCTGCTTTTGTCAGCAATTCAAAAATTTCAACTAAATTGGTTTCAGAAAGGGTGGAGATTAAATCGATGCTTAATTTAACTAATTTTAATGTTCATTGGAGAAGTGAATTTACTTTCCAAATAATTTTGGAATATCTCAATTAAAAATGTATATAAGAAAACATTTTAATCACTAATTCCTGCCTAATAATAGATTACTTTTTGCTAAACCCTAAATAATTCTCAGATTAATTATTAACACAACTTTTCCTTATTTACAGATGTGATTTATGTGATCGTGCCTTTTCGCGACCGACACACCTAAACACACATTATCGATCAAATACTCACAAACAGAATTTGGAGAAATCGGCTGAAGTAGAGCAGCAACAGGTGCTTAAAGCGGGATTTGCAAACATTGGACATCAGGCTAGAAATACCTTTAAGCAACAGTCAATATTAAGTTAGTAAAGAGTGTCTTTAAACATTTGTAAATAATAATAAGATACTTTATGTTAATGCAATAAAACAAATGACTTTTTATTTTATAGACTACGCTGAGAACGCTACTTTAGCATAGTTATCAAAGATATGCAACTTTCAATGCCTTAACACCGACGGATTAAGCCAGTCGGTTTAAGGTTTTATCTTGTTTGAAAAATCACACGAAATAGTTATTATACTTCATTATAATTAGTATTTTGTTATTAAATTGAATCAACTTTTAAATTCTTCGTTTTCACGTTCCACATTGCGTTTATGTGCGCTGGAACGGTAATGTGTTACCAGATGCGTTTGGCGTATAAACGACTTGTTGCACAGATCACAGCTGAAATTGTATAAGATGCATAAGCACATAACCAAGTGGAACAACTCATTGAACTCACCTGAAAGCACGCTCGCCGGAATGTATGAGCATGTGGTTCTTGAGTATGTAGGCGTTGGTAAAGGCCTTGCCACAGCTTTGACAGACATAGGGTCGTTCATTGGTGTGCGTCCGCTCGTGCTTCATCCGTGTGCTATAGTCCGTAAAGCAGCGCTCACAATACTGACAGGCAAAGGGACGCTCTCCGGTGTGTCTGCGCATGTGGCGCTTCAACTCGGAACTCGTGCAAAAGCGATCCCGACAAATGCTGCAGGGTGTTAGACAAGTCAATATACAAATAAAGAGTAGTCGTTTTTAAGTGCTTACTCGCAGGCAAACTGTTTATCGCCACGATGTCGTCGGCAGTGTAGGTCAAAGGCCATGCGTCCTGATATATGATTGCCACACTCGTCACAAATGTATATAAGATTTCCGTGACGTTTACGTCCTGGTTTCTTAGTGATTGAATCTTGTGATGCCGCTATCTCATCGTTCAATACTCTATCTAACATCGCACACTCTTCATCCGATTCCTTGTCTGGCAGAATATAATCAACAGTTGTCACATTTCCACACTCCTCCTCATCCACAACTGTGAACTGCTGTTCTTCACGACCATCGTGTAACACCTCAATGTCCTGGCCATCTGTTGCCTCCGTCTCCTCTTTGACCAAACCATCATCAATGATGATATCGTACTCCATTAGTTCCTCCTGTTTACCGGTCTCATCGTCATAATTCTCTACATCTTTCGATTGTGTCTCAATGATCAGTTTCAAGTGCTCTCCAGGCGAACTTTTTGTTTTTGGAGTTTCAGTCTCCGATTCAGACTCGGAATTACTTGTATTTGTGGCTTTTTGGCTGCTGTGTCCCGCAAACTCCATTATAGCTTCTCTATATTCCCTGGGTATTTCCTTTAACTGCTCTGCTGTTAAGCCAGCTAGCAGCTCATGTTGTGCTCCAATGAATCTTTCTCGAAATCTAATCGCTTCCCGCAACTCTGTTTGACAGCAAATACATATGAGATCCGGCAAGCATTCAGCATTTTCCAACTGCAGTTTAGATAAATAAATATTTATTTCTTTTGTTTTAGCTCTGGCCTATGTGGTAAATACTTACACTTATGCCCGTGAGTACTTGAAGTTTCCAAAGTATACTTTGATTGTCAAAGATTCGTATGGATCTCTTGTAGGCGGCATATCTGCCGCACACTCTGCACATATTTTTTAGCATTTTGCGACTTCCCAAAACAAAATAAACAACAATTTGAGCTCAACAATGAATTTGTTTTGTTGTTATAGCTGTGGCTGCGCCAGCTGCTTTTTGATTTTGTGCCATTCACATGTAAACGGCAAGCAATATGCAGTTTTCTACAGTGTTTCAAAACGATTTGTTGGCTTGTAAAATTAAAAGCATTTTGAAAACTAAATAAATTGCAATGGTATTCATTTTATTTTATAATTTGATTATTAATTAATTAAAAGACCTATTTGACAAATTCAAAATCAGTCAATTATTAGCATAAAATATAATATACAAATTTTAGAAATTATTTAAAGACATATGTCAAGATGATTCCTGAATTAGCACAGAATTTACATTAAAACTATTATGTATATATCATAAAATATTTAAAAATTCAGTTCGATTTAAATGCTGTAGTATTCTCATTGCTTAATTGGCAAGATAAAACTGTGTTTCACAACTCAACTACACACTCTTCCCAACTTTACTGATCTCTAAAAAATGTCCATACGCCGGAATTACAGGATACAAATGTTATATGTTTAAATTCATTTATTTTAACTAATATATAATAAGTAATCTTGCAATCTCTTATTTAATAGTACAGAATTTATGTAAAAAAGAATATGTACGCTTGTTAATCTTGAATGTGCAAACTTTCCTCGTCCATTTCCAATTTGAGCTGTAGGGCCGGATCGTGTTGCATTTGCTGTTTCAGTTGATACTTTTCCACGGTGCGCTTATGGACACCGGTACGCATATGTGTACTAAGATGAGTGGGCAGCATGAACGACTTGTCGCACAGTTCACATCTGCAACAATAAGAGAAGTTGTTTAGATATAATGTTTTTTAAAAGACAGAAAAGCCTCTCTTCGTCTCCTACCTATATGAGCGTAATCCGGAATGTGTGAGCATGTGATTCTTGAGAATGTAGCCGGTGGTAAAGGCCTTGCCACAGGTGCCACAAGCATAGGGTCGTTCATTGGTGTGGGTGCGCTCGTGTTTCACTCTTGTGGTATAGTCGGAGAAGCAACGTCCACAGTATTGGCAGGCAAATGGACGCTCTCCGGTATGCTTACGCATGTGACGCTTCAACTCGGAGGTGGTGCAAAAGCACTTGTCACAGATTCTAGCAGGAAAGTGGAATTAGTTGTTAAGTTTATGGAAGAGGGTTTAAAACGGATAACTCACTCGCACTGGAAATCCTTTTCGCCGCGATGCCGACGACAATGCAACTCGAATGCCATGCGTCCTTTAATGTGATTGCCACATTGATCGCATATGTAGACACCGCCAGCGCCGCGCCGCCGTGGATCATCCGGTTTGATCTTGGGCTTTGGTGGCAAACTTGACTTTTTCACCACATTCTCGTGCTCATACTCATCGTCCAGTACATTGTCGAGAACAGCTACCTCATCGTCGGAGTCGTACAAATATGTTTCAGTTGGATCATCGGGCACTATAAATTGTTCTCCCGTGATTCCATCGATTTTCTCCACATTTCCATCCTCATCCGCGATGAGGCATTCGTATTGAGCCTCCTCGACAATGGTGTCATCGTTCTCCTCCTCATCGGCTTCGATAAACTCAGCAATGTCGGGTCCAATTTCATATTTAACCTTGGTAATAGTACCACCACTGCTTTCTGGTACAAATTTTAGGAATTCCTCCTCCACCTGATGGGCCTCAACTTCAATTTGATGCATTGCCTCGTTTTCCGCATCCGACTCGGTTTCACCATGTTGTTCATTATCATCGTGATCTTCTCGAGTCTCGATGCCCAGTATGATTGCCTTGTATTTGTCGGGAATATCCTCCAGCTGCTCTTTGGTGAGCCCCTCCAGAAGCTCGCGCTGTGCTCCAACGCATCTGTCCCGGAACCTGACTGCATTGGCCAATTCGATGTTGCAGCATTCGCACATGAGTTCGGGCAGGCTACTGTAGCTTTCCAACTGCAAGATACAATATCCAATGAAATATGTGGAAGGAATTTCAAGATAATTATCACAGATGCTTTACCCGCAGGCCCGTGAGCATTTCAATGTTGCCCAGCAGCTTTTTGTTGGCCTTGTCGAATATTTTGAAAGATTTCTTGAAACTGGCGTATTTGCCGCACACGCGGCATGTATTTTTTAACAATTTATTTGTTACTTTTGCCATGGTTTGAAATAAAAACAAATTTTTGTAATAATATGAAGGAAAAAAAAAGATGCGCGGACGTCTCGCGTTGCCAACTACTTGATGTTTTTTCTACTGTTGTCTGTCCATTCACAGCGAAAGCCGACACAGCTGTTACTGCAATTAACAGAGTTGCGCCCAACTTAACAGAGCTGTAAGGCACGTCATGTTGTCGAGTTTGGAATGGTAATTAGCCCAAAGAAAATAAACAAATAATTGTTTATAAATTATTTATACCTCTTTCTATGCAGGGCTTGCGCACCGCGCTGCTATCAAGTAACCAAAAATCACCTGCCTAGCCATGCGACAGAGGAACATCCGCTTAAGCAGCAAGCGGTCAGCGTTACGGTGAGTACAAAAAAAAAAACTTATGAAAAGTTAATAGAATTTGTGATGCATCAGCAGCAGCAGCAGGCAGTGGACAACAATCCCCTGAGCTTGGCACTGGCACTCGAGGGCACCGATCCACTGTCCAAGTTTGCGCGCCAGGAGCAGGAGTTCAATGATCCCTTGAGTCAAATGGCCAGCGAATTTGTAAGTAATTTAAATTTTATGTCCTTTTATTTTATGACTAAGTCATTTTGTGCTTTTTAGTCGCTCAAATCGAAACGCAACAATGCAGTTGAGATGGAGGATAATACGCTGAACTGGAGCAGCCGACGCCTGGGCATACTGAACCGCTTCACCACCAGCGAGAAGCTATCGCTGTCCACCAGTTTCCTTTGCACCAGCAGTTCCGAAGGCGGCGGCGAGAACTGTAAGTATATTTTAAAAATCGTAAACTGTATATTAAATGGCTTATTCTTTGCTGTAGTCAAGGCACAGACGGTGGTTGCTGACAAGGTGAAATATAGACTGGAGCAGTTGGATCATTTCGATGATGGCAGTCTGCGGCATATGATGGACTTGACGCAACAGGAGTACATACTGCGCTTCGATCAGCTGAAACAGGAGCTCATTCAATCCTGGCACAGTGATCAGCGTGTGAAGGCCTTGAAAATAGCCATACAGTGTGCCAAAATGCTATCCGACACCCGTGTGCTGCAGTTCTATCCTAGTCAGTATGTGCTCATCACCGATATACTCGATGTGTTCGGCAAGTTGGTCTACGAACGGCTGCGTGTCAAGGCGGAAGGAGCTCCAGGTGCTTCGGCTGCGCTGCTACAGCGAGAACGTGAAGCTGCTCGCGATACCTGTCAGAATTGGTTCTATAAAATCGCCTCCATACGTGAATTGCTACCGCGTCTCTATTTGGAAATGGCCATCTTCAAGTGCTACGAGTTTCTAACTGCTACACGGCAAGAAATTGAGCAGGTGCTGCTACGACTTACAAGTCAACTACGTGGTATAGCTGATCCTCTCGTGTCCAGCTATGTGCGCTGCTATTTGGTGCGCGTTGGAGTGCCCGTAACATCCAGTAAATTGTATATACGTGACAACTTTAACGACTTTTTCATTATGTACCCGCAGGTAGGTTTGAAAGTGTTCCAATTTTAATAAAATCGAATACAACTTTTGCTTATCTGACAGATCTTTCGCTTGGTGGCCCGCTACAATCTGCATCCGGAGATTATAACGGCTAGCGCCTATTTGCAACTGTATGCTCCCGCTCTAGACTTTATGCTGCAGTGCCTCGTCCACAAATGCGATCCGTATGCACAGGAAATGCTTGGCGAGTGCACGCAACTGAAGAATAAGTAGGTTAAGCTAGAATTTTTAAATTAAATCAAATGAGATGCTAATCTTTTATACCTTTAGCGGCGCTATGCTTTTATCCATACTTAACTCCTTCAAGGGGGAGTTTATTGCTGCACATGCTCTTAAGTTTCTGGAGCTTATCAATAACTGCGATACACCTGGCATATCCAAATCCCAATTGTTGCGACCCCTGGGCAGTTGTGTGAGCAGCTGTGCACCGTTGCAGGAGCAGCGTGTAGCTTTTCTGAATGCCGCCTTTCAAATCATTAACACGCTCACCGATCCCAATGAATACATCAACTGTGTGGAGACCTGGACACCTTTTGTAGCGCAGTTCTTTACGGTAGGAGTATATCAGACCACTTGAGATGCTCAGCATAATTTATTGCTATATATTTCTTTACAGATTCATGAGGTTAATCGCCTGCTGGGGGAACTGAACTCACGCATGTGCCTGGGCAAGGCCTATGAGAAGCATTATGGTCAGCTGCAAAGTATCTTAACGAGAATAATGCAGAATTATCGCAGCATCGAGCTACTGCTTATACAACCGCATTTTCTGCCTTATCTGGATCTGTTTCACAAGGAGTCGGTGCGCGTTGATGTCTGCAAATCTATATTAAGTTATTATCGACAAAATAGCGAGGAACAAACCAGTGATGCAGTCGTTACCAATGCCCTTATGTATCTGGGCAAAATACTCAACGATTCAGTCAAGTTAGTAGCTTTGAAAAGTGTAAAAAATGTTTCTCTGTCTATTAATTAATTCCATTGTAGTGCACTCACTGTGGAGGACGAACGTCGTCAGATTTTTCAGCTCATCAATGGTTTCATTAACAAGGTTCACTTCGGAAGAGATCTAGAGCGACAGCTCAGTTTCTATGTGGAGGCGCGTGGCACTTTTAGCAACTTGGATGCCGTCTACATTACCTTAGTGCATGCAACCTGCAAGCTGACCATGCGCACCTCTAACCGCCAACTTAGCAAATCTTCGGGTTTCATTAAAGCCTGCATCGCTTACTGTTTCATAACCATTCCTAGCATTACGGCTGTTCAGCAGAAAATGGATTTATATCTGCTATGTGGTCAGCTGGCATTGCGACATCTCTGTCTGGGACAGGGTATGTTTTATTGCTAAATATATAGAGAATATAGTAACTTAAATTTTATATTATGCACACAGCTGATGCCTGCTTTGAGGCTGCACTGCAGCTGGTGGACGAGTTGCCCACCGTCGCTGTTGACTTTGAGGGCAAACCGCGTTGTCTGGAACGCTATTTGGTCGCCTATTTGTGCAATATGCTAGCCACATTGATTGTAGTGCCCGATAGTCCAGAGCAGGGCGTGTTATACTTTCTGCGCTTGCTGCTGGACATAGTGGGCAGGCGTTCCTTTAAGGCAAACAGCACATCTCCAGCCATCATCTACCTGCATGCCTTGGACATGCTCTATGTGCAAAGTCTGGAACAGTTTCCCTATCACATTGATGGCGGTAACTATTAGAAATGTGATGCATGAAGGAAATACTAATTGGGATTTTTTATTCTTTAGTGATTTCAAATGATGCACTTTATGGTCATGATCCAAAGTTTCTGGTGGAGGTGAACAATCTTTGTGGTCAGGTTGTGGATGCCATACTGCTACAGTTAAAGGCACTTGGTGCGGCACAGCAGCTACGTGCTCAAGCGCAACTTTCCATGGAACTATTTATGCGTATTGTGCGCTATGCTGATTTGGAAAAGGAACCGCTCTGTCAACTGGCTGTAAAGCTCTGGCTGCTGGCCAACAAATCTCAATCTGAGCTGGATTCCGAAACAATTGTGAGGCAGAAAAACTGTAGCTCTAAATAAATACTTAATTACATTGTTAACTTTAATGTTACAGCCACAAACGCTGTGCAGCGTGGAGCATTTCTATAAATTGGTTAAGGATGCGTCACCAACGCGAGCACAGACGATTGCCAAGCTGCTATTGCGCATGCGGGACAGCTGAAGCTAAGAAGCTGATTAACTGAGATATATTTATACAGTCACAATTATATTTATATACATACTTATATATGCGTAGAAGTTGTGGATAATCAGGCGTTAATTGTTGCTTGATAACCATGGAAACTACTTGAATTTCGTTGTGCAATCAAATGGCTGAATTAAGACTTAAATATTTATCGTATAAATAACAACAAATTAATCTTATGACTTACATATTTGACTGAGATTAATGCTTTTATGCTAGTATTTATCACATAACAAAAATAATTAAACACCCATTTTGAATTACATTAGTATTAAATGCGCTGTTTTTTGCTGCGTTTATTCAAATTTAAATTGCTTTTTTCCCCCCCACACACGAATCTACATATTTGTATGTAAGCTGTGCGTTTTGGTTTTTTTTTTTGTGTTTTTGCAAAAATTTCCATTTAGTTAAGGTGTAAAAATATTAATTACATTTGTGTACTTTTATATAGTTTAAAACATTTGAGGCAATTTGTCGATTTGTGTTTGTTTTGTTTGTTTGTTTGTTTGCTTGCTTGTGTGCATTTCAAAAATGGCTAAAACTATGGCTGACAAACTCGAAAGATCACACATGGACACATATGGACAACTTATAATCAAAAGCGACACGAATGGAATACAAATCGAATAATATGTATAGTATAAGTATATATTTCTATATGTGATGAATACGTATGAGATGGTGACTGTGTGTCTTTAGAAATTTGTCTCCTTGAATTCTTTGGACTGCAGCACTGGTGCCACATTGCCATTACCGCCTCCGCCTCCACCACCGCCGCCGTTGCCAACTGTGTCCTCCTCCGCTGAGGCGCCACCCACAGTATAAGCCAGAACCGTGGCATGATCCAATTTCCCTGGCAACGCCACAAAGGCACTGCTGTCGACAATGCGTTTGCGTGCTGCTCTGTGTTGCATACGATTCAATTGCACCTCGCGCTTTACTCCATCGGGACCCGTGGACAGTTTGTAGAAGAGTTCCCGCTGCTCGAGCGTCTTGCGTCGTGCCGAAGTGATCATGCGCACAAAATCAATCAGCAGATGGCAAAGTCGTCGCGCCGAAGAGCAGGGAGAGAAGGTGCCGTTGATGCCGTAGCTGAGCAGATCCTCCAGACGATACAGGGTTAATGCATGCCGTTGTGGTCCAGTGACCAGTGGCAGACCCATTGCCGACTTGGGTATGCGCTGTTGTGGTGGCGTGGCAGCCTTTGTTGGTGCAGATGTTGTGACGCCATGTCGTGCATCGATTAGCGTCTGGGACCGCATATATTTGGGTCGACTAGGCACACTGCTGGGCGGACTGCCCGCTTTGGGCTGACGCGTTCGACCAGGCGGTGTCGCCGACGAGGGATGCAGGCGTGCGTATATGGCCGAGGCGCTTTTATTTTGTCGCTTTGGTGCCAGATGGCCTGTTGTGCTCTGTTGCAGCTTGACATCCGGTGTCCAGGCCTCGGCAAATTTCCCAACAACCGGATCAAAGTTATCGCTGATGCCGTCGGACGTTAGGAACACAATGTCGCCACGTTCCAGACAGGTCATGGAGAATGTAAGATTACTAAGCTCCGGTTTGTTGCCATCAGCCGGTCCCAAAGCACCCAGAGCATCGCGCATGTCTCGCATGGAGCTAATGTCATGCGAGCCTTGTGTTAGCTCCCGAACGCCATGCTTCTTGGAGTACACATAGCCCAGGGAATCGCCTACATTGCAGGAACAGACCACATACTTGCCGGGCGCACCGTCCAACGGCAACACCACAGCAATAGTGAGTGTGGACAGAGCACCACCGACTTCCAGTATGCAGCCATGTCCCTCCCACAAGCTGCGCAACAGACTCACAAACAACTCTTGCGTTGTGGTGGCCAAACACTCCTGAGCCTGGCCAAACACCGCACGATCCAGGTAGTCCAGACAACCATGCACAGCAGAACGAGCAGCGAGACGAGCACCGTCACCTAAGTTAAAACAAAAGATGGGTTACAGATTGGCAGCAGAGAGAAGTAGAGAATTGCAGTTCAACTCACCCCAGTTGACGCCATCTGCCATGGCCATGGCAGCAGCCTCGCCACGCACCACACAGCCATAACAGTCGGCAATGGGACTGCCCATGGGCTCTTTGGTTAACATGTTATTCTCGTAGAGAGACACCGAGATGCCATATGCAAAATCACAATCCATTTGCCAGTTATCCACGCCGGCCACTGGTGTGGACAAGCTGCTGTTATTGCTTGTCGTTGCTGTGGTGTTGGGATTACCGCTTTGATTGCTCACCGCCTCACGCAGCAGTCGCTCCCTTTCCGTGATGCCATCGGCGGTGGTGCGGCTTGCATCAGTCTTGGCATTCAAGAGATTCTTGTTGTTCTGATCCTGTGAGGGACTGCTGCTGCTGCTGCTGCTGACCATGCTAACCACTATGGTGGTGGCCTTGCCACCAGCCTCTGTTGCACTTGCAACTGGCATGGCGGTGATGCTGTTCTTTGAGTTCTTGCGGGAACGCATGCCCCCATTGACTGCACTTCCTCCTCCTCCTCCGCCCGCTGAGCCTGTTCCCTGTGGTGTCTGCTCGGCATTACTCTGTCGCCTGGAGCCAGTGGGTCGGGCAAATTTGTTACTCAGTCGCGTGGCTGGAGCAACTGGTGGTGTGCTTCTTCGCACACCATAGGCATCCTCATTCTCCTGCTGAGTATCGATAAAGTCAATGTCATCCGCATAGCTGGCACTCAAATGCAATTTGGAGCGTTTAATGCCCGTTAGACCCTCGTCGGGACCTGTGCAGGCGGCAGTGATGGTGTCCGAACCACTGGCATATCGTCCCAGCTTCAGCACCGGCATCTCTGTGGGATTCTGACCATTGTAAATCTCCGGTCCGCCGGGCATAAACTCGCGTTCCATGCGCCTGTTAATAGGATTAGGTTAATTCTTATATACTTTATACCTGAACGAAACAGGACTTACCCCTCTAGATATTTGGTTATAAAGCTGCCATCGTCCGTCTCCTCGTTGCCATTCACACGTCTACGTCCGTCGCGCGGCTCCGCAATGAAACTCAATTGTCGAAAGTACGTGGTGACCTTTTGACGCAGCGATGGCATCTTGAAGCCACTGAACTTTTCAACTTTCAATTAGCAATTCGTCTTAATTAGTGGAGTGGAGTGGAGGGGGACTCTGCTACTCTGCTGGTGGTGGGTTTGGCCCTGGTGGTGGTGATGGTGTTGGTGGGTTCACCGCCTCCAATTATGGTGCATTCACCTCATCGGCAACAATTGTTGTGTGGAAGCCTCGTTTCTTCTAAAGAAGTTGGAGCAGAAAGCAGTTTGCACATTTAATTATCAATAAATTATGCAATTAAATGAGGCATCTTCTACAGGATGTGCTTTTTTGAAGGCCGCGGGGCATGTGGACTAGAGGACTAAAAAGAATAATTACCAGCCCCCCTAACGGTTTCCCCACTTTACCCTTTAGTTTTACAGCCACGTTTAGTCCCTAGCCTTGCATTCTAAAGGGGCTTTTATGACAAGTCTGGCTCATTTCAAATGCAGCGACTGAGAGAAAACAAATCATGACACTGTTAATTACGAGTGTCGACTAAGCAATACCCTATAGGCAGAGCTGTTAAAAAAAAGCATTCGAATATAAAAAATAAATATTCGAATGCTTTTTTTGACAGCTCTGATTTTAATACACACTTATGAACTAAATTTGTTTTTTTACTTTCCCACCCCTTTCCAATAGCTCTACTGGATTTGATATGACCCCAATAATCTGTGGAGGATGTTCCGGTGGGTTTGACGGTCATTTTAATCAGAGCTCTAAAAAGCATTCGAATATATAGTTTTATTATTGTTTTATATATATTTTATAGTTCGCATGCTTTTAATAATAACTACTATAGGTAAGTAGTTTAAGTACATTTTGACAAGGAGATTAAAAAAGGTTCTCAACTTTTTAAGCTACATAAATCAATGAACTGCTTGAATTAAAATTTTTTTGTAGTTACTTTATATACCATTCTTTATATTTTGTCAAACGATATTATTTTTTCCTCAGTTAGGATTTGCTTTTTAGACAAAGTAATATATAATAATCATAATTAAAATTCATACATTCGTCATTTCGCCATTAATAAATACATAAATACATTTTTTAAAAGAAGACTAAGATAAATACTAGATATTAGTACCAAAATTAATGTTTTTTTAAGTTTTTTTTTTCTCTGAGACACTTTTATATTAATAAAATTAATTCAAAAATAGTTCCTAAAAAAAGCATTCGCTTTCAGCCTTCTAAACGTAGATCTTCCTAAAGAACTGCTTTTATTTCTCTTACATACAGTAAAAGAAAAACTATCATACTCTGTTTGAATGCATTGAACTGCGTTGCAGGGTATAAAAAGTAATGTAGCGAGGGAAGCGGCAGTAGTGGAGGCTTTTGCAGAAGCTTCGAAGCGTCGCGACGTTTCAAGTTTCAAATGACGCAACTTTTTGCGGGATTTGTGTGATTAATGAACTGCCAGTTGTTGTTGTTGTTGCTGTTGTTTAGGCGGCACAATTGGAAAAAACTACCTGAAGCAGAACTGGGATTGTTCTCAACTGACTTATCTTAAATTTCAACTTAGTACTCGGCATTCAGTTGCATTGCGATTAAGTAGTATTCCCTTATAGCTACTATAACAATAACAATACTTAAGCTATCAACAATAACAATAAATATTGTTAAGTACGATTGTAGTGTGTGATAATCTTAAAATATAATAGAAAGAATCTCACAACGTACAGATGAATTTGCGCACAAACGTTTTATATAAGAGATTAACTGAAGCATTCAAAAGTTAAGTAGCGCTAGACATGTAGATACCCTGTTGCATTAGCTTATAAAGCTTAGTTATATGATCGTTTCTATATACCCACTTTATAGAATGTTTTTCACAGACAACAATTAATCAACTGCAATAACCGCTGACAACTGTTGTGGATTGTTGATTGTTTATAGTGCTATGTGGTTGTTAAACTTAATTTAAAATATATTACACTTTAAGTAGGCTTATCATATACATACATATGTAGATAAAAACTAATGCCTTTCTAAGCAATTCTCACAAAAACATTTTGTAAAGTGAAAACTTATCTATCATAAAAATTAATATGTATAAAATACTTTTTGTTATAGTAAATTTTTCCTATATTTCAATTGAAACCTTGATCATAACCACAAGTCAGATCGACCTTATATCGACACAATAAAATCAGTAGAAATTCACACTCAATGTTGGGTTACTTGAGATTCATTGTGGTTACTTAATAGTACATTAGGCACGTGTCGCAAGCACGACAAATGGACAAATACTGGCAACAGGGTTGCCTACATATTGCTTAAATTGTGCTTGATTTTTAAGTACTATCAAACGGTCCATGTCTGTACATAGGCAATCAAAATATCTATTTTATTTACAATATAAAAATGTTACTTTTAGAATGACACACAATTGTGTCTGATGAATGGCTTCAAAAACCTTTTTGTATTTCGTAGAGATTGTAAGTAGATAGAGTTGAGGTTCGTCAAGTTCTTTTTGATTGACAATGGAAAGAAGATAATGTAGAGGGAGTGCTATAGCGATCGCCAGGTGGCGCTTTAAAGTGGAGCAAACCGGCTGAATGCATAGAAATGTAAATAAGTGGGAATTATGTAAATTGCTTTGAATCTGTATCGGAGCTAAAGGCGGATGCTGTGTGGTTTGTGTGCGGTGGGTGCGGTCAGTCTTTGTGGCTTTAATCTCTGTCTCGCTGTCATTCAATAGCTGCATAATGGCTGGTTGCTAAATTGATTTGCTTGCTGCTCGGAGTGCTAGAGTGCAACATTTCAATCATGTTGATTGATTGCGAACACAAAACACGAAAAAAGAAGTGCTGCTCCACTGCACCTCAATGTATCGCCAAAGACTGGGAAAATTGGCTAATTGCATTTGCAACAACAGGAGACGCACACATGCCCCTTCGATATATGCTGTGGGTGTGTGTGGGTGTGTGAAAATTGCACTTCCAATATCCGTAACCCCAACTGACAGTGCATCGGTTCTTTATAAGATGCCCTCTGTTTTGCGGTCTTTGTTGCCTTGGGTATATAATTAAATTACTTTTTTCTCGATGATTTCACAACGATTGATGCGTGATCTGACAAAGTGGCAATGGGAAGTTCAATTGAATTGCCTTCCTTCAATTCTTGAGAGCTACATACTATGTATGTAGTGATAGACAATGGCATTGAGGAATGCCATTATTGATTCATTCACACGATTGAAAGCTTGCGAAAGATCAATGCAGTTTGGAAAGAAGAGAAACAGTAGCAGAGAGGAAAATAAGAGAGGGAGTGGAATAAAGAAAAAGAGAGTTTGGGAGGCTGATAGGGAGACAAAAAGTGAAGAGAGAAACGGAAAGCGTAAGGAAATTTAAACCATTTTGGGAGAAGAAAAAGTAAGAAAAAGGAGGTAGAAAGAACAAATAGAAGATAGAGTGACAGATAGACAGAGAGCAAATAGTATATGTAGATGATTGATTAATAAAGTCAGGGAGCAAAAGGAAAAAATTAAATTGGAAGACAAATTTCAGACAGGTAGAGAAAAAAAATATGCGGGGAAGAGATATAAGGGCAACGTTAAATAAAAGCGGACAGTGTAAGAAAGACAAGAAGCTAAGGAGACAGCAAAAGGGAGTGGAAAGAAATGATAATACAATAAGGAAATAAACAGAAAATGTATGACAAAAAGCACTTGAAATAGACACAGGCGATCGCTGTGGTTAGAAAGAGGTAGAAATAGAGCTCAAAACTGAAAGACTCAATAAAAGAGAGAGAGTTAAAATAAACATCCACAACTCGATTTTCTTTATTGAAGATATTCTGCTGCAGCTGCTTCCCGCTTGTTCATTATGTTTGTGCTTTAATTAACAAATGATTCCCCCCAAACGTCACATTTCTCAAATATCACATTTACATATACAGTTATTTAAGTAAATATACATACAAATGTATGTGCATATGAAAATTCCCCAAGTCGTGTGCCACAATCAATCGACACTTTCGATCCGCGCAGTTCATATCATTCAAATCATCAACATTTTCAACACTCTCAGCTAATCAGGCGTGAAAATAGACCTCAAAATAAAAATCACAGCCAACAATTGTGCAAGAATCGCAATAATGGGAGGGAGAGGGGGGGAGAGGGGCTGGGCCACCGGGTGTTGAAATAATTGTGCATAAATATTAAATAGATTTCAGTTGAATCTAACCGAATGTAAACGAATTTTGTTTATAAAATAGAACGCTTGATACACGCCTTCTTTCCGGTTCTTCCTTCTCCGCTAATCAAGCAGCTATAAATAGTGAAATGATCGTATTTATAGTAACAACAGATGGCATACATCCGAAAGATGCGATCCCAAAATACCCCACCCAAAACACATATGACCTGGGACCAATCCGACCTGGAACCGATCCGACCCGTTGTCTATCTTGAATTGCTTTTAAATTTGCAAATTCGTTTGAAAGATTTATTGTTGTTTATTTATTAGTTTTGGTTGTGTTTATTAGACCCTGTACTTAAAATGTATGAAAGGTTTGAGCAGCATTTGAACAATCAGGGAGGCAATAGTCTGTTCGAATTAATAAATCTGTCTAAAAATCTTAGATAAGTGTGTAGAGTGGTTCGTTTTTTAGATATCTCTAAACTTGCAGGCATTTACAGAGAATTTTTCAACCGATACTTGCATAAGTGAAACTGTTGTTGTATCATTTGCCACATTTCCTCTAATTGATTGAGTGAATCTATTGAAAGACTTTTCTTTGGCCTCGTTAATTGCATTTAATTAAATTAGACAAGGCCACAGATCAGATGAAAGAGCTGCATGCAAGGACAACTTGCAACTTGCAGCTTGCAACTAGTTGCATCAATGACACACAAGGATTAGGCTCATATATCATTTCTAAAGACTGTTGCAACCTTGTGGCCTGGGGGCAGGTTCTTTTATGCGCCATGCTGCTGAATAGTTGTTGATTTAATGCTTAGCAAGTGGAAAACGTGCAGAAGAAAAGTCAACAAACAAGTTAGCAATGAGTTGGAAATATGTTGAGTGCGCGGGGGAGATGAGCTTAGGGGGAGGGCAGGTTAAACCAACAGACAGAGTTAATAGCTGGCGGCTAAAAGCCACAATAACAAATGCGTCAACAAATGTGCTAAAAAAAACGATGTTTTGCTGTTGTGGTAGTACATAGTTGTTGTTGCTGTTGCTGTTGTGCGGCATCTCAAGGTGGAAGTTGCATTCATCCGTGGATCTAGCCATAAGTCAAGTGCAGCTCAAAGTCATTGCGAATATACATGGGTATGTATTGTTCAGAGACGAAAGACACATTAAGACACAACACGGAAAAGAAAGTGAATGTTTTTTTGTCTGCTTCAACCGTGTATGAGTTATGTTCAAAGCCGACGACGCGACGGCAGCTGAAGGCCATCATTCATAACTTGGTTAACAGTCAGTCAACGCGAGTCAAACAACATTATGGCTTTGCTTTAGAAGCGAAAAGAATTCGAAGATAATTATTTCATTTGAAGTGAACTTTAAAATTTATGAAAACATCCTTTAACTATTTTGATAGTTAATAAAAAATAAAGTTTATAATTTAGCTACTACAATAATAGTATTCAAATTATGAGGTGTTAAGCCAGGCAGGTATTTTTTAAATGCCTGGGAGCTCGGCATTTAAAAATAGAGAAATTGCCAGGTCATTAGGATGGCAATGATTTAGTAGTTTGCTTAGTTAAGATAGAAATGATATAATCTTGAATCGACGAAACCTTTAAGTCTCTTCTTATAATAATATATTTTAAGATTAAACAGTTATGCAGTTGTTTCCCAAAATTAGAGTTTATAGCTTATATACCCTTTTAAAAGTTTTAATTATTCTGATTAAAAAAATAATTAATATCTAATAATATATTCCTGAACTTGAAAAATGTAATTACACAAGCATTATTTCTAATAACTTTTATTCATATGAGTTTTTAAAAAGAAATTTATTAAAATAAACCGAATTTAGTACAATATTTTGGCTTTTTTTGAAATAACTTAGAAAAAAACATATATTTTGATTAATTCAATCATTGATTAGGCATACACTTTGAATATTCTAGTAATATTTTCTCAAAAATTAAATAAGACAGTACAAAATATAATATAAATTCTGTCAGTTTGCTTGGGCCCCACAAAAAACCATATTTAAGGATGTTACAAAATGCAATTAAAAATTTCCAAAATTTCCAGTTCTTTGCATTGTTTTAAACTTTCAACCCCGCAGCTCTTGCGCATAGGCTGCCGCGTTGATCAGTCTGCCCAAAGGCTTTGATCTATAAACATATGTATTGAAATATTTTGTATGCCTTGTTGTCTGGCTATAAATACCAAAGCCATTAATGATGTGCTCCCCACACAGTCCACTGCGTCTATTTCGGTTGCATTCAACCCAAGCAAATGTGTAATCAGGTGTAAAGACGCCAAAATGAATCATAAAAGACGTCAGCAGACGTCCAGGCATATCAAGAACAGACTGTTGCCTTTGTTGGTGCTATTTGGAGAGGTTCTGCAAACGCTTTGGGCTCCATTAACTTGTGACTAATTAAAATTGCATGTGATGAAAATGTCACACAAACCACATTGCATATGCATATACAATGAAGTTCCTTCACCTCAGTTGTGGCGTTGGAGTTCTCCCCTATATGTATACATATGTTTACCGTTAGGCTACCCTCTGTATATAAAGCCACAGCAGTCTCGGAGCGTTTTGCTTAAATTGCCAGCTAATTGGCTTTTGAGTGGTTGTTGCGTGGTGCGTTCATTTCCTGCAACGAACTGCACGCCAAAAACAATTTGCATTAATGCCACAAGAGGGCAGGTAGTACCACTACTTCTCTTCTCTTCCTTCACCCACGTTCTTTGCATCAATTCGATTAATTCACAACTTGCCATCAATGTATTCAAAGTCCATGAATTGTACGTGCCGAAATTGAAAGTGCGACACAAAATCCATAAAACAAAACGTTGCCTTCAGTTTTCCAAAATGTTTTCTACATGTGTAATGCATTCTGTTTGTTTCCAGGGTTGCTTTCGCTAGGGAATCGAAGTAGGGTTGGGGTAGGGAGGGAGGTAGGGTGTTGCACTGTAATGGGTGGGTGCCATTAGATGCAATCTTACTGTGTCAAAAGTGCACTTTCACATGCAACGAGCGCAGAATGTGTGTTTTATCGCCTGCCATTATGACGTATTGCCAACCATCCCCATTGGGGGCCATTGAGCCCTGGTAAGTGTTGTAAGTGTATGTGTGTTTATGTGTGTGTGTCTGAGTGTATTCCGTACTCTTATCGCTCATTTTCGTAGCATGTTTTTGTTCTGTGCTTTTGGGGTCGCGCCTCGTGGCCCCGTTTCTTGAGGGAACCCCAAAAACTTGAACGAACTTCTTAAGTACAACTAAGTAAATACTTACAAACAAAAAAAAACTAACTTACTATTTAGGCCAAACGGTAGTTTCTTTTGTTTTCAACTTGGGTCTTAATAGTGGAGGTTTACTGTAATTGCAAGTCTAAGTTATGTACTTGTGTAAGTATTTCGAAGTTTGCCCAAATCCAAGCGCGTCAAATATATTTAGCAGCGTTGCCGAAATGCACTGAATATTGGCAACGCTGTAAAACGATTGCAAGCAATGTACACTGTACTATAGGGAAAAGTAGAAATAATAATGGTTGATAGCCAAGATAATTGAGATAGTTACTACTAAATATAATATAATATGCTTTAAACATGCATACAAGGAAAAACAATCCTACTGGTAGAGTAACATTTGCATAAACTCTAAGCATTCTAGCTTAATTTATGTAAGTTTTCCTATAAAATTAAAAGCGTAATATATTTATTGAAGCTTTGAAAATTAGTTGCATATTTGAACTTAACTATTGGAGTAGAAGCTAAATAAACTCCTTAAACACTATTATTAATTCCTTCTATTGAGCAACCCATGACATTTGTGATCCTCACATTGTAACCAAAGTTTGTTGGCATTATCTTGTTTCTGGTTAAATGAAAACATGACAGGCGGTAGCTGTAGTTAATTCATGTAGACGCATGTAGGACTTATAGACGTACAGCACATGAATAAATTAGCCATGGGCACGGCTCTGAAGCCCGACAGGCTTGTCTGTCTCTGCCTCTCAGGCATACTAATAAGTTTAATAAGTTGCTGCAATTGAATAATCAACTGCATTAACCCCTCTGCAAGTGAGTGGGTGATTGGGAAAGAAATGGAAAGACAAAGTCACAAAAAAAAAAAGAACTGAATACAAAATGTAAATGAAATCTAAACGGTTTGGGGATATCAAATGTAAAGAAGTCAAGGCCCGGCCAAAGAACTCAGCGAGACAACAACAACAAGAACAAAAGCAGTCATGGCAAACAGCAACTGCAATTGAAAAACCTACGTTCCAAGACCGCCTCCATCTGCAGCCCCCAATCCTCTCTGGTGTCAAATGTCTGCCCACTGACGGACAAACAATTTTGCAGTGCCAGGTGCAGTGGTAGTGGCGATACTACCCCACACTCTATATATCTAACTTTAATTTGAGTTTCATTGGCGGGATTAGTCATCGTAAGCAGTAGTACCAGTTGGTTGGTTGACCAATCAACGGAGACGGCGCGTGCTTTAAGAGAACAACAGAGGCAAAATAAACTGGAAATGAATTCAATGAACTTTTGTCTCACATTGGCTAAGCCATGAACTGACATTGGAACAATTATTTCATTTATTTTCAGTTAAAATACAAGAAAGAGGAAACTTTAAGCCATGAAATTGAAAAAAATTCGATTCAATTGTGTCTCAATTTGGCTAAGCCAAAAGCAGACACTGAAACGATTTTTTGATTTAAAAAAATTTAAGTAAATTTTGTTTTTGAATTCAATATAAACAAGAAAGAAATGTCAGTCGGGCATGCCGACCGTGTAATACCCTCTGAGCTTCGTTTCCAATTATATGAGTTCCAATTGGAGTAGCTGCTGCAACATGCACACATATTTGTATGTCTATCTCGCTCACACGTTATTCGTTTTCGTTGCTTGTGTGCACGTGGCTATGCCTTGCTTGAATGTAACGATTTTCGTTGTTTAAGAAACTTTTTTATTTATATTCCGATTTTAATGAAATTTTCACAATCGTTTGATATTATTTGTCTGCAAATAAATGCTAAGTTACAAAACTATACGTTAAGAAATAAGTGAGCGCGCCACTTGCAAAGTTACAATGCAATTTTGCTTGGGGTGGGCGAAGGAGGCGTGGCATCCAAAAAACTTTGATGGCATTGTCTTTATATTGCATCTAGCAACCTGCAAGCCAAAATTGGTGTCCCTAGGTGCCATAGTTACCGAGATATTCGCAAAAAACCTCTATTTTTTCCGAGGTATGTCTGGTTTTACGCTAATTGTGGGCGAATGGGGCGTGGCATCGAAAAAAAAAAAGATTCTTGTATTGACTGACTAAATATGTGGTCGATACTGACTAAAACGGATATTGTAGCTCTTACCATCTCTGAGTTCTGTTTGTTCATACGGACAGACAGACGGACAGACGGACGGACAGACGGACATGGCTCAGTCGACTCGGCTTGTGATGCTGATCAAGAATATATATACTTTATGGGGTCTGCCACGCCTCCTTCTACCTGTTACATACTTCTGACAAACCCAATATACCCCTCAGAGGGTATAAAAATGGAACACAATAACCCAAGAATATAAAATCTAAATTCTTATTGTTATGCTAGACTACAATTTGTAACTATTATCATTAACTATTACTTGTGTACAAGAAACTCTTTATTCCTACTGATCATCGTACGAAAGAAACAATAAATCGTTCGAATTTGCTTGAAATATTTAGCTATTTTTATTCATACACATTTTTCACTAAAATGAAATTGAAAATACCTAAAATTTAAGTAATAATCCATGGAATTTCATTCATTTGCCATCCCTAGCTCTAAATTAACAAACTTTAAAGCTTATAATAAGAATGAATCATTTTGAGAACAGACTTTCTCAGCTGATGAACAATAAACTTCACCAATTTCTGAGGTAAAATTAAGAACTCGATTGGATCAATCATTAAATCAAGCTATGACTCAGACATAGCTTTACTATAAACCCATTACTCAACCATTAAGCCGAACATTTGGCTTATAAAGTAATTGTTATTGTAAATTGTTATATTATTAACTGTAAAAGTCTGTAAAAATAGAGTTGAATAAAGTTACGTATGAACTCGCCAAACAAATCGACCCAAAACAGAGCAAACTACGTGCATACATATATCATATAAAATGCCATTGAGACAACAAAGGAGAAACCGAGTGGTTTCTGGCTGGATAGCTGAGTAAGTTAATGGGTGGGTGTCTGGGTGTCTGGGTGTCTGGACGGAACGCGCCACTTGGGGAAGGAGTTAGACAGACGGAGAACAACTTTATGCAGCATCCCTCGTCTGGGCCCAGCAGCATTTTGTATGGACAGCAACAATAACAACAAGCAACCAACCCCAAACAAAAACTCCCCAAACAAGTATTTGTATATGGGAATATGGGAGTGCATAGTTCAGTGCCAGCTGCTGGTACAACAACAACAACAACAACAAAGCCACAAGAACAACAAATTTCTTTGTCTACTGGCGAAAGTGATTGAATTCCAACAAGAATCGTGGCGCCACTAAAAAAAAAAACTGAATAAACTTTCTTTACATGAAATTCAAGAAGCTTAAAAAACAGCTGGCATATGCCACACAGAGAAGATACATAAAGGAAATGTTAAATGTTTTGTATATGCAAATATTTGTTTAGCTGGAAAAGCTACAATATTAAGACTCTATTTAGTTTCATGCTGTTTAAAGTGAATCTTTAAGTATTTTAGGTACATATTTTACATAAGCCTTTTGGTCTATTTTTGTGCCACAAAGCGGCCCACAATCTTGTGGCTGGCCGGACAGTGGGTATATGCAATTTCGTATTTCATTTCCTGTTATTTTCCGTTTGGCATTTATAGCCCAAAGTTTATACAAGCAGACAGACGACAGCACCGACGGCACCCACGATACACAGTGAGTTCTTTTTTTCCCCCAATCAAATTCGTATCCTGGCGTGCATGTTATCCTTGGCAAGTGTGCGGGCTTAAAGCCCTGCAACGTCATTACCTCATACTCATGCTCAAGCTCATCATCATCGTCGTCGTCATCACGATCGACCTGTCGTTAGTCTTGGTGGTTGTATGAAAAACCAAATGAATTGCCTGCTGCATTTTCAAACTGCCAACTGTTCGGTTTTGCGCAGTAAAAATAACTCAACTGCCAAAAAGTGAAAAAGTGGCGGGGGAGAATTGCGAGCCAAAGTTTTGAAGAAATATAAAAAAATATATTGTATGAAAGCTTAAGTTGTGTGTGCTAGACTTTAAGATACCCTGAGAGCATAAACGTTGCTGTAACTAAATGGTTAAAATATGTAAATCTCCGAAGAGCTTATGATGAACTTCAGCAAATGCACAACTGACCTTTTGGCATAATGTTGCCTAACTTAATATACGAACAAACTGAGCTCAATACAATATTTAATTATTAGCTGTCATTATAAATAATAGTAGTGCCCAAGGGTGCTTCAGAAAGGTTAATAATTATTGATTAAAACCGATTTTTCAATTATTTTTAAAATTTTCCTTATAATTCATTGAATTTATAAAATATTTTAGAAGAAACATTTTTAAAATCAGTGAAAATTAAAAAATAAATTAATGATAGTAAGATTTTATAAAACTTGGCGTTTGAAAATATGGTAATAAATACCAAAAATTGATTATTAAAGAAAAAATAAATTTAAACAATATTAAATACTTTATTTTTATATAAATATATAATATACCATATCTAGTCATGGCTTTAACTTAATATTTTGGTTTGCTAGATTCTTTTATGGAAAATCTTTTAAATTCAAACTAATCGCGATAAAACTTTAACACAGTAAAAACCATAATCACACAATAATCTAAATTCTTTAAGTTAAGAAATTTTTAATATTTTTGAAAATTTTAAAACAAACAAATTAAGTATATTTAAGGAGTAAAATATTCTAAATTAAAAAATTGTAGAGACTTATAAACAGATGCTCCACAAAAACAAAGATCATTTAGTATAACACAAAAGCTCTATTGCGTCGCAACAGGATAAGAACAGCTTTTGCAGTGTTGCAAAGCGCAGCAAGTTGAAAAGTAATGCTAATAGGAAAATAAAATTTGATTAATTTGAAACTGTAAATTGCAAATTAACTGCAATTAACACAATTTGACACTCGAGTCACACAGTTAGTTAGACTAATTTAACGCTATTTTCAGTTGAGCAATTGCAAAAATTTAACACAATGTTCATAACGAAATAAGAAACTAAAAAACAGGTTATTGCAACAACAACAATGGCGAAAGCTTTTGCATTGTTATTGTGATGTGACGTAGTGTGACGACAACGACAACGACGGCGGTGATGGCGGCGTCGCAGCAGCTGAGATTTTGCAGCTGTCCGTGAAGTAAAACAGCAGGTGAATCAGAGAGAGAAAGATTCGCCTCATCTCGCCTCCACGCATAAGCACACGCACTAAGTCTCTCATACAGCAGCAGCAGCGGTAAAAACAATAAAGACATCGGCCAAGTTGAATGACAAAAGCAACAAAAAAGAAAAAGATAAACACACATACAATGTGTACGCACGACATAAAGTGGAGCAGGGCACAAAACAGAATAAGACAAAAACAAAGAGAGCCAAAGTTGATGGCCAAGCGACAGTGGATAAAAAATCAATAGAAGGCAGCATAAAAGGACACCCAAAAAAATAGTGTAAAGCAACAGCATAAATACTTACAAATAATTGTGGTGTTGCTGTTGTTGTTCTTATCGACAAATGCTTTTACATATGTCCGTTGGCGCCACACACTCGCACGCAGCACACTCGCACCACTGTGTCTCTAATGCAAAGTCAAGGGGCGGGCGGACGTCGGTGGTCGTCGTCGGTTGAGTGTATAAATATTTAAAAAAAAACAGAGGGTGGCTTATTGTAATGTTCTCAGAGTTTGGTTTGAAACGCAAGTTGCACAATTTTAATTTGGAGCTATTTAGATACGTTTTCATATGTCGCATTGCCGTTTGTGTTTATTCGAATGTCAATTACATCCGTTGCATAAAAAATTTAAACAACACGCTGCGCAACAACAAATCGCCAAACAAGACGAGCGAACGCAAAACGAAAGAACGAGCGAACGAGCGCACACTTCGATGTCAATTTTCTAACTGAAACAAAACAACAGCAACAATACTGGTGAGACTTTAAATACTGGTGGCCGGCCAACTGTGTGCATAAACGATTGTTGAGCCAGTTGGCAGTCCCACCACGCATATCGATAGTTGCGCACTCGATAAATGGCATGCCGCTAGCCACGTAGTGTGACCATGCGTTCACTTGCCGTGTATATCGTGTATATCGATAAGCTAGCCATAATTCGTCTGTCTTCTTTTGCATTTGGCGGCGCTAGCTCGCATAATTTTCGCAAATTAACGTAACTTAAGTGCGTTTTATATACGAAAGCAAGCTGCACAATTAAATTGTTTGGATAAATATACTCGCCTGGAATACTGGTAAGTTCTAAATAAAGTGCTTAATATAGTTGGCAATGCAGGCGCTTAAAAAATTTGCACACACACACACAGACAGACAGACGCACAGCACACACACTTGCAATTCTTTTGCGAATTGCTGGCAAATACATTTAAACATGATTTTGTGGCAAAATTGTTAATTGTCGCTACTTTTGGGCACTTGGCAAATATGCGAATTGTGTTGTTCTGCTGTGTGTGTTTAGGCCAATTGAGTTGCCGGTGTGTGCGAGGCTCGAATGGCGGGCTCACACACACACACACACACACAGACAAAAGCGTTGCGACGCGCGCATTCCCATACACATACACAGACGAACAACCGCTGGCACACACACATACATATATATACGCACTCACACAGGTGAATGAACTTTTTTGCGTTGTTTTGTAATCTGAATTTTTTTTTTCTTACATACAATGTTTATATGCACATGTGTATGTGTGTGTGTGTACTTATGTGTGTTTGTATGTAATTGTTCATATAAATTTAATTGTTTATAAAAAAAAATCTTTACATTATCCTAACTGCAGTTTGTAGTCAGTTAAAGTTGATCCTCTCAACGCTGCCTTTTTTCGATATTGCTGAAAATGTCGCACACACGTTTTCTTTACTTTTCCATCAGATATTCGGCGAATATTCATTTGCATATTTACTTAATTTGTTTCAACAGCAGCAGCGACAGCAGCAGAAGCAGCAGCGGTGACAGCGACAGCAACTGGCGTTTACAATGTTAATGAACCTCATTCTGCTCGCATTTCAACTCATATTTGTACAATACACGAATTTAATAATTAATTTCGCACAATTTGCCAGTGATATTTGTACTTACATACGTCCGTACAGCCGTCTGTCTGTCCGTCCGTCCATCCGTCTGTCTGTCCGTCCATCCGTCTGTCTGTCCGTCCATCCGTCTGTCTGTCCGTCCGTCTGTCTGTCCGACTGTCTGTCTGTCTGTTTGCCTGTTTTTTTATACCTTTTTTATACCCTCTGAGGGGTATAATGGGTTTGTCAGAAGCATGTAACAGGCAGAAGGAGGCGTGGCAGACCCCATAAAGTATATATATTCTTGAGCAGCATCAACAGCCGAGTCGATATAGCCATGTCCGTCTGTCTGTCCGTCCGTCTGTCCGTATGAACAAACAGATCTCAGAGAAGGTAAGAGCTACAAGTTCAAAGTTTTTCAGTATCGATCACATATTTAGTCAGTCAATACAAGTTTGTTTCCTTTTTTTGATGCCACGCCCCATTCGCCCACAATTAGCGTAAAACTAGACATACCTCGGAAAAATACAGGTTTTTTGCGAATATCTCGGTAACTATGGCACCTAGGGACACCAATTTTTGCATGCAGATTACTAGATGCAATATAAAGACATTGGCATCCACATTTTTTGGATGCCACGCCTCTTTCGCCCACCAAAAGCACAATTTCGTTCTAACTTTGCAAGCGGCTGGCTCACTTAATTCTTAACGTATAGTTTTGTAACTTAGCATTTACTTGCAGACAAAAAAATATCAAACTATTGTGAAAATTTCATCGAAATCGATTTATAATTAAAAAAGTTTGTCATACAACGAAAATTGTTACATTCAAGCAAGGCATAGCCACGTGCATTGCACTGTGCGAGCGAGATAGCCATACAAATATGTGTGCATGTTAAGTTCTAGTAGCACCAACTCCAATTTGAACTCATCTAATTGAAAACGAAGCTCAGAGGGTATTACACGATCGGCATGCCCGACTGACATTTTCTTTTTTGTTTTCTGTTGCTTCTTCGCACGCGTTAAAAGCTTATTTATAGAACGTTTCTTTCATCCAACTTTCCCCCCCTCAAATAAATGAAACAAGTTGTCACTTTTAAAAGAAATCTCAATATTATCATATCATATATATTTTATTTATTTAGTTTATTAATTTTAATGTTTTTTTTTTTTGGTTTTTCTATTAAGGCAAAGCGTTTTGCATAAAAATACACTTGTTGGTTTTTAGACTTTGAGAACATTTTGCAGTTGTGTTCTTATTATAATATATAGTAATAATACACATAAAGTTTAGTTTTGTAAACCATAGTTGAAACATTAAAGCACTAAATTTTGATAGTTTATTTTTTAGTTTTAGGTTTACTTGCTTGAACTACATTTTGTGTGGGACAACAAACTGTACCCCTGGTAACTACATACATATAGTAATACCCACATTAACTAGACTTTTTTTGGGTGGGGTAATTGCTATAGGCAAGCGAAACTGTTACTAGATAAGCGCATCGAAGCCAAAGCCCTGTTTTAGTGATAGTTGTAAATATATAACCCGAAGATTTCCCCATACTAATGTAATTTACTGAGTATTTTAGATGGTAGCACGATTTCAGCAACGAATACGGATTTGTTTTAGATTTTTCTTTGATTTTATTCATACAATATATTAAGTGTGCCCAGAAAATATACAAACACATGCCCAAATGTTATGGGCACACTGTAAATTTTTAATATGCCCTTGTGCTCACTGATGTAATTTCAGCTTTTTTCCCGCCAGATCTTGCTGTTTTGAAAATGCGATTGCGGGAAAAATTTGAAGTCAGCGGGCAGCGGGAATTCTAGCTTTTTTAGAAAATGAAAAAAAAAATTAATTTTTTTTCATTACTTTTTCCTAATATTGTGAGTTGTTTCTTTCGTGTTTGACGATTAGAAATATATTTCTATCGGTAAAGTATCGATATTTACTTCTATCGAATAATTTTTATTAATAATTCATACTTTTGTAAATTGATGCGTCTTCCATCACTAACATTGTGAAATTGTGCTTGTGCTATGGGCACACTTGGTATTTACTGTAGATGAAATCGAAAACCAAACTAAAACAAATCTGTATTCGTTTTTAGGAATCGGGCTAGTATATAGAGTATTCCTTTTCCTTTTGAGCTCAGTGCTCAGAACCTAATAAACTATAAGAGCTAGAGAGTCCCTAAACAACAGTTTTAGTTTTAGACTGTGCGCTCAGATCTAGTTTGGGAACTGGGCCATATACAACAGTCGAGTAGCTCGACTGTTTACTTATAATTTGTTGCGTTTTTTTGGTTTCTTGTAGAATTGCTAACTTTAAATATATATGTATAATATATAATGTATACAAAAATTGAAGTATGTGAGTTAATTGTAAATTTGATTTACAATAAGATTTTAGGATATAATTAAATAAGTTTTTAAGAGAGAGTTTACATTTATAATATAAAGAACAAGGCAATTTCGATTTTGTTGCGGGGTATTTAAGATATTTGGTACGTTTACCAACACTGTCAACGTTTTCACAACACTGCACAGTTTGACAAAAATACAGTTTGAAAGCGACTGAGAGAGAGAGGGAGAATAGACACAAAAGGTGTGTGTGTGTGGTGGTGGTGGGGGGGCATTTTAGTGTTAAGGGGAAGCTCAGAGTATGTATTTGCCCTTGCCCCGATGCTCCGCTTGCCGCGTCGACGATGTGGCACCCTGGCAAGCCAACAGATAACTGGCGCTTGCCCCGCTGCAACTGCTGGTGGTGCTGCTGCTGCTTCTGGTGCTGCCGTAGCTGCCATAACTATCATAGCTGCCATAGCTGGCATAACCGCCGAGCGGCAGGGCGTTTAGCTAAATCATTAGTGCCGAGAAGGGGTTATAGCGCATGATCTTGGACAGCAGGATCCACAGCACCGATGTGATGGCGCAGAGCACAACGCCACCCCAGCCCAGGTCCAGACTCCATGAGGTGAGGAACACTCGGGCGCCCAGCAGCGGCTTGGCCACAATCGCCACGCCACCCGGACGTGCCACAATGCCATCGACGGTGCCATCGTAATCGCTGTCCAGCATTGGACGTCCCTGCTGCCGTTTAAAGTGTATGATCATAAGTGTAAACAGCGCAAAGAGAGCTGCAAGAAAGAGGGGGAGAAACAGTTGGAAAGCTATGCGATTGGGATTCAGGATATTCTAGACTCACCTGCCAGCAGATACATGACACCTGTAATTAATATGGCGCTTATTTGACGCTGACAAACACCAAAGGCGCCCACCAAAGCAGCGCTGCCCAAAATTATAAGGCAGACCAGTGAGCAGGATATGGACAGGTTTTGCATTCCTTTTTGGAAGAGTTCGAGATCTCATTAGTTTTAAAAGTTAAAACAGTACAAAGAATATTATGAACCAAACATTTAAGGTATAATATTTACAAAGGAATGAATAAATAGATGTATATACAAATATATAGAATAGAAATAAATAGAATCACAATTCTATTGCCAAAGCCAACCTGGAAGCGATTGTTTGAAATATGAATGATAAAAGTCAGAGGATCTTAAGAAGGTAATAGGATGCAGTTTCATATTTAATATGCATTGTAAGGGATTGTATTTGGAAGCACCGAATCATTTTTAGTAGAGTTATGCAGTATTTGTACTATTAGATAAATATTATTATTAAAAAAATTTAATTTAAAAATGCTACTCGAAAGAATTTTTATTAATTATTACTATTAAAAAGACAATTTCATTAGGACTATGTTAGTTTTTTCCAAGCTAATGTAATCGAAATTTCATTAGTATTTATTTAGAACCATAGAATTATTTTTAATAGAGTTATGCAGTATTCGTATTATTGGAAATTTCAATATTCTAATAACATAGTGATCTATAATATTGATACCTTTATTTTATTTTTGTTTTTTAATTGTTAAACATTATAAAAATTTAATATATGATATAAGAGATTTGAAATTCAATTTAATTGGCCTTAAATCAATGTTACTCGAAAAGATTTATATTAATCACTTTTGAAAAGGCAAATTCATTAGGACTATTTTTTTTTCTAAGCTAATGAAATCAAAGTTTCATTGGAATTACTTTTGCCACTTTTATTAGTATTCCATTTTTAAATGCTAATGAAATGATTAATACATTAACAATTAGAAACAACTCTGATAAATACCAGACGAGGTAAAAAACTCAACTATTCTGTGCTGTATTAAGGTTTAATTTTATGTCTATGTAGTTAACATGATCCGATTGGAAATTGTTAAGCCAGTATTCGATGTATACTAGACTTTTATATAAACAATTTGTTAAATTTTAATAGTTTTGCACTAATGAAATCAATTTGTGTGTGGTACATAATAATACTTCATATAAACTGCAACTCAACTGTTGAGCAATCAATTCAATTTCGCCCATGGGCCGATTAAGTTCCAATTGCAATTGGCTTTATATGTACGTATGACACACATAATACCAGCAATCAGGACAACAGTTAGCCCAATTACACAATAGACTGCACTACGACGATTAAATCCCCATCGAGAGTACAGCGAAAAACTGACTGGCCAAAAAAAGATTTACAATGTCCTGGCATTTTAGGGGGAGGAGAGTTAGTTGGAGAGAGACGAGAGTTGTGTCCAGATTCCAACCGCAGGATGAATTGAACTTTTTGTTTTTACGGGTTGTGGAGTAGGAGCAGGAAGCTGAGTAGCAGCTAAATACAAGGACAAAGGACACACGTGAGTGTGTGAATGCTTGTCCTGTGTTTGGGTTTAATTTCGATATCGACGACAATGGGTTACGGGTGGTAAACTCGGTTAGTGACTGACTGCTGGTAATTACTATATGTATTTCATGTCTGTCGAACATTTATTATGTCCCACTACTTGCCAGTGGTCCAGTGGTCCTGCATAATGTACTCAATGGATTTGCGGCACTTTGGGAATCTTTTCTCTGGGGGATTTGTGTTAATGACTTGTGAAATGTGCGGGCAACAGTTAAAGCCTGTGAGTGAGTATGTGTCTCTGGATGAGAGGTGACTCCGGTGATCCAGAAATAAATGTGGTGTGGAATGCTGTGCACATGTCGTGTATTTTTTGGACTGGCAAAAGAAGCAACACAAAAATGCGAGAAACACGAGAAAAGTTTTGCTTTTCTTTTTCTTTTTGTTTTATTTGCTTTCTCTACATACATCTAAGGTGACGTCTAGGGCACAACCTCTACATTCGTGTGGTTTTTAGTGGGTAAAAAAGGAGTTTTATGTGTGGAATATCAACAGATAAAGGCGTAAATCTATAAGGTGGCAATCAATAAATTAAAAAGATAAGAAAACTTGAAAAAAACTGAAAGTAGTAATAAATTGTCTCAGTTCTTACTTAAAATGAGTATAAAATTGTCGATTGAATATCCTAAACAAAGACTTTAGCTACCTCGAAAACCATATTTAGGTGTATTTTATATAAAATTTGATTAGCTTAATCTGTAATTTATGCACAACTACTTCTTAAATAATGTAATACCATGTCATTTTATTACAGAAAACTTGCCAATTAACGCAACGAAATGTCCGCTGAAGCCGAAGCAATTGTGACAAAGGCTGCTGCCGATGCGGCACCAGAGAAGATAACCGCTGAACCCGTTGCTGCAGATACCACACCCGATAAGGAGAATATTGTGGATGATACAGTCAATGTGGAATTGGTTCGTGAGGAGAAAATACTGAAAGGCAAGGAGCTGTTCAGTCAGGGATCTCGCAACTTTCTAGTGAAGAGCTACGACGAGGCGGCCGATGAGCTAAGTCAGGTGTGTCAAATCTATGAGGAGGTCTATGGCGAATTGGCTGATGAACTCGGACAACCTCTGTTGCTGTGAGTAAATACATTGCTTGAGTTAGTAGATCACCCACTAAACCCCAAACATTTGCTCTACATTCTAGTTATGCAAAGTCGCTAATTGCAATGGCACTGGATGAGAACAAAGTAATTGATGTGCCCGACGAGGCAGCTGACGATGATGACGAAGACGTTGATGAAGATGATGAGGATGATGATGATGCTGATGAGGAGGAGGGTGAAGCTAAGAAGAATGAGAAGCCAACTGTGCCTAAGGCAAATGGTGCCAATGGAGCAACAAATGGTAAAAAATTGGACAGCATTAAAGAAGATGCTGCTGCCGATGAGGCAGATTCCACAGGCGATGCTGAGAACGCCAAGGGTGAAAAGGCAGATGGCAGCGCAGCAAAGCCACCCACTGGAGTGGATGAAGTAAGCAGCAGCAATGGCAATAATGCTGCAACCAGTAACGATGATGAGCGACCGAGCACCTCGAATGGTGATGTGACTGCCAGCACAAGTAATGGTGCCGCCGCCGGAACCATGGATGTGGATCAGGAAGATGATAATGAGGAGGGTGAGGGTGTTAGCGGCAGTTTGCAGTTGGCCTGGGAGATTCTCGAGGCGGCAGCCAAAATCTTCTCACGTCAGGGATTAAGTGGTTTGCCCTACTTGGCGGATGTGCAAACTGAGCTGGCCAACATCGAGTTTGAGAATGGTATTCTGGATGCAGCACGCGAGGATTATGGTTAGAATTATTTGTAAAAAATTCTGTCAGAACTTGTAGACTCAATTAGCATTTATTATTTGCAGAGAAAGCTTTGAAGATACACGGTGAATTGCCCAGCAAGAATCGTCGTGCTTTGGCCGAGTTGCACTACAAGATTGGACTCACCTATCTGATGCAACAGCTGAATAAGGAAGGCGCCGCAGCATTGCGCAACTCCAGTGTGCTGATCGAGGAGGAA
Source organism: Drosophila tripunctata (assembly GCA_035047385.1). Taxonomy (NCBI): domain Eukaryota; kingdom Metazoa; phylum Arthropoda; class Insecta; order Diptera; family Drosophilidae; genus Drosophila; species Drosophila tripunctata. The sequence goes on from JAWNPS010000100.1 coordinate 1,246,485, forward strand.
ATCAAGGAGGCCAAGGCCAAGGAGAATCTCACCGAGCGTGAGAAGAACAACATGCTGGACTTGGAGGAGACCAGGCAGGAGATTCTGGTCAAGATTCAAGAAATCGAAGAGACACAAGCTCAGGTGAGTACAACTAAATTGTAAATCTCCCATCTAGACTCTAATCTTGTTGAATTTATAGACCATTGCTGAAGTACGCGCTGCCTTGGACAGTTACATCAAGCCCATGGGTAGCAGCAGCAGCAGTGGCAGCAACAGCGCCGAAACTGCAGCTGGCACAGATGCCGCCGCTGCCTCTTCATCGACAGCAGCAGCAGCAGCCGCTGCCAATGGTGCTGCATCCAGTTCATCATCGATTGCCTCCTCGTCGGCCATTAGCAGCAGCTCGGCCAAGCCAACGGATATTACGCATCTGATCAAACGCAAGAAGCCCGAGGAGCCCAGCTCTGAGGCTGAAGCTCTCTGTTCGCCAGCCAAGCGTGCTGCAGTTTAAAACTCGGATCATAACTGCACATTCCAGTTTCACACACACACATCAGCTACTTAAAACTCATACAAGCTGCATTAATTATCCTAATTATTCTCTGTTCTCCTATTTATAAAGTACACAACTTTTGTTTTTTACAATCATATATACCCCCCCTCTATAAGTCTGTAAGATTACAATCACAATTAGTGCTAAGTGCGTGCATAAAATAATGTTTTTATATTAAAAAAAAAGAAAAGAAAGAAAAAAGAAGAGAAAAAAAGATTAAATACAAGTTTACAATAATAATAATAAAGGGAAAATTGCCTCAAAAGGAAAAACAAAACAAACAAACAAACAAGTGATGATGAGTCAGAATTTGATTCAAATCTATTTGATTCACGGCAGGATTGCGCCATAATACGTACTCAGATGCGGCTGCAGTGTGACAGCCTGTGACTCACTGTGCTGCCAATCGTTTCGTTGCTCCTCCCCTCTCGCATTCTCCATGGAACCCGCCAGATAGTTGACACACGGCGGCGCACCGCGTGGAAATTTGGGATTACGCCGCAATTCCTGCAACTGCTGCATGGGCAGATCAATGCACAGTGTCCAGATGCCACCGTGCATGGGCACCAGGAACACGGAATCACGGCGATAGCGATGATCCGCTGTGAGTATTTAAATAAAATGGAATGTTTATAGTTTATTGCATTTTATTAAATTACATTTTGTTCCTAAATTTGTTTCCACTGTTCACTCACCTCTCTTGTCCGGCTTGAGCACTGCGACTTTCTCATCCAATAGCCACTCCAGATGCAAACCGGAGCGATTGGAGTAACGATCGAGACTGTTGCGATCCCACGTCACATGCTCCCAGTGATCGGTCATGATGGCGGCACAGAGCATGGCCGTCGCACTGGTTGTCATCAGCAGTGTGACAAAGAGGAACAACACGGGCGGTGGACCCATGCAACAGGTGGAGCAGCAGGCGCTGGCGCCCGTACCGCTGCCCATGCCCATGCCCAGTCCGTCCATATGTGAGCTAAGCGATGTGGATGTGTCCAAGGTGGCACCACCACCGACTCCAGTGCCGGCACTACCACTACCACGACGCTGTATAACCTTGGCGCAACTGTTCTGCCGCAATAGGATGCTGTTGCTGCGTCTCAGACTCTCGACGGCAGCTGCTGCTGCTGCTGTGGTGGCTGCGTTGCCGGCAGCGGCGTCAAACTGCAGGGAACCGCCGACCACAGACGAGGGATGCTCATAAATGCTATTGTGCCGACTTGGCGCAAAGTAGTAGCATGTGGTTTGCCTGGGTGCAATCTCCGTTAGCTCTGGCCCCACACCGGCTGGCAGCTCCTCGTTGCTGCTGGAGTAAACAATCGATTGCTTGAACTGATTGGAGTAACAGTTCTGCTTAAAGGACTGCGATGATGTTGGCGGTGCTGTCGATGGCGGCGTCTGTTGTTGTTGTTGCTGCACGTAGAGTGCCTCGTAGTCGCAGTGATGCGGATTGCGATAGATCACTGGCCAGGAACGCGTTGTCTTCGAGTTGTGACTGTAGCTGTTGGTCGTTGTGGTTATATGTGTGGTGCGTGTGCTATCTGTGGCAGTGGCAGCGGCACTATGCTCCTCCACCAGCGGTGTCAGTTCGTTGGGTGCCTCAATCTCCACTGCGTACTGTTGTTGCTGTTCCGAATCCTCTAGCTGCTGCTGTTGTTGCTCCTCTAGCTGTGTGGTTGTGGCCAATTGACGCTGCAACACGTTCTTGCCGCTGCCACTGGGCTCGGCCGTCAGCAAGCTAAAGTCCTCCTCCTCGACCAGAGTGGCGTTGCCCACGGCTATGCCTAAGCCGGGCGAGAAAATGCTGTTAGACGTCGGCTGTGAGCGACTGCGCAGCAGCGTTATGTGTTTGTTCGGTGCATCATGTACGAGTTGTTGCTGCTGCTGCTGCGATGTCGGCGATGTGATGCTCAGCTCTGGCACACATCGTGCTGTTACCTTGTAACGGCTGCCGCTGCCAACGCTGACACCGACGCCAACGCCAACGCCAGCAGCGGCGGCGCCCTTGGCTCGCACCAGTCATAAGTCTGAACTCTCGCGTTTTTTGATCTTGTTCAGACTCATGTGGTTCGTGGTGTCTGTGGTGACTTTTGGTGGATTTGGTTTTGGTTTTGCAACTGACTTTGCTTTGTTGTATGCTCTGATGGATGGTAGTGTTTTGCTTGTTGTTCTGCTTGTTGTTCTGCTTGTTGTTGTTGTTGTTGTTTAGTTGCGTTTACTAAAGTGTGCGACGCCTAAACAAAAAAATTGTCTACTTTTTGCCAAATGTAACTTTTGCTTGTTTTGGTGCCACAATAAGGAAAACTACTAGCGGCGTTTTGTTGTTATTGTTGTTGTTGTTTGTTGTTGGTTTTTTTTGTTGTTGTTTAAAGTTCTTTTACGTATTACGTATGTACCAATTTACAGTTATGTTTGTTTTTGTTGTTTCTGTTATTGTTGTTGTTTATTTTAATGATGAATTAGTTTGATATCGCTTTGTTTTTTTTTGCTTTACTACGTTTTGCAAAAATTTGTTATATTAGCTTGAAGCTATAAAAAGGAAAAGGAGTAGAGAAAACAAATGTACAACATGAGTTTGGAAAGAGTTGAAGAAAAATCGAAAGTTTGAATTTTATACAAAATATGTTGAACATATTTATTTTTTTGAAGATAGTAAAGTGATTGTTACAGAATTTTTATTTAAAAATTGGATGAGACAACTATATGAGCTAAAGTAACTGTAGGCGTGCAACAGAGATGGCGAGTAGCATGCAAAGCATTCTAAATACATACAGTGATTACCAAAAACTTACAGCACTCATCAAATATATAGTCTAATTTTAAAAGCCATGTTTTAACCAACTTTAAAAAATAGAGAAAGTTTGTAATTTGTTTTAAATAAATTGTTAAAAATAAAATAACTCGGTTTGGACTCAGCTTATTGTAAAATTATATATTGCTAATTTTTAAATAAAATAAAATTATATGACATATGGGCAACCCATAATTGTTCAGATTTAAATGTTTGCTCTGATGTGAATACTGACATTTGAATTTTAGGCAGACTTAAAGAGCCTCCAGCATTAATATGTAACAATTATCACTTTTATAAAGTTATATATAGTTATAAAGTTTATGTCTGATTTAATTTATTATATTGAATTTTTTTTAAATTTTTGTATTTATATTTTTAAATTAATATTTAAAAACGCATACATATAATTTTCATTGTTTTCATAAGAAAACGTTTACTGAAATGTGCATAGAAAGCACTTCAATCTTTCAAAATAAGTCGTTACAAGTATAAAAACTGTTATTTTTTAATACTTATGAAATTTCTTCAACAATATATTTATAGAAAATGTCACGTTTGATACATTTATCAAACTTTAACAGGTCTGAAAACAACTATAACTGCTAAAATTCAGAAACTGGCTAAGATAAAATAATTGGCCCAAAATAACATCGAATGATATTCTGCTTTACAGACAATAGGCTCTGACGAACACTTCCATCTGCTGTTTATATACATATTTATATGTATATAGTTTCTATATGAACAGAAGAATGTTTGATGTTTGAACTGACTTTGCTGCTTGTCTGTTTGATGAATAATATTGAGTTTAATTACATTTGCAATTCTAAGCACAATGAGGCTAATTCAATTTGATGGCACCCAAATTGCATTCGCGAAAACTCACGTAATTTTGTTTTGAATTTCAATTGGGGTCCACACCAATGCTCCAACTGACCTGACCTAGCCTCACAGTCCTCAGCTGACCCGACCCGAACCGACGCGGTCTGACCTGACCTGACCTGTCTGTCCCTGCCTCATCTACTGTCTGAAATGTTCTGCAAAAAGTTGAATGTGTGTTGCTGCATTTTGCATGAGAATCCCACAAGCTTAACGCTCAGCAGGAAATCCGACGGCATGTCCGCCTGGTTAGCCGTACCGTAACTCTCCTCTGGCATTGCTAGATACCCGGAATACCATCATCCGTGGTTCTAACTGCTCTTTTGCAAATGAAATTCTGAGCAGCTTGCCGTATTCATCATAGCTACGTCCAAAATGGAAACTGTGACTTTGCCGTGCATCATTTTAGTTTGCTTTTGGTTACTGCTTCCGTTTACGTAATGAATTGAACATTTTTGGGTAAGTTTTAACAAAAACACAAATTGTTTGTTGGTTTTATGCTTGTCTAGTCGATTTTTACTTCTTGCATTACTTAAGTTGGCTACGTATACGTTATATGGTAAGTGAAGGCAGAGAAGACACACAGCTACTTATTAGAATATTTAATTTTGTAAGCTATTTTGCAATTAAGTTTGTGCTATAGAAAGAATTTGTCCAGATACTCGACTGCTACATGCTCAGTTTCTATATATTTCCACACAACTTTTAATTAATCACGTATACGTAATATGCTAAGTAATTTAAGAATTTTTTGGGGCAGAATTTTAAAGCTCGTTTTATTTGCTTGTACCAACAATAGTGTCTGAGATAAGGCAAAAACTTATAGTCAAAGCTAGAAAGGCAGACACAAATGAGTTAGTTTTAAGCCTTTCAACTAGCAGCAGCTCAAAACTGTGCTACACACAAATTATTCGCCAGTCATGCATGAGTGGTAAGGAAGTGTAAGTCTATGGCCCAAGACAGCTGGGCATTGATGCACCTGACTTGTTAGCTGCTGAGTACGTGACACTCTGCAACAATTTGACGGCAAATATTGTAGAGTAATGAAATAAAATGTCAGGAAAATCTGTTGATTGTTTGCATAATTGATGAAATAATCTGCTGCATAAATATACATAAATTGTTAAGCTCACAGTTTGACCAAGTGCAAGCTGGTATGTTGGCCAAGAATAATTAACTGACATGAAATTGGTTGCAAACAAAAGTGATTGAGTTTTCATGTTGCTGTTGCCGCTGGCAAAACACAACTTCGATTACGTATCTGCTGCTGTTGCTGCTTTTGCTCTCTTTGCCACTTGGCAGTCAGCTGGGCATGCAACGCGTTGGGACCATTCCAATTTTATGGTGAAACTCCTCAATGTCATTGGCTTACGCAATGCAATTCAGGGAGCCAACACGTTGGACACACACACACACTAGCACACTGATGGAAATATACGGCACATCTGTATACGTGAGTGGGTTGCGAAAGTTTATTGCAACAATGCAGCAGCAACAGTGGCAGCAGCAGCAGTGGCAGTGGCAGCAACACCATAGACAACATGCTTAAAACGGGCCAAGAGAACTTAGTCCTGGTCCTGTTCCTGCTACAGCAGACGAGCACAATTTCCACAATTTACACTTCTAATGGGAAAAACGGAATGAAAGTTTTATAATAAACGAAACCATAAATGCTCTTCTGCACTCAACTTTCGCTTGGTCAAATTAAGTAAACAGTTTAAAAAGATTATTATTAGTTTTATAGCCAACATATAACCTGGCTAGAAAGCATATTATTTCAAGCTGCACTTTGTTGGCATTAGAAGGGCTGTAAATAAAATCTGTAGCCGTTTGTAAACTGAACTTTATAGGTTTGAGAATTGTCGTTAAAAATGGAGTTGATGAATCGTTCAGCAATATACAATATACGTATATTTGGCCATGACCGTCTGCACCCACGTTTGTAAGCTGGTAATGGAATTGTCATTACAAAATCAGTACATGGAATATACTTTCTTTCTATACGTCCGCTTGTTAGATGAACTATATCGGTATTAGAATTGTAGTAGAAAAAAATCAGCATATAGAATCTTCTATCCAAATAACTATACGTATACTTAATTATGTCTGTCTGAACTTTTGTCTGTAAAACGTCAATATTGCGAGAATTTAAAAGCTGCTTTTTGGAAATTTAGCTCGAAAATCAGTAGTTTTTAAGAAAAATTATTGATATTATGAAATATCTAAACAGAGCTCGGGTGAATTTTAAAAACCTTTCAATAGCTTTTCCTAAATATTTTCCATTTGAAATTTTTTAAGAAACTTTAGCAAATTGTTATTTAATTCTAGCTATTTTAGTTATTAAATCCTGCTTGCAAATCAATATTTAGCATAAACAAAACTTTGTTTTTATAATATCTAAATTTTTTTTATAATGAATAAGTTTATTAAACCAAATATCCCATAAACTGCATTTTAAAGTAAATATTCTTTGCAATGAAGCACTACAGTGTCTTTCATAGTCGTCTTACACGTGATTGCTGCTCCACGTGTTAGCTGCAAGATTATTTTATCCAAAAAAGTGTTGCTAATGATGCCCAGATGTAAGGTAAGGTAACGGTACACCGTTAAATGTTTACAAATAACATTAAAAATGTCTGCAACAAGCGAACATTAAGGGTATGCCACACATATGTAGCTAGTGCAACAATTGCCGGTAGTCTAGTGGAGCAACCAATTTTTCAGCGTTTCCCTTTTTTTTGTTCCCAAGAATTGCGGTATTTTATGCATGTAATTAAAATGGCACTTTATTACACACACACATGCACCGCATGACACATACACATGCATGTGCAAGTGACAGGCGAGTTGATTGCGCATTTTGTTTTTGTTGTTTCTGTTGTTGCTGTTGTTGTTGCCTTGGCAACGCTTCGTGCGTTGTTGTTGCCTTGACAATTAACGGCGGCCCAATGTATTTTTTTTTGTTGCTTCTGCTCCACCTCCACCTCCGCCCAACCGTCTCCTAAAAGGGGGTCAGCGTGAATTAGCCAAGGCAGACAAAGTCAGCAGTTAAGGCTCATATTGTCAGAACAGTGCCGAACCCCTGTGTCGCAGTGCAAATGACGCAATGCAAATGCTTGTAGTTGGAAAATGTGTAGTGGGTAATGGGTAATGGGAAATGGTAAAATAAGGCGAGCACATTTTCCAAAAAGCAAAAGCATTTGTTGCCATGAAAACTTAGCACCAAAGTTTGCTTTATGCGCTTCCTTGCACTTTCAATTTTAGCTTTTCCCAGACTCGTTTCATTTGCACATTCGACTTAACTACGTGCCACAACTTTATCGGCTTGCAAGTTGTTAGTTGCCACCGAGCAAGCTATTATGGCATTTTCTGTGTTCCATTTTCGCATCGATTTCACGGTAAAACTTTGCACTCAAGCTAGTGCATTTCGTTACAGTTTCCAATTTTGTTTTTCACATTCTTTTTTGGCTGCCTAATTAAAAAACTTAATGTCTAGTTCATTTAAGTCTTAAATCTGCTAAACTCATGTTTCTGTTTGGCTTGTAATTTTTGTGTTGTGTTGCAATCACTTTGCTAAAGAATCTTTAGTACATAACTTTAGTTAAAAGTTTTGGCTTTTAATTAAAATAACTCCATCTCCTTAATTTTTGGACACTTTAGTTGAAAGAACAAGTGGAAAAGTCTTTTAAGTCAGCGCTTAGTATGAAAAAACTTGCATTTTTGTGGATAACTTTTCAACAACTGTTACACATAGCTTACATAGTAATGATTTGTCTAAAAGCAATGTTTTGTAAAAGAAATCATTCTTGTTTTTAGACATATGCATTTCATCTAAGTTTACCAGACCACTTCGTAAAGCCAGACCAAATTTTATTAGAATAGCACAAGTGAAAACTCAATTATTTTTCATGAGATATACTTATAAAACATGAAAATTGTGTATTTCACACTATATTTGTTTAAAATTGTTTTTCAAAGTTGTTCTTAGAAAAGTCATTCGATATTAAAACATTTCATGAATTCACATGATTTTTCGGGTTACCAAAATAAGCACAGGAACTTTAACATCATCTTCCAATCATTTTGTTTTTAAGCTTTCCTGAAAATTTATTTCCACTAAACTTCACTTTCCAATAAAGTGTTCTTTCCAAATTGGATTAATTTTACAGTTCAGCTGAAAACTGCATAACAACATGATAACAGAACTCAGAAAACTGTAGGAACTGAAAGAGACAAACAGTATTTGGTCAACTAAAAGTGTTCCTGGTATCAACAAATCGATTATCCAAATGACTCAACGTTAAACAAATGCATAAACATATATATACTATATATATGTACATATATGCTGTGTAATTTAGCTAAGAATATTATAATTAAATATATGGGATTTCTGGTAAATGCGACATTTGGTCAAATTATACTAAAGCACATTTAATACACTTGGCCTAAATAAATAAATGTCTGTCGAGCGACTTGACAAACACGCACACAAAGTTTCCCGTATATATTATTGTACATACCAAACATACGATAATATTTATACAAGTTGAGTGTTTTTATGCTCGTATGTTTGACTAAAAGATACCCTGTAGGCTGTATTTGTGGTACACTGATAAACTTAGGTTCTGAAATAATATTTTATATTTAAAACTAAGATTTTGAAATCGAAAAAATGTGTGAAAAGCTGAAAATTATTCAAAACAACAAGTTTTAAGCTTGAGTTATGTATCAGTGTATGGGCTGTAAATAAAACTAACCTTTAAAACATGAGTTAAAATGATGAAATTAACGAAAAATCCTGAAAAGCAATGTCAGATAGTGTATAGAATATTGTCTGGTGCTCACTTTGAGGTGTTCATCATTTATGAAAATATTTTTAATATCTTATTCAAATTGCACAAAACTAAAGGACTCATATTTTGGCTCATAAGACTTAATTTGACATTAATTATGAAACAGAGAGCTGAAATAGACACTGAAGTAGTGTGCCAAATTTAGCTTTGACCTTTAAAGCTAAGCTTTATGATACACATTAGCAAGCAGCTTATGTTTAAAGGGTATTTAGAGTAGATAAAAGCAGCAAATACAAGCTCTACACATATTTGCTAGCTGCTACTTGCTGCCCGAAGATAAGCTATAAGTTTTAGTGGGTCTATTGAGTCGTGTAAATAGTCTTTGAGCCAGAGACTTGTCATTACATTTAAGTGGTGCAAGTGGTGCAAAGAGTGGGTGTTGTGTATAAACTGTGACAATGCAAATTGCAAACTAATTGCTGGGCTTAGAAGCTGGCAATTGCTTTGGCTCCCGCAATTGTCGATTTGTTGCAACTACTACACTTTCGCTTCACATTGGCCCAGTTAGCCACGTGGCGGCGGTGGTGGCATGTGGCATTTGCCTTGTCACAGCTTGGCTTACTGCCCAGCTGGTAGTTCAATTTATACAGCTGTCAGACCCAACTCTTGGCCAGGATTGTCAGTGGTGTTGGCCAAAAAAACGCATCGACAACAAGAAATTAAAAAAAAGAAGACGATTTCCAAAAAAATACAACAACAACAACAACAAGAGTGTAAAAGTAAAGTAGTGTAGAAGAAATAAACGCGTTCAAGGGCGGCAGTTGTGCACTTACTTTGGTTATTTATAACTTTTGGGCGCCCTACATAACAATTTATGGGATTTTTAACTATGGGCGCCTCTAGCTAACGTCTGCTTCCGTCTGCTTCCGTATCCGTATCCGAGAATGTGGAGCACAGTCATTGGCTGAACTTATAAACTCTGACCCTCAAGGCCAAAGCCAAAGTCGTAAAGTTTGCCAGCATTTTGCTTAATGCGCAGGCAGCATGAACAGTTTTCAGTTTCAGTTTCAGTTTTGGCACAGAGATAAAATTATAATAGCTTGGCTAATAACGCAGGTTATATTACCAATAAATTGCTGCTAATTTGTAGCTCATTAACACGAGAAATGCATATGATCAAATGCACACCAGCTGCTAACTGAAAATTAATTTATTTAAGCTCTGTCTAATAGTTGCTTTTGAACTTGGTAGCAGCAGATTTGCTAACAAATCTGTATATAGATCGCAGTACAACGTCTATTAATTATGCAGCCAGCTCCGTCTGCCCATCTAAGAAGTCAAGTCCGTCTAAACTGCAAACAGATCAAGTTTGCTTTAGGTTTCTGCACTTTTCCGCTGAAAATGTTGAAAGCTGCTATCCAAAAAGACATAAATCGAGAAGTATTTTAGATTTCTGAAACAAACCTTCTGAGCTTATTTTGCTATTTTCCTTTCCCTTTCAACTGATTTTCAGCTTAAACTTGTTTCAATTGAGGTCGCGTCTTTCCTACACATCTTTTCTATAATTTGACAAATCTGACATGTTTTGAAACTATGCAACGATTATCACTTTCTCCCTCCTCTCTTTCTGTTTCCCTGTCTCTTTCACATGTGGGCGATGATGATGTCAAAGGCTAGTGCTGCCCGTATGCGGGTCAATTTGAAAAATGTATGAGGCAATCGTCCAGACATGCCAAGGCAACCGCAATTTTGAAGTGATTGAACGCTGAAAGCATTGTCAGCATTTGCCCCCAGACGGAGATGCCGTGACGCCTTTCGTGCCGTCGTGATGTTAGCCATCCCCCCAATTTTCATTGCCCATTCCCCCCACCCCTTAATACCTTTTCCCAGCCCCCACACTGCCTTCAACACTTGACATCATGTCGAGCTACACGATTATTTACTCTCACTCGTTTCTGTGCGCTGCTGGACAGGATTAGGCGCTGGCATTCCATTGATGTTGGTGTTGCTGTTGCTGTTGCTGCTTTGGCGTTTGCAGCCGTTTTGCCTGCATTTGCAATTTAAGTGCCCAAGGCCACTAAATGTCAAATTGAATATAAATATTTAAGCTCATTCCCCAAATGATGCAGCAAAAATTTGTCGGCCTTCGCTAGGTTCTTGTGCTTCTTGTTGTTTTTGAACTTGTTTCTGACTTTATCGACCAATCGGGGGCAAAGGCAATTTCGCAGTTGACTTAGGACGTAATGCCATAAAATATGAATCACATTATACACATCACACTCATACACACACTCACACTCCCACACACACCAACACACAGACATAATTGACACGGTCAGGCAATCAGTTTTCAGTCTGGCGTCCCCTGAGAGTATGCAACACTTTTTGTTTTGTTGCTTTCTCTGTGAGTTTATTACGCAAATTGCGCATACGACACGTTGAAAGCATTCGAATGCTTTTCACCGCTCTCCCCCACAAATATGAATGTGTTTATTTGTGTGTGTGTGTGGAGAATCATCGCACTGCCATTTCATTTAACGAGCGAAAACATTAATATTTATATATATGTATGTATATATGGTATGTATTTATTTGCGTATATATTGACATATACTTTTAGCAGCTTAAAGTATTGCCATATAAACTGAATCTGTACTATTTTAATTAATATGTTAAAAACAGCAATAAAAACAGCACTTAATAATGAATGACACATTTGCAACACAATTTTCCTGCTTTTTAAGAATTTTTAAATAGCAAATTTTTAATAAAGATACATTTTTCAATTATTTAATTACAGTTTTAAAATATTTTTAAACAAAGCAATTGTTTCAGTTGTTGTAAAAAAATTTAATTAATTTTAAATTGACACTTTATATTGTAATTTAAAATTCTTTACTTTGAAAGCTAATCAAACTAGTTAGATTCTTAAAGCCATTTTTCACTTGTCCATTTTTAATTTTATTTATTTAAACACATTTTCTATCATATATTTTGTGCACATGCCAAAAATCTAATATAAAATATATGAAAATTCCTTTTTATCTAGAAATAATTCTTTATTAAATGGATGAGTAGTACTAAAATAAAATGTTATTTAGTTTATAGTCGCCTTCTATGCAGAAATTCAACTTGCATACTATGCACATTAAAATAATATTATAAAATATATTCCTTTAGTTGTCAGTTTTTAATTATTTGCTTTTATTTATTTACTTATCCAAATATCATGCATACGTAGCGTAAACAAAATATCTGGCTCTGTAGCATCAGCCACAGCAACAGAGTCAAACATTTTATGTGCCTCGAATGCCCGAAGTTCGACAGTTTCAATCGATTAAACGGAATTGCGATAAACGACTCCAATGGAATTGGCTTTTGGCCCTGTTCGGTGCCCTTTTGCCGGCCTTTGCGTGCCCCATGACTATAAACCAAACAAAAGCTGCAATTTAAAGCAGCCAACTTGGCGGCAAACTTCTTGCACTCCCACTACGCTCTGTCTCTGTCTCTGTCCTACTTACACACTCTCTCTCTCTTTCTCTTTCGCTTAGGTAGACATGAATTAGGTGGCCAGAATCTGCATAATATCTAACTTGTTAACTCTTAGTTAGCGACAAAATACTTTAGTCGATATCTTGTCCGATTGCGGATATTTACGAGCTCTTGAATGCATTTGAAAATTGAGAAATTCTCGAGTCTGAAGTTTTCCCAATGGCATTTGTGAAAGAGGTTCGATATTTGCATTTAGATTACATTTTAAGCTAGAAAAGAAAATAATTCTGCTGATTAAATTATGGTTAGAACTCTATAAGATAAAAGTAATCTTCTTAAATTAGTTATAACTTTCAATTCAATGCTCTTAACTCTGACCTTTAGTAAACGTATAATATATAATTTCTTTATAAGTATTCTACTCTATTCTACTCTAGTCTATTTTCAGTTGCAGTAAAACTCACGAATGGGTTGCGTGTTGGCCATGTCAACAGCTGGATATTGACGTCAATATTTAATTATATACTGACTCAAACAATGACTGAGCGTATGTGTATGTGTGCTAGCACAACCTACTTGTAAATAACCAAACTGGTGACTAGTAAGTATATGAAAACGAGGAGATGTCCATGAAGAACTTTATGCTAAACTAATAAGCATCTATAAATTTAAAGCATTTGCTAAATTCATTTCATTTTCATTTGCTGCATTTTCAAATTTCAATTTCAACTGCTGCATTTTAATTAATAAACACTTAAAGCAAATGAATTATTTAAAGAGCTACAAAAAGTCAATTGAAAACAAATTGGTCATACAACCGTACAGCAGCTGTACAATGGGGCGTATGACATTACGTATACGTAAACAAGCTGTTTGTTTGCCTGTTTATTCAACCATCTGCTCGACTGTTGTTGTTTCTCTGTTTGTTTTCTTTGCATAATTCAATGCATTTGGCCAACAATACGAGCTTAGTGTGCTTCTTGGCCAATGAGGCGTTATCAACAAATACCAAAAGCCAATCTACTTGCCCTGAGTATAAAACAATTTCAATCAGAGGAGCCCAAGACACTTGTTATACTATATAGACTCGATAAAGGACTATTCAACTCAAGTCTGCTTTTGTTTATATGTATATATATATGTGTTTGTGCTAAGGACTGTGTCTGTGTGCATGTTTGTTTAGTGTAAAATCGCGCCATTTATCAAGTCTGTGCTATCTCATTCTTTATTGCCACCCAATGTGCTCATTTTTCAGTCGGCTTTCAGTTTCCATATACTACATGTACCATAGAATATATATATATTACTTGTGCTATAGATTCACATATTGAATTTCAAGCTTTCACTTGCCTTTACCAATTTTCTGAGTGCGATTTTCAATTTTCAATTGAGCAAAACATTTAAACAAAAGCACAAAGAAAACTGTTCAACTGTTCAACTGTTTTCATGTTTTGTTATTTGTTACTTTTGCTTTGTTCACTTGCGAAAATATCATTGAAGTTCTCAAGAAAACTGAGTTCAACAAAGTTTAACACAAAAACAAGAATTTCACTTGTCGGTTTCAACAGCGAGTTGAGTCATTTAACAAGAAGAAAAATACATATTTAAAGATATTTTCTTTTTGTGTTTGGCAATTGACAGCAAAACAAAATTCTAAAGGCATTGGAAGCAACCGAAAAACAAGCGCTTTAATGAGCTTCGTTATGGGATTTGATATACATATAGAAATAAATATATATAACTGTCTGCTTTTGGCCCACAAAACATAGTATATATATATATATATATTTTAATTTCGTGCAAGGCAAAAAAGAAAATAAACGCCTTCTGCTCACTTTGTGTAATGAAAAGTTGGCAAAGTTGAGAATTTCCATGTCGCTAAGAGCGAGTGCTCTTAAATTCAGCCTCAAATGTCGCAAAATACTGCCAAAAATTATAAATACATAAGAACTCTTATATGCATACTATGTAACACCGAAAGAGTGGGCAAAAAATAAATGAAAATCCTTAAAAGTTCGGTAATAATTTGGTAGGTCTTTGGGCAAATGGCCAGGAACAGAAGGAGAACCACGCCCACCACACACCATCACACTTATTGTTATTATCGTTGTCGTGTGTCACAATTTTGCAATAAATCAAAATGGAATGACATGTAAGAAGATCCAAGCAGAAGAAGAGGAAGAAGAGGAAGAGGGAGAAAGAAAACAAAATAACAAATAAATCAATTGTTCGAATGTCACACGAAATTGCTTAATATTATTTATAGGCGTGCTTTAATTAATTGCTTTGTTAAGCGGGAATATCCTGTAATCAGAGAGAGTGTGTGTATGTATAGGGTAGCTCTTAGTTCGGTTTTGTTCATGGCCAAGATGTATCAAATTTATGAGTGACTAAACTAATAACAATAAACGCGCAATAACAACATAAATATAATATGTATTCTGACGTGCAATGCACTGAATTGTGTTTGCGTGTGTGTGTATGTGTGTGTGTGTGTATCTGTGTGTTTGTATCTGTGTGCTTGCTTGTTTGAGTGTGTGTCAAATGAAGCACAAGGCCAACAAGTCAAACAATGGAAGTACAATAACAAAAATACAATGACGCCAAGGCACAAAGACAGCCACCAAGCAACTATGTGAACTATGCGCTCAATTCAATGACTAAAAGCATACCCTGTAAAACAAACAAATGGCTGGAAATCAGAGCGAGTATATATAGCAAAAAGATACACTGGAAATAATACCAGGCTGAGTTTATATATAATGGAAAACATGAAATACTTTAAGCCACAACAGAGGTATGCTTAAAAATTAATATGAAATTTAAATAAAATTCTCTACTGCTTCAAGCTATGTAACTATTAAGAAAGTACCATCAAATTATTCTTAAAGTATGAAAAACTTTAGTTTGCAATAAATTAAAGCTCTGTGTATTTGACGATCACAAAATTGGGAAAAAATACTGCACGCAGATCAAGCTTTTCGTAGACATTTAGCAGCAAACTATATAAACAAACTGCCATAAGTGCTTTGTATGCATAAAAGAACATATCAGATTGCTCAATAATTTATTTATTTATTTATTTATTTAAATGTCAGACTATGATCAGTCGACATATTTAAAATTAAAGTTACAATATAAAAATAATTTAAAAGTTTAAAATTATATTTTAAATTTGAACTAAATTTAAACTCAGAATGATTCAGTTTTATGTGATAAGTAAGTTTATTTATAAGTTTATTAATTTAAATTTGAGCTACTGGGCAACTAAGAGTCGAGCAGCGTGACTCCACTTTTGGCTTACTTAAATTGTTCTTTAACTTATATGATATTTAATACATTTTAGCATATAATTTGGAAAAATGGACTCTTTAAATATTTATAAAATTAAAATTTCAAAAAAATTATACATCTTATGCATAAAATAGTCTTAAAGTCTCAAGTAGCTAATTTATCTAACAAAATTTTATCAGTGTACTCGGCATTTAATAAAGGAAACTAGCTGAGTTTAGTGTAAGAGAATCGATTGAATAGACATGGATAGGCGAATGAATGATTGAACTAATGCTTGCCACTGCTGCACGTTGCAAGTTGGACATACAAGCAGACGTTATAGCACACACGTGTGACCACACACACACACATACACATACACAGACAAAGGGAAAACTCTGTGACATGTCAGCCTCATGTCAAATACTACGATTTTCACTTTTTTTATACGAGTTGGAGAGAGAGATAGAGGCAGAGCGAGAGAGAGAGAGAGAAGAGGGGAGTAGTAGCAGCACCAAAGGTAGTGCAGGATCCGATGTCGACATTATATATGTTCCGTACCAGATTGACAAGCGGGCAATGACAACAATGCATGTGTTTTCAGCGACACAGTTGACACCATCGTCAGTCAGTCAGACAGTGAGTCAGTGAGTTGGCTTATAGCAGGGACTTGGCTAAAAAAGGACTGCACGATAAAAGCACACACAATAGTTTATACTGTTTGTAAGGTAACTATTATTCACTAATTGGATGGCTTGGTAGCTTGATTCAATCAACTGCTTCAAAATCCACTCACAGCCAGTCCAGTTGGCCTACTTGAGTTTTGGCTTGGCTTTTGGTTGGCAACTGCACACGGATGCAGCTGCACTTATGTATGCATTTGCTTAGCGGATTGCAGATGGCGGAACTACAACTACCATATGAGAGAGTACATGACTGTGTTTTCGTGGCGGAATGAGTATAGCTGCGAGTGCACTCATATCTCACAGTTGCACGCATCCCGTCGCGGTGAACCGTGTGACGAGGACGACGGATGATGTTGGTTGACATTCATGACAGAAAGCAAATTATGTTCTCAAAACTGAATAGACTACCATAGAGACACACACATATGTAAGTTTATATATGTACATATGAGTAGATATGTTTTATACTCATCTGGAAATGTCAGCGCTTAGCCAAATGTCAGTTTGGTTTTTCTATCCGCTCTTCCTCTTTTCATGCACAATTCCCTTATTTATTTATAGCGCTGACACTAATGCCATTTGCATACCGAGATTCTCGGTGGATTGTTGAGGAATGTCAATTGAATTGTCATGCGAGAAGCAGACAGGAAGCGACCAATTTTTATCACATTCGAGCGTCCCACTGGGTGTTCAAATGCATGTTTTATGTGCCAGCTTAATATACATACATGAGCAGTTTGTTGTGCTTTTGGGCCTTTAACAATACTTTAACAGTTGAATTAAAGTGGCTGATAAATTTTTATTAATATTTTTAAATCGACTGATATGCTTGAGTCTAAAATATGAGCTGAAGGTCTATTTAGTATAGTGGAAAAAGGCAGTCAAGTAGAAATATGCATTCCACTAAACGTGTACAATATATCCAATCAATTTATTTAATAAATCTTTCGTGTATTACAACAAAACCTGCTTAGTAATGTACCAAAGATTTTAAAATTTAAGATAATTCTCAAAACTACGAGTGTTGATTTATAAAACTTCTAGAAAATTTAAAGTTTTTTTAATATAAATAACTTGAATTTGAATTCATAACAATTGTATAGCAGTAAAAGTAAATGTTCTTCTTTGAGAATCAATAGTTATAATATCGCTTTAAGTATAATTTATTAAATAAGATTTATTATTTCTGTTATAAGTTATAGTCTAAAATGTTTCAATAATATTAATTCAAAATTATTAACATTTGAAATAAAATGAGATGACAATAACAGAAATATTTTTAAATTGAATAGACGTAAATTATAACTTTTCGTAAAAATAATGACTTTAAATAAAACGAGTGATTCAAATAGAATAACTACCATATAATAAGACTAGCAAACAACTACTAATTTATAACAAAATACAATATCATTAAAAACATAAACATGCAGTTAATTAAACTTGAATAATATTGAGCAAAACTCAACTAACCAATGGCAATTTCAGAAGCTTACGTGTTGAGTATTTCGTATATCTGATTGTTTATTGTATTATGTATACGGGTAAATGAATTTTTATATATATTTTATTATATTATGAATATGACTATGAGTATATATATAAGACACAAAGCCATTCAGTATATATGTATATGGTATATGGAATGCGTTAAACTTTAAATGGAGGACAGAAACATAACTCAACACTTACGTAAAGTTGAGCAAACAGCTCAGCAGCGGTTTGGGGAAATTGGGGAAAAGTGCACCTTGTTGAATTTGCATTAGCCAGACGGCAAACAATTAGAACAGTTAGCACAGTTGACACAGCGTTTTGTAGTATTATAGTTGTAACTGTATAAATATTAAATAGTAGAAGTAATAATTTTGCATGCCTTGAGAAAATTTGAAAACCGTGTGATGTCTGAAATTGCTGAAGGCCTAAACTAGCAGCAAGACAAACACGAACTTTAACACAAATACAGGCACAGAGACATACATATGACTAAAACTGAACATAATAAATGTTTGTATGTATATGTATGTATATAGACGCCTCTAAGCGTCGGCAAACATGACGTAAACCAGCAGAAAAGTATGCTAGCTTTTTTTCCGCTTCCCACAATTGTGTTTGTTATTATGATTTTTTTATATAAATATACATATATAGCACATATATGTATTGTATGTATAATTTTATGCCTTCTTATGTTAGTGACTTTTTATATTTTTGCTTTCTTTTGTTTTGTTTGTTTGCATTAAATTCATATTTTTGGGTTTTGTTTTCGTGTTCACTAAAAGAAATCACAAATGATTTGATTTAAAGCGAAACGCGTGGGGGCGTGGCAGTCAGACACAGCGACGACAGCAAGGACATTAAATAAGGCGCAGCGCACACAAAGAGCAACAACAACAACAACAACAATGCCAACAATAACAATGGCAATCACAAAAACAAACACACACGCAAACAACTACACAAAGCAGCTCGGTGGGGCAACGCTAGTATGGTAGTTGTACAATAGATGGCGTTGGTGAGCAAACGCGATCAGATTGCCGTTCTCGTTGCCGATTGTCGATTGTCGCTTGCCAATTAATCGATTTCATTTGTGAAATTGTTGCCACATTCGATTACACAACACTGCAATGTGCAACTGCAAAATGCAACTGTCTATGCAACTGCTGTTGCTGTTGCTGCTTTCACTTTCACTGACACTTCGGGCCACTTGCCAATGGCAAACGGCAAAAGGCAGAACGTAACTTGGCTAATATCAAGCGCCAACTACGACTAACATTCAAGCCGACACTTCTTTGATTGTTGTTGCTCTTGCTATTGTTATTGTTATTATTGTTATTTCCTTTAATGGATATTGTTGTTGTTGCTATTGTTGTTTGTGTGGTAGATTTGTATTACATGCGATTTTCTATCAGCGACGTCTGTTGCGCACGAGAGCCGAGGACGGACTAAGCCACGAGTCGAACAAATAACTCGAAAGCGAGTCAAAGGACTCAACATTGCCACTCGTTTCGGCTTCATCCGCATTCGCTGTGCGCTTCGTTTGAGTGAGTTTTATTTTGGTGTCTTTAATACCCTTGCAGGCAGACACAATTGTGAAACTCTCAGGCAATAATAGTCATATTTATTAT
Organism: Drosophila tripunctata; assembly: GCA_035047385.1. Classification (NCBI taxonomy): domain Eukaryota; kingdom Metazoa; phylum Arthropoda; class Insecta; order Diptera; family Drosophilidae; genus Drosophila; species Drosophila tripunctata. Next base: position 1,266,065 of record JAWNPS010000100.1, read on the forward strand.
TTAATTGAATATTTGGTTAGCAAAGGTGCTAAAATTGAATATGTTATAGTTGTTTAAGTGTTTTTTTTTTAACTCAACAGGCATATATACTTTGGGTTAAAGAATAAAATAACTTAATTATATAAATGATTCTTTAAAAAAATGTGTGTTATTTGAAATAAATTCAACTAATCAACAGCAAAAATATAGTTCTTAAAAATATAATGTTAGTCGGCAAATAATTTTTAATACTTCTGTGTACTTTTTAGAAGTTTTTACAACTATTATAAATATTTTAAGAATTTCAGAAGATAGAAAAATATTTATAGACGGATCATAGAAAATTGGCTTAAATAAATCAATAAAAATATTATAACAACCTAAAAAGAGGTATTTTGAAAATGTTACGAAAATAAGTAAATAAATATGCACACTGTTGACAATATAATAGAGCCGGAAGTTAAATTGTACTTTATCTCGTCTTATGTAAGTCTTTAAAAGATAATAAAATAAATGTTTTTTTTTTTGTATATGATAAATAAATCCTTTCTGTTTTCGAGTAATGTTTTCTGACGATTCTATTATATTTTCCAGCAGTGTATGTTACTGTGGACGGTGACATAACCAAAAGCCAAAAACATATCGAAAACTTGATTTAAAACCTATTCTAAAATGTCAAAGGTTTCCAAAATGTTTGATTAAATTTACAGAAAATAGAGTATACAAAGGTCTGTATTAGCTTCTAACAAGCAATTACCATTAGCTCATAAGAGGCTTGTTGCTTTTGTTGTTAGCTTCCCGTCATTTGTCGCTTGCAGTTTTTGGTAACTCAGTTTTTGCTGCGGTTTGCGCGACGAAAAAAAAAAACGAAAACACATTTCCGGTTTCCGTTTTGCATTAACGCGAATCGCAATAGCGAGTGGCGGGGGTTGTGGAAGTGAGGGGTTGAGCTTTAAAGCCTATAGGCATTAAGCGATATAGAGGTACAGAAGTGCAAAATCGCATAAAATGATTGTATATTTGCCACTGTTGAATGAAAACACATTTCATTTGCATAATATTGTATCTTTGCGATACAACAGAGACACACAAGTTGTGGGTGTTGATATCAGGCGGGGGGAGGGGGGTAGGTGGGAATATTATTACACTCGAGGGCATTGGGTGCAAATGAGCAAAGTTGAGCGTCCTTTTTGTTTAGAAGCCAGACGCTGTTTTAGCTGAGCATAAAAGTGCCCAGAGGTCGCTCTTTGTGTGTGTTTGTGTGTGAAACAGATGTCCCGAAGCTGAGAGCAACCTGTTGCCCCTGAGTATGTAAATATGCTAGCAAACTTGTACTATATATGTATGTGTGCGTATCTGTGTGCTTGCATCCACCCTTGAAGTGCAGAATGTTGTCGCTGCCTTTGTAACTGTTCAACATCAAAATGTTGTTTGCCTGCTCTCGTGTAATTATTTCAACACAATGCTGATGATCGTCGAAAATTGCTGCTGACCTACAAAATAAATAAACACCAATTTTAAATGCTTCTATTGTGTCCAGCAATCCAGTAAATCTAGGCAATAATTCATATCAAATTATACACTGACATGATTTGTATCATTAAATTAGCTTATTAAATGCTTTAGATGTAGTTTATGGAATAATTATGATTCAAACTATTCTGAAATAATTCACTGTAATGTGAAATATAGAAAAGAATATATTGGAAATCATTTTTATGTAATGTTAATAGAGAGGTTTTGGATAATAAGGCATATTTTATTCAACTATAATTAAAGCACTGGTTTTGAAAATTACGAAATTAAACATTACATAGCTATGAATCGTTCAAAGTGTAAGTATAATCAAAATGCTTCATGTGAAATGCAATATTGTTATTAGGAAATTTATACTTAAAGATAGTTGCTGTATTTAAGCGATTGTTTCTAAGACAGCAGCTATATGATATAGTGATCTGATTAGAATGAAACTTGGTTTTCGCAAAGAATTTGGCACTTGCGTTAGTTTAGCTTTGATTACTAAAAATAAACAACAGTTTTCCGTAGTTATTATTTTCAACCGATTATTTCTATGGCAGCTATATGATATGGTGGTCCGATCTGCATGAAATTTGGTTAGCACATGGATAATAATAGCAAATGCATAAGTATTAGTTGTATTTGATAAAAATTTCTCAATAGACAAAAAAGATTTTTATACTTAGCACTTCCATACGATGGTTTCTGTAGCTGCCAAATAATATAGTGATCCGATCTGGCCGATTTAGCATATGAAAATAAAGATTCTGCTGAAATATTCTTTTGTATAAAATATAACTAACAATTTTCTTTACAAAATGCTCAAATTATAGTTACGTTTTACTTAAATTTAAAAAGGTTTAAAAATTCAAAAAAAAAATTATTAAGGATTTTTTTTAGGTAAAGTGTAAATAAAGATTAAAATAATCATTTTTTTCTCAATCCAGCGTTGAACTGCTGACTGCAATGCTGAGTAAGAAGATAGATCAGTTATATATATATAAAATTTATTTAAGAAACTATACAAAGTAAATAGTTAGGAAGAAAGTCCTTCAAAGCCTTCTCCCGCCACAACGTACACTATAAAGTAAGCGTTGTCTGAATCCAGGGAAGATAGGTGCCGACATTAACATAGACGCCGGGCACATTTGCCTGACCACAGCCGATGCCCCAGGCCACGAGTCCGACCACATACCAGATGCCATTGCTGGCACAGATGAGCGGAGAGCCGCCATCGCCAGTGCACGCGTCCTTGCCCGCCTCTCCGCCGGCGCAGATGAAGCTCGTCGGACTGAGGACAAAGGAGGGGCCCAGTCGAGTGGCACGCAGAGCTGTCTGGCAGTCGGCATTGGGTATTAGGGGCACATCCACCTGACGCATAATGGCCTGATAGGCGCCAGTGGGTCCAAAGTCGTTCTTACCCCAGCCGGCGACCCAGCAGCGTTGTCCCACAAAGTTCGTGGAGGGCAGACAAATGGTGCTCACTGTGGAGCGTGTGGTGAGCGATATGGGTGTGGCCAGCTTGAGTATTGCCACATTGTTCTGCATATTGTTGGGATTGAAGGCAGGATTCACATACACATTGGAGATGAGCACATCCTGGGCAGGAATCGGTTCACTAGTGCCAGCTGCATCCCATTCGCCCAGGCGCACCTTAAACGATGTCAAACTGAATTGGTGGTGGGGATTAAGTATATGTATGGGCATATATATATAGAGCAGCTCTTAAGACCTACGCCAGATTATAAACCTTGTGGGCAGCAGTTAACACATGTTGAGCCGTTATAAGTGCTCCTCCGCCCAGATATACATCCGAGGTTGTCAGCAAAGCCGCCTGCCAAGGATATGCCCCAAAGCTAGCCTGGCCAGGACTTGCCAATGCCGAGCCCGGTGGCGGGGGGAAGCGAAGTCCACACTGGTAGCTGCCAGCCTGGCAACATGCCACCAAACCAAAGTTGCAGATCAACGGTGGCAGCGAGGTCGGCACAGTGGGCTGCAATCAATAATATGTAAAATTAGTAAATAAAGTGCCAAGTTATAGGGGTAATTTATATTCATTATAATGTTGAGCAAATAACTCTTAGGCTTTTTTTTCTATCCTCTTAGAGATTTAAAGAGCTAGAGCTACTGTATATAATTAGGAGATATATTAAGTTAAACTGATATAACATTTGATGATAACTTTGATATCAAAGCTAAGTCCACTTAGTCATATGCTTCTGTCTGTTTTCTTGTACGAACTTCTCGATATCAGATTTAAGAGCTAGAGCTACTAAATTTGATTAGTAGCTTCGTTTGTACTGTAGACAGTTCAAATATTTCAAGAACCTTAGAAAAAATGTCTCAACAATTAAACTACTTAAGATATTTTAATCAAACTCACATATGGTGAGTGAAAGTCTATAAAATAAAGCTGGAATTGGAATAATCAACAGAAAATCCACGTTCAGTATGAAAATCTTAACTTTTTCCGAACTATATGGTATGGTATTGTAGTCTCTAGCTCTTAAATTTCCAGACAATAACGCCTTCAAGTAGACAGACGATCAGACAACTCCATATAATAGACCCTTTAACACTTTTCAAAAAACACAGCGTATAAAAACAAATGTCCTCGATTTCCACACTATAAATTTAGTTTCACTTTATGTCGTTTCTCCCAGTGTACTTACCAAACCGCCATTGTTCACTATACGTATGTCCAGCTGGCCGCTGCCATCGTTTGGGGGCGTGGGAATCGGATTAGGGCACGAAGCCGGTGGCACGCAACGGCAATTGCTGGTGCCGGGTGTCACAATGGCGGGCAACTGTGGCCAGTTGGCTTGAGGCACCTGTGGCGGCACTAGCGTGCCCACAATCAGCTGACGTGTGAGGACTAAAGTATAGCATATTCAATATTAATCAAATAATAATAGATAATACTAATGGTTCTCTTCGTACGCGTGTGATTATCCAGGTTGCCGACGTCAATGGGTTGAGGAACATTTTGCTCAGACAGCGGACCGGCTGACCCAAAAGTCCAGCACTCTACAACACCGCCGCGAAGTGAGTGCAAAAGCAACAGCAACAGGCTTTGAATGGGTTGAACTAACAGTAATGTATTCATTGCCTCACAAATGACAACTAAGCTGGCCAAACGATGTGCTATATGGCTATATAGGGCATGGCATCCATCCTAAGCGGCTCTCCGACAATAAATTACCCACCTAATGGAGCTACTAACTCGCTTTAACTCAGGGATTTTCCGAGCAGCGGAATACGAGAAAAAACAACAACAACAACAAATACTAAAAAAATTAACTGCAGCAAAAAAAAGAAAATAATTTAAAAATAATTCGCAGAGAATTTGAAATACACTTTCCTATCGGAACACAAAGTTAGGTATTATATATTGATATATAGAATTCGATATTAAGATTTAAAAAAAAAGAAAATGGAAAAATTTGGAAATTTTTAAAAAAAAATTTCAAATTAATAAGCAGATTTTGAACTAAATTTTTAGCATGATTTTAAATTTTACTCATCTTCTGTGCCCTTAAAATTTGTTCAAATTGTTGGAAAATTTTAACCGAATGGGCACACTGAACTTTATAGTAGTGCATGATAATTATTTCTCAATTCTTTAGTAACCTAAAAAATTAATCTATATACGCTCCAAGAACTGGTCTATTGTTAGGAAATTTTTTTCAAAAATTTTAAAACTTAGATAGTTAAAGACAATTATTTCTAAATTCGTATAAGGAAAAATGGGAGACATTAAAAAATGAAAAACGGACTCAATTTTAAGAAACTAAAATTGTAAAACATTTTAGCAATTTAATCAATATCTTTATAATATATGAAATAGTGATAGAGCCTGATATCTAAAAGCTAAAGCAAAGAACGATGCAAAGCTTATGACAAATTAATGAACTCAGCTTTTAGATAGTGTATACGAAAAGACTGTCAATGCGGTCAGTGTACATATGTATGTACATATGTACATACATGTAAAATACGCTTGGCACCCACAATAAATCATTCAAATATAACCCTTGGGGGGATATACAATCATCATTTATATAGCTATAGCCATATCTATTGAAATTGTATGTTCTGAGTGCGGTTATTTTTTATCGGTATTAAACAAATTGTTGCGACTAACTTTGTGGCGATTATTTCATTTTAAATTTGAGTTTTCATTTTCATTTCGATTTCCATTGCGGTGACTGTGATAATTTGTGCGAGTTTTTTTGTTTATTTGATTGCTGCTCCACAATCGCATTAGATTTTAACAACTTAATAGTTTAATTGTGAAAATGTAAATACAATGGTACATATAGTATGATCAATTGTAGTCACAGTTGTAGTTTTTAAACGGACTTAACACTTTCCGCTTGGCTGATAAGCATACTTTTGTGTACTCGCACCTAAGTTTTGCGTAAACCCCTATTTGGCGCCTCTAGAGCCACAGCTATGTTAAGCCCCCCAAAAAAAAGATAGCAAAAAAAATGTTTATTTTCGCTTTCTTTTGCCGTTCCACACAAATAGATCGTTATTAGTAATTGAACAGTCAAAACAGTAGAAACAGTATGTTAGGTCATTTGGCATTGGACTTTTCGTCGATACCAAAATTATACGGCCCTGAAAATTTCTGGCATTGGCGAATGCTTTTGCGTTCCTATCTGGATGCCAACGATCTCTGGAAGGACGATCATCCAAAGGATGTAAGTAAAGTCTTAGTATATACTTTTGTTAGATACATATGTTTAAAACTTGTACTTTTAATCACTTATAGAGTCCCCATGCCAAATTCATCATTTTGGCCACTGTGCAGACTGACAAAATTGAGCCAGGATTTGATGAGGAGTCCTCAAAGCAAATATTTAAGACATTGGAGGAACGTTTCCGTCCTTATTAAAAATAAATATAAATAAGTGCCCCTCCTTTTTATGTACTTTAAATAAAGTGTATCAAGTTTACTTTGCAATATTTGTAATTAAATGGGTTTAAGCAGTTCAAGCAGTTCAAGCATGGATACGTATAATATACAAGTGCCGGATCTTCCAAAACTATCCGATGCCAATAACTACTGGTACTGGCGAATCATGCTGCGTGCCTATCTTGACGCATTGGGACTCTGGTCATTGAATGCTCCACTTGAGGTAAAGCTTACTACCAATAATAGTACAATTTCTAAAGTAGTAAAGTTCTCTGACTGCTTGCAGTGCGCTCAAGCCAAATTCATTTTATTGAGCACCTTGGAGTTTTGGCTTATATCGCGGGACTATGAAACACAAGGCGTAAATGCAATTTTTAAAGATCTCAATGCACGTTTCGGAAATTTGGGAGTTCGAATTATATAGAGCAAACGCGCATTAAAATAAAGACTAACATTAGATATAAATAAGACATGCGCGCAATTTTTAAACATATTTAACTTGAAGTTGGCTGCGCGCAATTTCTTGTCTCACATTAAGTTGGCTGCGCGCACAAACTTCAGTGTATACACACACACAATTGGTTGAATTGGCAATAGGGTCACACTGCTTAACATTCGATTGCTGTGCAGCGAACAAAATAGTCGCACGCTAACGATAACAGTTGCATTTCAGAAGTCAAGCTGAGCTGACGTGCGGTGCGCGAGGGGCTCAATTTATTTTTCAAAACGTACTAACAATGTTAATTAAATTTAAATAAATAAACGACGCTAAACTCACAAAGTGAAACATCTTTTTTTTAATACTAACGAGCAAATAAACGACGCATAAACTAACATAAACACGCAAAAAAAGTCAAAGAAGAAGGCCACAAAAAGAGAAGCCAAAACAACGCAGCAGCATCGACACCTGTTTGCTTGCATTCCTGAGCCTGTCTGTCGGCCTGTGTGTGAACGTGACTCTCCCTGTGCGTTTGGGTTTTGTGTGTTTTGTGTGTGTGTGCGTGTGCAGAATTAGGGACATGCAAACTTGATTAATTTTTTTTAAACCTAGTTTAAACAATAAACAATTAGTTTGCCCACTGTTGTTGTTGCAATTGCAGCATTTAGCAGCCATTTCGTTGACCGTCGCGCCGCGCGCAAGAAGCAAAACAGCCAACAACAACAACAACAGCGCAACTGCAAAGTAAACACAAACATACGAAAACCGGTTAAAGTGAGACACACACATACTCATACTGTTGAGTCGACGGTTTTGTGTTTGCTTTTGCTTGGAAAATAGAAATAGAAGGAAATACTACAAAGCAAAACAAAAACAACAACAACAGCACAAGTAAAAGAAGTACAAAAATCAATTCCAAGTGGTGAAAAGTGTGAACAATGCAAAAGGCAAAAGAAAACAAATCGGCAATTTAAGCATCATAAAAAATTATTATTAATGATTGTGTGCTGCGGTGTGCGGAAATTGGGCCCCCAAATGTTTGCTTAACGGTTGAAGACCCAAAGAAGCCTTTTATCGAAAGTGAATTAAAGCCACAAATAATTGTAACAGTAATTACAAACTAAAGAGTTTCGTTATCACAAACGAAAGGCAGAGCCACTTGTTGATTAAATTGGTGAGTAAGTTTTTATTTTTTTTTATAGTAGTTTGACTTATTAAGTGAGTTGTGTACGCTTCATTTACAGTTGTTAAAACTATTTGTAGCTGCATCTCATTCACACACACACCAGGCATTCAAAGTTCGAACCTGCCAGAGTGTGCCCAGCTCCATGCAAAGCAACAAAAGCTCAAAGCGCATAACTTTCACTGAATTTGCGCGCCAAAATTGGCAATGCAAACACACAGTCACTCCACAAATTTGTTGTACTGCCAAAAATTGCAATGCAATCGGCGAACGGCGAACGCCAAAACGCGATTTGCTTTCTTAAACAAATTTGTAACATGTTTTTAGTTTTTTGGTTTTATGATTTTCCATTTTCAATTTCATTTTGTTGCTTTGTTTCGCTGATGTAACACACTAAAGTTGCTTCGGTTTCCAAGCTGATTTGCAGCTTCATTAAACTCTACTCACCTCAAATTGAGTGTAAGGCGAGGCGAAGCTGATTATGATGAGATAATCAGCGAATTGCTCAACTAAATTGCGGAACATGTTTCAAGTGGTACAAGAGAGATACAGAGAGCGAGAGAGAGAGTACATGATATAATTAAAAAATATATTGTGTATATTAAGTTAATTGTTAATTATATTCACTACCAATTTAATTGAATACATAGTATTGTAGCAGCATGACTCATAGACTCACTGCCCATTCATAGCACAATCTAGTTTAGCAAAGAAAATTCCAACTTCTTGGAAAAACACAACAAAAAAAACCACAACAAATATTCCCACCAAAAATCAAAATGCAGAAATAAACAAACAAACAAGCAGCAATCGTAGCCAACCAGTCAACAACTTTATAAAAAGCAATAACAAGAAAACTATGCACATACAAACAACAACAAAAAAGTTATATAAAAAAACACGTTAACAAACCGCACACAAAACAGCAAGAGCAGTCACTGCTGGAATGTGGAGTTACTGCAAGGGGTTGGGCCAAGGGGCATTGCAAAGGGGGTGTAGACGTTGACGCTGACGCTGACGCAGACGCTCACTTTAAGCCACGCTTCAATTGCAAATGCGGCAGCGAGCAAATGCATTGACGCAAATACGTGGGCTACCAGTTGTTGTTGTTGCTGCTGTTGTTGTTGTGCGCCATTAAGGCAACAACTGCTACACACAGAGATATAGCGACAGAAACCTGTAGAATTTACAATTACACCAACAACAACTACAACAAAGCTTTGCAATTTTACGCCAAAGCTAAAAAGGCGACCGATCGAATCGAAGCAATCGACGATCTGAGGCAGCAGCTCCTCCAATCGTAGCAAAACCGGGCCAGGTTGCTTGAATGCATTGCACATGTGTAGGTAACTGCGACAGAATTGGTAGCACAGTGTACACGAACCCATGAAAATTGCACTTAAATAATCATTCAAGAACTTGAACATGTTAGAATGCAATACAATGTTTGTTTTATGAACAAATTTTGTTAAGAAAAGTGACTAATATATTTTTAAACATTTTATGTATAAAGTTTTATTATATAAAGATCAATGAAAATAGATTATATTAATTTAAGATCATGAAAAAGGTATTACTTTAGAAATTTAGCTTTGATTTTCGATTGTAGATTATATCGAATCTAATAATACAATTCTAATGTCATTTAATCTATAAAAACTTTATATTTTAGAAAAAACATTCAGTGTGCCCATAATATTAGTTCGAATTCGGACAAAATATGCCCTAATGTTATGGGCACTCTGAAATTTTTTATGATTTAAATTTAAAACTAATCTGTCTAATCCAATATGCTCTTTTGAAGTTCTTTTATCAAAATAATTGGTATTTACTAATCGAAAGGCTAACTGGCATTTAAAGACATACCAAAATAATTATTTGTTTAAAAATAAATAAGTTAAATTTACGAAAAATTTACATAAGTTCAATACAACTAATAGCAAAGTGTTCATCTTGAAATATATTTATGCATTACACTTTCAATTACAAATTATAACTTAAAGTATAATACATTTTCAGCCAATGTGCGCTGCTTGCATTGATATGGCCACAACGTCACAATGTTGCAGTAATCTGGCAATGGGCCCAGAGCCAGAGCCAGAGCCTAGCCGGCTTGTGGCCGAGTTGGCCAACTGCTTAACCACTTGGCCACCACCAGCACTTGGTTGGTGTTCAATTCGTATTCGTTGCGCGTTGTTGGCCTGGCCGATGCCGCCGGCTTTATACCGATACGATTCGATTTGATTCAAGTCGACTCGATTTAAGATTGGGTTTGTTTTTGGCTTTGCACTGCGTTTGCGTTTGCGAATACGAATCTGAATGCGAATGCGAATGCGGCTCGTAATTGTTTCATAAAACGCAAAAAACTGGCTGGCAAAAATTAAAATGAAGGGGAAACAATGTAGGTGGGGGAGAGGGAAAAGGGGGGAGTTGTGCAGCGGAGTTAACTTTAAAAAAACAGGTGCGCATTGCTCGCGGTTTTTTTTTGCGACTTGTTACTTGGCTTTTGGGGCAAGTCTTTTCGATTTTAATTATGGTTTATGTGTCGTTTCCAGATCGCACACAATATATACTGTACTCTTATTGATTATATATATAGTATGTATCTTTAGGTACATATCTGCGTCACAAGGTTATTGCAACTGGCAGCGGGCGATGTTATTGAGTCCAGTTATAATAATATGACAAGCGATCTTACAGTTTGCTCATGCGTATTTATAAGCCCATAAGCCAGCCAGTGAGTGGGTGGAGCAGTGGCTGTTTATTGGAGTGGAACTCACTGGACAGTAACTAAAAGTAACTAACATAGAATGTGTATTGTATGTTCTAGATTTTCAGCCATTCATATGCTGATATGACACACACTCTTCTGTATTGTTTACTTTAATCAGAACGTATTAAACACAGTTGAACAGTTATTCTATTCAGGGCTATAACTTTATAAACTTCTGTATAGCGATATGCGCTCACTTGGCATTATTATTATTTCATAGCACTCATCTTTAATTCAGCTAAAGTGCTTTATTAGGCACAAGGTCACATAACTGTGATTCACTGTTTGGCATTTTGTAAAGATTATAGAATAACTCTTTACCAAATCGAAATCGGAATCACAATTGATTAAATAATTGACTCATTTAAAAGATTACAAAATGTTGTGAATGTCAGAGTCAAGTGTTGTAGTGTTTTGTTAAGTAAATTTGCGACTTGGAAATGGCTTTCTTATACTTAGAAGTGCTTCTTTAGATACAAATCAAAACTAGATACCCTGCTAGTTTTGAATGGTATATATAGTAGTATACTATATATATCCATATGAAAGACAATAAGATTGTATCTCAAGTTACGCGCACACGCGTCGCAGTTTGTCGGCGCATTTGTATTTACACTTGATTGCAATTCGTATCTAGTAGATTCACAAAAACACAAGTGTGCTTCGCATACAACGAATGCCGTTAAAACGCTTTTTATTTTGTTTATTTTCGTAGTAGTTTCTAGCTGAAACTGTAACCGACTGGGCGCCCCTTAGACTCTCAAAACATAAACAAGTATCTGTATCTTCCGACGCTGTTGTATCTGTATCTTCATATACACCTTTCTGCATGCAACGAGGCGGGCAGTAAACAGATTAAAATACACGTTTTTTATTTTTTTGTTTTTTTGTGACTTTGACTGTGTTGTGGTTGTCTTTTTGGCCTTATTAATATTTATCAATTTGTTATTTAACTTGTTTTGATTTCTTTGTTCGCTTGGGAAACAACTTTTTGTTTAAAGACGAAAAAAAAAACAAGCAAAACAACAACAAAATTCCAAAAGTATTTGCATAATTTGGCCTGGAAGATGAGAGAACCGAAAAGTCATCAAAATAAAAAACTGAAGCTTAAATGCGTTTATTGTTGTTTAAAGCCATTGAATACCCTAAGTATAAATATATTTATTATTACGTTAGCTTCTAGTCGATCTATTGATACCATATATATTATACTTGAGCATATATACTAAAGGCATTTTTAAAACTGGTAATTTAACTTTATTTTGTATACATATGTATTTCTTAAGTACTCGCTTATTTTTGTTACTTTTAATTACAATCAAGTGTGGCTCCACTGCGTGTTGTGTTAATTAATTGATTGACTGGAAGGCCTCATAACTTATTTATGCGAATATACGAATACGTATACGATTTTAAATTCCAACAGCTGAGCAGTCCATAAATATTTAACGTTTTAATTCTGTTTTTAGCTTACAGAACCGTGTCAAAGCATTTAAAATCAATTTTAGAACGTGGTTAAAACATAGTTAAACACCTTTTGAGTTGTATAGAAATTAACACACATAACATTTGTAGTATTTAAGGTGAAACCGAAACCCCCGGCAAAATAACAAAAACAGAGAAATGCGATATAAAAAAAACTGTTTGTCAATTAAGAGAAAAGCTGTTTTTTTGATTTTACAGTTTACAATTTGCAGCTGTCAGCTGAGTGTTACAACGGATATTTCGCCTAGGGCCTCACCCACGATAAGTGTGCCAATGCGAACAATTATATAAAGTAATATATATATTTATATATATTTGGAACTTAGCTAAATTATTTCTATCTCTAAAATATAAGCCAAAGATTGTTAATCTTCTAAATAGCTCGAAACACTTGACAATGTCAGATATATACAAAATTTAAACATATCCAAGTGTTAGCGATAAACAAGTATTATCGATAAATACTACTTTAGGCAACTCTTTTGAGATTTCGATGGTATATTCAACACATAAAACTAAAGACACTCCTCTTTTAAAAAAGCAAAACTATGCACATATTTACTACTACTTAAGTGACTGTCGTCTCTACAATAGTTTTAAGCTAATATTTGTTTAGTTGCTTTGTTTTATTTTTACACATTTGAACAGTTGATTGAAATAGTATCAAGAGCTTAACACTCCACTACACTTTCAAAAACGTTTGAGTATATAAAACGCATTTTAACTACGCATTTGTGTACAGCATGGTAGCTATTTAGAATACTTGTTTATAACTTGTATATGTTACTAGCCGCTTTCAACACTTATCTAGTTAATTTGTTAGCATTCTGCACTAAATTCATAAATCATTTGCGGCGTTATCAAATCGGATAAGCTTTTGCAAGTGTTTAGACAACAGGATGTTACTCAATTAAGCTAGTAGACGGTTGAACTGATAGGACTGATGCACACTAGTCGATAATTAACTTATAAAGACAGCAACAATTTTAGTTGGACATGAATTGATAAATTTGTTCATAAATTGTACCATTTAGCAAAACTCTTCGATAGCAAATTAATAAATTTATCTGCTTAACAAAGAGATACAAGCTTAATGATTTTAGAAGCATTAAAAAATATTTTGCCATTTAAGTCTCTATTTTTAAATTATAATTAAGTTGTACACAAGTTACTATGTTTTTTATGTCGAAATAAATGTACTTAAGTCTTCTTAAACCAAGCTAAACATAACTAACGTATCTTAAAAGAAGTATATTACTTATAGTATATTTTTTTGTTCCCAAAAGTGTTTTGGGGTAGCCAAGTTCACTACAAATTATTTTAAAAAATTATACAAAATTTAGAAATTAAGTGTATGCCCTCGTGCATGCACTTTCTACAGTCAGTGTAGGCTATAATTTGAAGATAATATAAAAAGATCTCAAACCACTTGCATTGCACTGGCAAGTAGTTATTGCTATTGTTTTTAATTTTCTCCCAGGTCGGATGTAAATCCTATTGTCATTTGACTCAAACTCAACTGTTGAGGAGTTGTTCGTGTTGTGTTTGTTGCGTCTGTGTGGTATCTTGTGGATCTTGTGATATTTCCTGTCTAATTATAAACAATTAAAGTGCAACAAATTTAAAGTTGGTTCGTTGAGTTTGTTGCTATTGTTGCTGTTTCATGATTACATTTAATGATGGCCGATGGCAAACATAATAATTTCGATTAAATAATCAGGCACTTGGCTGACGTAGCGATCGATCTTCGCACATTTGCACAGTGGCTGCAAAAAAAAAAAAAGTTGAACGCCTGCGATGCCTGCGATTTGTAATTATGAAAGTTTTTCAACAACATCAGCAGCAAAACCGTTGGCCAATGCATTGGTTGAGTTAAATGAACGGTATGAACTCATTTCAAAGAGTCAAGTTTATGTGCTGCTGCTGCTGCCTTGCACTGACTCATTTCACTCCACTCCATTTCATTCATCCAAGTCTCTCGGAAGTGTAGTGAAAAGTTGTCGAAGGCGACCACAAAAGTGGCTCTGACTCCCATGTCTTGGATTGCTTTTGAATCTGTTGCTGTTGCTGAACCTGAAACCGACAGCAGCAACTGCAACTGCAGCAACAACAACGTCGTCAGCAACTGTAACGCCTTGCAATGTGATACAAAATGCTATTGGCTTTATGCAACAACAATAATGGGAGCAACTGTGGCAACAGACTCGGGTGCATGGTCTCCGGTCTCCAATCCCCGAACTTCCATCCCTGGTTAGAGTATAGAGAGCGAGTGCCGTTGGCGTTCAAAACGCGCGTCGCCTTCAAAGACAAGTTTTACACCAATTTCCGCTGAGTTTTTTTTTTTTTTTTGTTAGAGCTGTTGTCTATTATAACTATTATTATTATATTATATATGTATGTGTCTAAGTATTTCTATTTCATCCAAAAGGTTAAAGACTTATGATGCGCCTGTGGAATTTTCTATAATTTTTTTCTTTTCTTCTGTCTTTCTTGCCATTCACTCTTAATGGGGCTCTAATGTGGCAATTGGCGTCTGCTAAGTGCGAGCCAAGTATTTCTTATGATTGAAAATGGAAAATCAAGTGGAAAATTGTGCAATTGATATTTAGCCAAGCATTTAAAATGTTTTCACAAATACGTAACATGCTTGCAGCGGTGTTGTTGTTAAGGTGTTGGCCAATGAACTACCTCTAACAATATCGATAAATTGCTATCGTTATCGTTCAACAAGGAGTGGGGACTGAATTGAGACTGAGACCGACACTGTTGGCAATTTCCAATCAACTATTTGTCAAATTCTTTAATATTCATAAGGGACGCGAGCAAGAAATGGCTTAGAATAAATTAAAGTTTAAACACTTTTGTTAGCAATTTATTTGGTATGCGAGTATGTCACTTTGTTTACAATAATAATACTTGTCTTTGAATTCCTATTATATATTATATTAGACGTAGAACATTAGCCATTCTGTATAGGTTTTTTTTATTGAATCACAATCAATCATTAATTAGCAAAGGGAAACAGACTGGAAATACGGGTGAGCTTTCGCAATCAATCAATATTTATTGCTGACGACTTTTGGATTTTTATACGTATTCATTAAAAACGAATTATGACTATACTACAAACATATATTATGTATACTTTTGTATCTCAATTCAATTTCATTTTCCAAACACCTTTCACCAACTTAATCGATCGGTAGACAATTCTCTAACGAAATCCCTTATCTTTATTGACTACCTTTAAAGGTTCTCAATTAACACAGTGCTTACCTTTTTATTTAATACTCTGCCTTTTTTGTTTAAACAAATAGTTTATGTAGACATAAGAAACGCAAACAATGTCTATAAAAACAAAACCAACTTTTTTTATTATTATTTTATTGTGATCAAGTATTTCCGTTTTGTGTGTGGTATTTGTTTTATTTTTTGTTCATTTATTTCTCTTTGTTGTTAATTTTTTTTATATATTTATTTATCGTCTGATTTTTATGCTGTTCTGTTTATTTTTTTTACGTTTACGTTTGCTTTTGTAGGTTAGCAATGCGAAACCTTGAAATTGCCTGTCAGAGTTTTTTAGCTTCAGCATTTTTTTATTTCTATTTGATTTTGCTTCTCTTCGCTGTCATAAATTTTCACACACAACTTTTCGCTGTTATTTTGTCCGTACTCGTATTTACTTAAAACATTTATTTATGCCAATCCGTCCGTGTGCAATATTTACACGGCTTTTTGCCCATGCCAAAAACGCTAATGATCGGTTTTTGTGTGTGTTTTTTTTCTGTGGTGATTTCTTTATTGCCTGTAAACAAAACGAAAAGGTTACGAGCTGACAACAGAAATAACATGAATTAGCATGTAAATATAAATTCTAATTATAATTTATGGATTCACAACACTTTAGTGATCAATTAATAACTATTTCAACTGTTTTAAAATAGAATTCAATTAGAATTTGTGTTAATTGTTTGTGGAATGAATTTTACACTATTAGTTTAATAAATTCTCAAAGTCTAAAACTTGCACATAATTCAGTTGAGTTACCGTCAACTAATTGTCAAACAAAATTCATTAACATTTTGAAATAGTTAACCAGGTTGTTGGCAATAACTTGGCTAACCGGGAATATAAATTTTTGCATTTTTATCACTTGAAGTTAGTTGTGTAATTTGTCTGAAGCATCACAAAAAACTACTGAGAAATCAGGAGACTGTTAAAGATACTTACATACAGACAAGCGCATTTACATGCAACGACTTGTACAAACATGTAGCGATTGGGGCGATTTAGCTTTTTGCTTTTGGCCAACCTGTTTGAAGTTGCAAGTTGATTTTGGGATTTTTTGGGTGCGACGCTTGATTGATTTGATTTGGTTTGGTTTGCTTTGATTTGAGCTGCTTGAAGCGCTGTCCAGTTGGAAGACGACGACGACGATGTTGCTGCCAAAAGAGTTGCTGACTTGTTGTTGTAGTTGTTGTTGTTTATGGCCGAAATGATTGCGCTGATTACGTGACGCTGTCAATTGATTTGTGCGCAAAACCAAAATCAGCAGCCGCTTGGCTAGCGGGCAAACCAATTGTTGTTAACTTTAACGCATTTGCTGGCTTATGGCCATATGAATGAAATGGGGGTCCAAAAGCAGAAACCACAACTGAACAACAACAACAACAACAACTTCAACTACAGCCACAGCAACAAATTTTGTGTAAGTTCGTGAGTTGCGGTGGCTAAACAACTTTTTTGTTGCTTGTCGTGGATAATTTTTCACGAAGGTTTTTCAGTTGTTTTTTTTATTTCAATTTTTTTTTTGCCGTGTCTTAGCCGGACAAAGGCCTCAATACGAGTGTATTTTGTATTTTAGCAGCTGAAATGTGCATTGAATATTAATTTCTGTTATTCAGCCAGAGGCCATTTTGAAATTGTGTTAGCATTTATTGTATTGGCAGTAATAAACGATAGATATACTATATATGTCTGCTTCTCTATTTCATCCAAAAAAATACATATCGTTTAGAACTTTATGGTTTCTAAATAGTTGAGAGCACTTGCGGATCTCAGACTCAACGACTTTATTGCCTGTTCTCGTTCACCATAAATATTAACGTGTTTAAATTGTGAATATTTTCTAGTCTTATCATATACACCCAGTTCATTTGGCATTTGGCTAAAACCAGAAACCTGAAACCCGCCATCGATGCATACTAAATTATGGCAAACGAGCAAGAATGAAAAAAAAAAAAAACAAATGAAATACCATTTCGCATATATTAGAATTTTATTACATCAGATAGACATACTTTATACTCGATCTATTGCGCAATAGATAAAAATACCTATGTTAAATATCGGTTAAGTCAACGTTTTGCTACTGCTACGTCAAGTGCAATCGGTATCTCCAGCTGAAATTATATATATAGTACATATCTCTCGTTTAATCGTTTATCAATGCACACGCGCTACAAGTAGACTAGTCTAAAGTATTAGACTAGCAGATACCATCTAAAAACAATACATTACTTTATTTTGCTTGTACTATTTATATATATTTGGTCAAGTTCCATAAATATATAATTCTTGGAAATCACGCTCGATCAATTTAATGTTATTTTTAGATGACAGCGCTCGTTTGAGGTTTCAAAGTTGAGTTTCTGCGTTCCGGCCGGACAGAGTTCAGGCGGTTAAGGCAATTGATTTCAATTTTAATTAACACCCACATATATATGGACAAGCAAGGGGCGTTATGAGCTGTGCTGGGCGTGGCACACAACAAGTTTTAATTGCCACTTGCTCTCTTGGTCGAGGTTCGCTGAGTTGCTGATTCGGCGGATCTCTTCAAAATTGAAGTGGGGGATCCTAACCCTCCGTTTCGACTATATACAAATTGTTATGTTCAGCGAGCGTCACAATTTAATGAATGAATCAATGTAAGACTCGTTGGATATAACTCACACTCACACACACCCACACACACACTCACACATATACTACTGATTACAGCTATGAACACAACTGTTGACAAATGTTTTTGCCTTTTGGAGTAGCCATGGTAATCTGAAGTGGTATTTATGGGGACTGTTCTGGAATTATAAGGGTTGATATGCTGTCAGTTATAGAGATATACGCACTTATAGGCTCTACAACTGAGACTAATTGCACTTGGAAGCAATCGATAATAAACTCTGATAATGAACTTACCTGACGTGGCTTCTCATGCTTATATAGGACGAGCATTGAAAGAAAAAAAGGAAAGCAAACAGTGCAATTAACAGTTTGTTGGCTAAACATGAATATTTTATTATTTGACTGTCAAATGTTAATACATATAGTATGTACATATATATATAGGGCTTAGTCCATAATATCCTTACTCCAGGTATCGTCTTATGTTGGCATATGACGCATTTTGTGACTAACAATCTTAAGAATGCTTTCGTCACTAGCTTGAATAGCCTTAAGCACTAATTTCTTGAGTGTATGAGTCAGATATTGTTAAATTTTAGTATTCATTCTTATATACTCACCACCTTTTGACCAATTTCAAAATGTAAATTGGTTCTTATACGGTCTTAACATCGATTGAGGAAGCAGAGCTTCATTAATTAAACAATATTTATATATTCCATTTATAAAATGTAAACAAAATTAAATAACAACATTATCTATCTTTAAATGCCATATCAAAATTTTTCTATATAGGTTCTGATCTTATCCAACTGATTGTTGTCGCAATATCACATATGCTTATCATAAATAGCAGGTAAACACTTTGTTTTGACTTTACGATCAATTCGTTGCGCAATTTATGCTTAAGATTGTAACCCACATACTATACAAATACAAATACATATGTTTATCCAAATAGGTGTATATCTGAGTAATATGTTTGCTTGTGTGCCCGATCTTCAAGTTACAACGCCCACACAATTTAGATACATTTGCTTGTATGTCTGTAAGTAGCTTTCAGTTGTTGTTTATTCGACTTTATACCTGTCTCTGTCTGGTTGTCTGTCTCACTCTGCGTCACTTAAACTTGACCTTTATATTCATTTATTGCTTATTACTGCATATTGCTGTACTACGTATTGTTTTGTGTTATTGTTATTGTAATTGCCATCATTCTTCTTGTTCTCATTTGTCGGTTTTTGTGAATGAAGGCGGCGAACTCTGTGAGCCAACCAACATCACATCACATCAACATCAGCATCGACACATCACCGCCCACTTGCTTAATCTGTGCACTGAGCGAACATTTGTTTGTATCTCGTTCCATTTTCATTTACATTTCCATTTCCACTTCCATTTTCATATTCAATTTGTATTATTTCTTTGATCGAGTGGGCGCACTTGCCTCATGCTAATCAATGTGTGTACACAAGTGTAGATATACAGATAAACAGATGAAACCACATTGTACATATGTAAATACGTACACTGAAAGAAAAAAACTAAAAAAGTAGTAAAAATACCAGAGCAGCCAAGATAATACTTTAAAATTAAGAACGCTGAAAGACTAGATTGCTAAAATTTGTAACACCGAATTGGTATTCAGGCTATGGTTTGCTTTCGTCACTAGCGTGATCAACAAATATATGATTTTTAACAACAATTCTTGTTTCTTTAAAAAACTTAAAGATAATCTATGAAATTGTTACCTAATTCAGTCTTAAATTCAAGCAAAATGAATATAACGCTTGAATTTATGATATATTATTATTTTAATAAATTTGCTTTTATATAAATTAGTCTAAAGGCGTAGTTTTTTTACCGGTGTACGAACGTACGCTCAGCTAATTTTCTCGTAATTGTTGCACAAAAACAAAACAACTAAAAAAGAACATCGCTTACTATTATTAACTAAAAGTACTTGTTGTATCTGTCAGTCCTCTGCGAGTTGTTCTTTTATTGTTATTACTCATTAGATATGCAGTGGAAAAATAGCGCATAAATCATACAAAATGCCTTTGGAGGCGTTACTTGTTCTCGTCTCTAGATAGCGTGTGTGAGTGTCTTATTGTCTGAGTTATTGTGATTTCAGTTGTATTGCTTGATATATGAGCCAGCTAGCTGGCAAGCTAGCTATTAGCTTTGGCTTTAATGATTTCTTGGCCCGACTCTGGTTGCATTTGCATTTATCCATCTCATTGTTCTGCTGGGCAATCTATTAGGCTTAGAATTCCATCAACAAAATAAAAAGATTCCAAAAAAGACAAACCGAAAAAAACAAATTAAAAACATTTCCAAACAACGTGTTAGAGCATCATCTTAAGTACCAAAATGGCCGCTAATTCTTTCGGTCTAGTGTCTAGGTGTCTTATAGCGTCTAGACAGGCAAACAATTGGAATTCTAAGCCTAGCCCAGACCTGTTTGAGAGCCAAATTAACACATGGCCAACAACAACAGCAACAACAATCAACAATCGAAAAACTGGTAAAGGGCGATCCATGTAAGGTATTAGAGGCGAACCTGCAGGGCGATTGAAAAACTGAAACTGAAATCGAAATTGGTATTGGAATCCATAAGAAATGCATTCGGAATGAATTCGGATTATTGTATTGGATTTCATTCAACTGGTTTTGAAGAATTCTCTTCTTGTTGTTGCGGCCTTTTTGAACTTTGATGTTGCGTTTTATTTTGTGACCAAAGACAGAAGAAGTCAACTTTATGAAAACGCTGAAAACGATTTTTATAGTAATCAAATTCATGGAATTTTCAACTTTAGGCGCGGCTTGGCATCTTCAATGATCAATCAACAATAACAGGAAAAACAACAGCAACGAAAACGAATATCAAGACGAATACGTATGCGTTTACGAATAAGATTATGAGTATGGGTACGAGAGTATGAGTATGGGTTGACTCACATCAGCAGGTTTAATTGATTCAAATGAAGATGACGCTCAATAATGATCACAATGTTGCTGCTGCTGATGATGATGATGATGATGATGATGATGTTGCCACTGCCTGAATGTTTGAATGTCTCTTCATGCATCCATCCATCCATCTATACATTTATCAGGTTGAGCTTTAGCTTTTGTCTTTGCCTGCCGCTTTCTGCATATATGTAAATCGATGCATAGACATCAACTCCCAGTAGCTGATCTCTCTCTCTCTCTCTCGCCCACTTCTCCACCCCCTTGGGGCATAACGTGAGACAAACGTCAGCGGAATTATCAAAAAAAAAATGCTAAACAAAAAACTGCAAAACATGCAACTGGCAATTGCTGTTTGTTGTTGTTGTTGTTGTCTTGTCATGCAACGTTTTGTGACTGTCTGACTGTATTTTTTTTTATATTTGTGTTTGTGTTTTATTTGTGGTTTATAATTGTAAGTACCACGCCCTCGCCCTCCCTCAACTGTCAGTAGTCAGGGGCGTTCATCCGCATCACGTTGAACTTTACAATTGTAATCCGTATTTTGCATTCGGTGCGGTCAAAGTTGACTGACAGCGGCTGAATGTCAATGTGACAATGAATAGTTATGGGTACACAAAAACACTGAGAGAAAATGGAGAAGCACCAACATAATTTTATAATTTAAACAGCAAACAAACTTAGCGTTTGAAATGAAAATGTTTGAAATATCAGCAAAATATTTATAAAGTTCAACACAATCTTTAGCTGGAAATATCGTAACTTGAGAATTTTAAACCATATTCTTTCAGTGTACAGAGATATAGTATAATATATATATACAGATAAATAGGTAATTGGCTCAACTCAACGAGACTCTCTGTGCAATTAATTATTCAAAATTAGCTCAGAATTCTCGAGTCTCACGGGTTATTGCTAATTGTTGAGTCTGCAGTTTCTTAATTGTAATATGATTATCATTTCAGGCTAAGGGTCATCTCACATAGGCTCACATATGTATAATTAGCAAAAAGATTATATATCAATACGTATCAAGAAATTGCTTTAAGATTACTATTTATGGCCATTTCAAGTGAAGTCACGTGGAAAGTCGCAAGTCGCTCAATAATGAAGTCATAAGTCAACAAATAACTTTTTAATCTCTGCAAAATACAGAATAGCTTTGTTTACGAGCTAATCGTGCCTGACTAGAGTATTTCTACTTGTGCTTATCTGTCTTCTACATTGATTACACGCTAATTGCAGTTCTCCTCAGTTGTACAAGGCAAATTATTGCCATGCATACTGTGAGTACTTTCCTTCCTGTTCGATAATGAGACGATTGAGAAGTCAAACCATCTGGGCTTCAAAGTGTCCTGGACGGTGTGGGAAACTCTATTCAAATGGTCAGAAACCTTGAAATTCAATTCCCCAGCAGTTAACAGGTAAAAAGAGAGAGAGAGGTTCTAGTTGACAGCAGGTAGTCGGATGGTCGGTCGGTTGGTACTTGGATTGCGTCCTCCTTAAATAAAATCATTAAAAATAATGAACGCACTTCCGCTGCGCTCTCATCGGGGTCTTAGAACTTTACACTACACAACATTAAAATGAGGCAGAGTTGTACAAGTGTGTAGTTTGTGGTTTTCAGAGAGGGGAACCCGAGGGTTGGAATGCCGCACAAATTAAAAGGTGCGCGACTCGAAGTCGCATCGTGAGTCGCTCGGCAATTGCAATTAAATACACCGGAAAAAATAAAGTTATAAAACGAAGCATAGATAGAGCATATATTGACTTTTAAGGACCCATTTATGGAAATAAGACTAGAAATTATACATAAAACTGACTACAGATCATCGTAAAAGTCATTGCAGAGTTGTTGTTTCAGTATGTATAAAGACTTTTTTATTAGTGTATGAATGTTTTTAAGATGGTCAAGAACCAAGACACATACCAAAGTGAACCGAACCGAACCAATCCGAAAAATCAAAAGATGTGGGCAAACATGAACGGAAATAAAGCGCACCGCGGTAGCCACCGCATTCTCCTCACTTCTTCTCGCTCTCTTTGGCTCTCTGGCTTCCCCTTCTGCTTCTGTTGGGATCTGAGGCAATAGTGTAGCTGTTCCCAGTTTATCTATAAAATGCGCGTAGAAACAAAAGCAAGTTGGTAACTTGATTGTGGGGGCCGGACGACACATATAAATTATCAACAACGCAAGCTCTTTCAGTCTGTAGCTCTGTAGCTAGTTATGCATAGGTACAGACAGATACATAGAGATAGAGATACAGCTACAGATAGGGAGACAGATACAGATACAGATATAGATACAATGTACAAGTAACTGATGAACTCGTACACATGTACACACAGGTACAGCCTATGTCGAAAAAGCCATTATGAATGAAATTCTTTATAGACTTCTTGTATTTTTTACAGGGTATGCCATAACTATTCCAAATGTTGCGTCAATGCACTCACAAATATTTCGAAAATGGTTTTTGTAGCTTACCAAATATAGTTTTAATAAATGTGATAAGAACAATTAAATCATTGTTTCATTTTGGCATGTGGCACACTTTGCAAGTCACAATTTTAATCTGTGTGAAATAACATAACAATAATGGTTATAAACAAGGAAAACCAGTTTTAAAAAATTATGCAAACAAGCAGATAAATGTTAAATGTTAAAAGAATTTTAATACCTGATTTAACTAGCATCATTTTGTAGCAGAAGAAGAAGTATTGCTGATTCTGCAAAAACCTTGTTATAATCTTAACATTTAGAGTGTTGTTTATTTACTTTATAAACAAAAACAGATATCAGTTAACTGAATAATCGAGTGATTGACTGACTGACTGAATGACTGACTCGCTGACTCTCTGACTAACCGGCCATAAAGTAAATTTAATTTTGGGATGTGCTTTTTCTCGTTCTACTCTCTGCTTGTTAGTTGCTGTTTTTGCTGTTGTTTACACAACTGTTGACGCAGTGTTTTGTTGTTGTTGTGCTTGAAGTTGTTTTATTGTTGTTAGTGTTGTTAATACACCGAATGCTGTGCCTTATTAGCCACACTTTGCTTTATTTACTCAGTGACTTCGTCATTCTCGCTATTGTTGTTGTTGTTGTTGAAATGGCGCTTAAAGTGCGTTGGGCACTGTACAATAAGGAAAATAAGGTCAGACCCAGAACTTTCCAAAATGACTCTTTTTTTTTACATTTTCAGTGCTGGCAAGAAGTTCATGTTGGCCAAAAAAAGAGGTGTATTGCCACCGCCAGCAAAGAGGTTAAGGCATAAACAATTTGTCAAGTTTAGAGGTGGTGGTTGTGGGGGGTGGGCAGAGACCCATTTGTATCTGACAGATATGCGCTTTGCATGAGAGGCCGCAGTGGCTTAAACGCAGCCATTGACACACGGCCAAGATATAGTATGGCTGTTAACCCGTTTTGCTGTTGGCTCAGCCAATTACCAAGCCCACAACACATAAAAATACTTGTGAGAATGTATCTTGAGTGTGGTACGAATTTGTTTCTTGCGCCTTGATTCACTAGCAGACAAACATACGGACATACGGACAGACAGATGTACAAAAGCATAAAGAGGCAAAGATGTAACCTACATACATTCATTCCACTGTTTGTATGTCTGTTTTGTATCTGAATCTGTGCAGATGTATCTGAAAACTGTGACGCATCCACAAGTGAAACAATTGGAATGCTCGACTTGATTGCTTTTGATTAAATTGAAACTTCAGTGATTGAGATTGAAAAACGCTCTTCTCACAGTTTTGTTTTTCTTGTGCTGCTTTCGATTCAGTCAATTTGATTTTTCCAACTTCAAGCTGTGTCTGTTTTCATTTTCATTTTGATTTTGATTTCGATAAATGTACTCATAATTGCAGATTTTGTAGAGATTACAAATCACCTGAAAACGTTTTCATTTTCTAATTTTCGAGACACGAGAAAGCGGCCCGCATTCCATCAATATCTAATACCAATACCAATAGCAATACGAATACCCATTTCAATTCCCTCCCAATGTTCGCATAATTTGTTTAAGACGCGTGTGAAACATGTTTATTGCCATTGTTCAAAAAAAAACACATACATGTAAATGCAAATGTTTATCGATTATAAAAATAAGAAAAAAGAAATATATAAAATAAGCTGAGAGCTCTCCTAACATCAAAACAAAATATTTTAATAGTTTTTCCCTCTTCTTTTCATTTCTTTGCAGACGCACGCAACCGCAGCAATTTGCTTGGTAATTATACATATTTTATACACAAAAACGATTGGAAAATACCCTATATTTAGGTCTTGTATGCCCCTTACAATTTTAATGTTATCCGCATTGTTTTCGACTACTTTCTGTTAACTTTTCTTAAAGATTTTAAGCCAGAAAAGTTATATAAAATATCTTCTACTTTTCCTCTCTGATTCCTGTATAGTACATGCTTATACAACCCTGTCTGAAAAGGCTTAAAACTACGGTGTAAATGTTTAAATTAAGAAACTTACATGTCATTAATTTTTATCACTGGGTTTTCCAATGATTTTATATTATAAATAATTGGCTATTTAGACAGTGTTGCTAGAATTTCATGAACAGTAATTGCTGTTTTGATAAAGTTAATTGTTAAACAATTTATAGAAATAATTTTTTAACTGCTTAACATTAAAGAAAATAAGCAAGAATGTGTTTCTAAAATTTCCTACATTTTCAACATTATCATATTATAATATTTTAAAAGTATTCATTTATAACTTTAGTTCTAAACTAAACATTCAACTGAAATAAGTTGCAGTTTACAGAGTATAAAAGGTGGTTAAAGGTACGCTTCAGCTATACAGCGTAACGGTTTGTAGCTTGAAGAGTGGGAAAAAAACTTAGCGAAAGAGAAAGAGGGAGAGAGAGCATTTCGAGGTGGCACGCAAACGGTGGCATGCTCCAGTGGCAACGTCCAGAGAACATTAAATGTGGGTCAAGCATTGCTGTAGCGAAAAAGCATCACATCTCTTACATAACTTTAGTTTGGCTTAGAAGTAATGATCGTAGAAGAAGCTCTGAAACTGAAGATGTTGATGGGCACCAGTCAATAGCTATATGGCTCCATTAGCTTTATATTTTTTTTCTGTTTTTTTTTTTTTGCACCTGTTCAACTGTTGAAGAGTTCATTTGAAGCCAAGATCGTAACTGTTGAACGGCATTTAAATGTTAATTTACCTCACTGACGTTGACTTTTCAGCACGTTTACATTCGAGGAGTTTGAGTTTTGTGCGTTTTAATTGCAGGCAGCGATTCCGTTGGATCCATACACGTAATTACCCAACAAACGTACGGACAGACAGTGGGACATACACTCGTACATGTGAATGTTGGCCTACTCTGTAAAATTTGCTGTTGGCCCTAACCTTTTAACTGGGCTTTTTCGCACACTCAAACAAAACGATGATGATATGGCTAAATCGAAGCCAACCTAATGGGGTCGCGTTCCAACGCACAGCTATTTAAATGTTGATTATTGCCTTTCAGTTCGTAGTTTGAAGTTATGCAAATGCTTTTCATTAGTCCCGGGACAGTCTCTGGCGTAAATGTAGCTTGTTGTAATTTGTGCAGCCAACTTTATGTTAATTCATATTTTATATTTAGTATTTGAGGTCAGCGTTTAGTTAGTGACGCAGTCAAGAAATTATCTAATCTCTCACACGCTCAATAGATCGAATAGATCGATAAAATTTCAGCATGATCATTGCAATATACTGATGCATTTTTATGTCAACGGAGCGGAAATTGAACAATAGCTGAATTTGGTGTTTTTGCATAACGAAAAACTTAATTTTTTAGTGATTACTTTTTCCTTAATGCGTTTTTTGTTTGTTTTCAGCAGCAAATGTTGCGTTAACAGAATGCTGTTAAGTTACAGCAAGTGCTTTTACGGCGAATTCAATTTGAACATTTGCTATTGATAGCACCTCTGCACAGTTAACAGCGCTCTGTTAATGGCACTGCTAATAAATTGCTTTAAATTTCATTCTTTTAACGGAAATAAAACATAAATCTAATGCTCAATCAAATATAACGAATTAAAGGCAAGCGTGTTGAAATTAAACTTGAATCGAACAATAGAATGTAGCGAGCACAAAGGCAAAACCAAACTCATAACATGGTCAATACACAAACACAAAAACTGTCAACAAATTTGAGTTGGCAAACATTTTCGGAGCCTCTCTTTTGGACGCATAAATTACAAAAATGTTGTCATTTGTCAGTTTTGAAATAAACTTAAAAAAAAAAAACTGGTTTTAAAGACGACAATTTAGTGACGCAAAGTCTTTGTGACTAAAATATAAAATTTGCATTTAAAGTACAAATATTTAGCTGGTATATTTATAGATTGGCTAAGCAATTTCAAATATATGTATTGCGCTAGATTTCTTAAACAAATACACTCTCTTTAGCAACAATAACACACTGCAAATTGTATGGCTAAAAGTAAAAGTTATTTTGTTGTCAGATCAGTTTGCTGCGATTATGAGTTCTTAATTTTGTGCTGTTAATATGTTTGACCATAAACACAGTTGGCTCTTGATTTCACTTATCTGTAGAAGAAACTGAAATTGTTTTAGACATGGCTCAGTTTCACCTGGCAGTGGCGGCCAAAAGCACGTCGTAGTTGAATTCACATGACATGTCATTTTGGGCACAGTGAGAGTTACTGTGTCCACCTGTCTAAAAAGCTGTATGTATTTTGTTTAAAGCATTAAAGCAAATTCTTGCAGTAAAAGTGCTTGGCTAAAACAGCTGAGCAGGCCAAAAACAAGCACAGAGCAGATAACTAACTGACAGAGTCATCTGTAAAGTGTTTTGGCACATGCCAAACCCCAAAGATTCAAACTGGAAGATTCAAGACTTTGAGCCAAAAAAAACAACAACTCGTTAACCAACGCCAGACCAGTCTGCCATGTCTTTGGAAAAAAAGAGGAAAGGAATAATTATGAATTCGCTAAGCTGTTTGGCTGCTGGCAGCTGCGGTAGCTAAAAATCTTTGATAATTATTAACAAAAGTGGCAGAGTAATACAGATAGATAGAGAGAGGGGTTTCGGGGTATGGGGCTTTTGAAATGTTTCTCATACAAAATTTACGTCAAAAAGTGCGTCAGCAGAAAATCGTAAAACGAAAATCTAATGTTTGCTGGCATTTGATTTTCGGCTTAAATGTTTCGTTCGATTGGCCAACAATCGAATAACAAATTCGAAAAACAAAAATTGCTTAAGGTGATAAGTTTTTTATTGTGTTGTTTTTGTTTTTGTGCTGATTGTTTACCGCTTGTTCATTTATAAGACGCGTGCGCCAAAGCTTTTGTGTTAATTTGTAATAATTAATTTGCATTTGTGTTTTTTTTCAATGAATTATTTATTAATTTATGGGATTTATTTAGCGGAATTTACGCGGTTTTTATCTCTATAGTTCTTGGAAAAGTACCCGAACAGATTTACATATTGGCTAATCCATTACGCCAATAATTAATTAATATTAAATTTAACAAGAGTTTTTTGGTTTTCTTGCTTTTTTAGCAGAGAAATTGCTATATTGCATGCACAAGTGCTTCGATTAATAAGCACTTCACATAACTGAAAATCATCATGAAACCAATAAGGAAGACGCTCTGCTGCTGGCTACCCCCTTTAAGCCAAAGTCTTGCTGAAAATATGGCTAACAAATATTCGTAACTTTCGTTGCGTGCCACATTCATTGCCCAAAATGCAATTACCATTACGACTGGCTACTGGGTCTGTGTGTCTCGCTGTCTTGAATGAAAATGCATTTAATGCACTGCCAATTTGTAGACAACAAATTGTCCACAACAACAACAACAACAACAACAGCAACAAATAACTGACAAACAACAGGCGACTTGTCGTATGATGCATTTAAATGGTTTAATGGCCGGAACGAAGCAAGATATTTGAAAACATTATCTAACGACAATTTCTGTAGGTAAAAATTGCTTTTAGAGACTTTTAGAAGTTATACGGAGAAAAAACTTAAGAATTTTGGGAATTAAAATCAAGCTGAAATAATTTAAGAAGTTTGATCATCTAAAGTATAATTACTACACTCGAATATATGAAGAATTTAATTTTAATGTATAAACATAACGAATGAGCTACTTTTATTACAATCATTATTTAAATATATACGTTTTGAATTTAAGACAATTTCTATAGAGCCAAACGATCTGCTCCAAAGTAATTATTATTATAAACTAATTGCTTTATAATTGACGCATTTACTAAGATTTTCTACACTAACTGGATGAGCTTTTGTTACTTATTTTTATTAAAAGTTTATTTTTAAATTTTGCTCAAATTGTGTTTGGTTTCCTCTTATGTCATTTCTAGTTATTTTGATTAATTTTGATAAATTGTTGTGCTGTAATATTAAACGTGGCGCTAATTTGATTTCATTATACATATCTAGGTACAATATACTTTGATATTACTATTATTATTGTTGTTGTTCTCAGTTTGAACTGCGCATTTCTATATAATAGTAGAACTGAGATCTGTCTACATATCATCGCCATGGTTTATTACTTTTGACATGCATGACACTCGTTTGTACTCGGGGTGCGTGTTATTAAGTACAGGGTATTTGCCTTTACCCTTTGCAGTGCATATTAAAATTATCGTAATAGAGTTGAAATATAATTCATTTAGTTAAACGAATTGCATAAGAAGCTGGCCGAACACGTTTAAGCCCTAATCTATTGCAATAAAATTGTAATAGTTAGGCTGATTAGAATTAAACACAAGTGTTTCTATGCCTTGTTGACCTTTTGAAATTTTATTATTTCAGCTGCAGGGTATTAAAACGTGTATAAACCATACATTGCCAATTTAATTGTGCGATAAGTCAGATTAGACGTAGAGCAGGTTTCTTTTTTGTGTGGAATTTTGAAAGAATTTGAAAAAAAAAGTTAAAGTAAACCTGAATAAATGTTATTTATATTGAGATGCAAAAGAGTACAAAACATCTTATCACTTGGCGCTATTTGCATAAACTTTTAGAATAAGCTAATAAATAAATTTATGAATTAACTAAATGCGAATCACACGTTTTGCGGTGCAAAAAATATAACACTTTAAATATATATGCATATACAATTTATATATATTTTATTGCAAAATTACTTTGAACGTTACTAACACATTTTCCAAACTTTATTGATTTGGCAATATTTCCTTCGAATTAATTTCATGCGCTCTGTTTGCATTGAGACTTTTCAGCTATGAGCCGCTTATTTTGCTAAATATTTATTGTATATAATTTTTTGTTATTGAAATTGAAATTGCATTTGGAATTCGTAAGCAATTTGTGCGCTAATTGAAATTCAATGGACTGCGGCAATCGGCAATCGGCAGAATCGACTGGACAATTGCTCCCGTTCCCCAAACAACAATTACAATGCAAAATTTAAGCTCGTCTCTGTGTGATCGGCATATAAATGGGGTGAATAACGTCAACTTGAATACGATATGAATATACACGTACCCTAAAATTATTTACAAAAGCATATTTATAAATTATAATCAAACAAAGCGGCTATAACACAAAAAAGGAAGCTATATATAGAGTATATGCTAAGCTAACGTGGAGAATTGAGTGTAATTATTATTTATACATTATTAATAACTCTATAACAAACGAAAAATATATACTATAAAGATCGTATGACTACATATAATTGTTAATATTATTAACCAAATGGCTAATGAACTTTTACAGACTACATAAGCTATGTATATTCTCGATCAGAGCCAAGTGCAAAAGGTTCTTAGCAAAGGAAACACTGAATTTTTGGTTATCTAATGACTTCTATAAGGAAATGTATACTTTATATGAATATATAATTTGTTATGCCTAATCAGTTGGCTAATCTATTGTTTTCAGCCATAACTCTAGACGGAAGTCAGGGCTACACTTACTTCCCATAGCCAAATGCTCCAAAATAATCAAGAGCACCCTTCTACAGAGCTACTACACCAAGGTTTTCACCTAGTCTGGCCACATGGTCTCACTGCGGTTTGTCCTAACTTGTCTCTATACTTATGTCAGTGACTGTGTGAGTGTGTGTGTTTTAGCCAGGTGAATGCATTTGCCAGAGAACCGAGACCGCAATAGCAAAGGCAGCAGTTGGAATTGGTTGACCAACAAAGCCATAAAATTGCAACAAAAACAAAATACTAAAAAAGAAAAACGGTTAGCAGTTTCACATTTTTGGCAGCTGCTCCACACAAACAACAACAATAACAACAACACAGATACGAGTAGCTAAAAACAAAATTTAAAAGTTTTCAAAAAATTTTCTCACGTAACAAGTACACAAACAACAAAAGCAACAAATAGCTGAGGAAAACACAAACCGGGCTGGGCAAAAGCAATTTGGTTAGTGTTGTTGTTCTTGCTGTTGTTGTTGTTGTTGCTGCCTAGGCGCTTGGTTCATATGTGTGTGTGAGTGTGTAGTTTGTAGACATGTATGTGATTTGGTTGGCAACATATTTGCCAATTTTAAGACCCTGTAATTGTCGGTACAAAGGGTTAATATGCGTAACAGGCAGCGGGGAGTTGGAGAATATTTTAAATTTGAGGGCCGGTCACGTCCGTTGGTCTGTTATAAGTTTATATATGTTTATAAAATTTTTAACAAAATCTATTAATAGATATTAAAATTATCGTACTAGAGTGAAACATGAATCCATTTAGTTATAAGTATCAAACTATATTCATTAAAATATAAATAAAATGATAAATTAAATTTTACTTTAACAATTTATAATAAATTTAATGGAAAAATTAGATGTTCTAGAGGGAAAAATATTGGTTCAACTTTCATTGATTGGGTTGGAAAAATATTATTATGTGTACGTGATATTGTCTTTTATATTCTAACTTACAACTGTTACGGTCAAGTGTACATTTTCATTATGAAAACTTTGTGACTTATAAGAATTAACAATCGCTTATATTATCTTTTGAATTTGGAAATTTTTTATTTTAATTAAAAATTATATTTTTAAATTTCAAGTACAGAGTCTTTAACAGTCTATTCACTAGAGCTGTTTGCTTTAACTACTAGTTTTTTTATTCGGCGTCTGCACAAGCCATAAGAGGGCATTAAGCCTGCTCGCTTGCTGGATTCTAAATATCAGGAGATTGCAAGTAGCTGCTGCAGCGGCAACTCAACAACAACCTTGGCTAATGGCCTGGCCAATGGTGGACTGACAAGGCGATATCAACACAGCTGGAGTGGTTTAAAGCTGAAGCTGATGCTGATGCTGGAGTTAGAGTTGAGAGCTGCTGTTGCAGATTTTTCGGTTGGCTCTGTTGCAAGTTCGGTTCATAAAGCTTAATGGCTCGCTGCTTGGCTGACTTTCGGCTTTAGTCAATTCGTCTCACACATGCAAGTGTGTGTGTGAGTGTGTGTGCGTATGTATTGGCCAATTTGTTGGCTATGACTCAGGCGGGTCGACTGTCTGCTGCCTGTTTATCTTGCCCAAGAATTCGACTTTTGATCTTTGTAGGCCTGTCAGCCTCTAAACTGTCTGTTTGTCTGTTTTTTTGTCTCGATAACTATGCGATAGCTTTACCGATACCGATAACTCTACTCCAGATTCCATTAAGCGAATGGAAATTTTTCACACGAATTTCAGCAAATGCGCGTTAATTGAGTGTATAAACCAAACACGTTCGAATTAAATAATAATATTTGCCTAACTAGATTTTAGCACGAAAAATTGATCAACTCAAATTTGATTTATTCATTTAGTTAAATGTTGCTTTAATCAATTTCATCAATTCAAATTAAAACATATATATTTTTTCAACTTTTAACTTAAGCAGAAAGAATTTAAGAAATTACAACAGAGACAGAGAAAGGGAGAATAAAGAAAATAAATTAAAAACTTGCGCTGACATCTAAAAATAATAATGATGACAACCCTGGCGTTAAACACGATGTAATGATATCATCAATGGATAAGTCTCAGACTAAGGTCTGAGGTAATATCCACACCTTGAGGAAGTACAATCTCAACGATTCTTTTGACAATCTTTAAACACATTACGAAAGATATGTTAAATTCCTGATACTCATCGATTGCTACAGAGAATGGTATTTCTTGGCTAATTCAATTGCGTGTTATTCACTAATTAATCATAGAATATCAAATTAATTACGACGTTCATAAACTATGTGAATTAATTAGCTAACCAACTGGCTCTTGCTGGCTAGCACGTTTGGTTATTCAATTGGACATTAGAACAGTAACTATAATTAACATTAACATCACGTTACATCGGTTGTCATTATACGACTGTACAGTCTATATGTAACTGCCATATAGAAATACGCTTCAATTCGAATTAGTTTCATTTGTTTATTGTAGGTGATTTGACTTGATTTGATTTAATTAACTTTTAGACGATTCATAAAAATTTTGTGATATTTTTAGATGCCAATTTTTGTATATATTTTTTTTTTGTTTCTACGTTAAATTAACACTTGTGCACTAAATAATTAGACAATAGCTTCACATAAGGCACACGCAAAAAAAAGCACGTTAAAAAAGATACAATGGCCTTTGCTTTCAGATTCGTTGGTATAGTCGATCTGGGCTTTTTATTTATGGCCTTAATTGTTGGACAGCCACATGATTTGCATACCAAACTAGCAATAGACGTGTTCATGTGCAGGCCAAGTTACGTACTATCTTAGTTGGCCAATTGAATGCTTAACGAGTCTGTTGGCGGTTTTTTTATTTACTTCGACAAGGCTGCAGAGTTTGTAGAAGCTCAGAGAGAAGCAACTGTTATGCTTTCGTACCTAGATAAATAGTTTGCGAGTCGTTGTTCAAAAGATTTGGTAGACTACTTTATAAGACAAAAACTAGCAGCTGTTGCAAACACTTTTCGATTGTTTCGATTAATTATAGAACTTAGAAGCATCTAATGGAGATATTATGTAGAATTAAGAATCTTTTTTACAAATTTTTTTAAGTTTCATGAGCAAATATTTGAGCATATGTATAATAGAATAACAGAGATTTTAAAGTAACTATCTGTGCTGTTTATCATTTAGCTGACTTTTACTATTTAGACTCAGATAGGAAAAGAAAGATAGCTAAATATTTTTGGAGCTAAGATGCTGTAACTGCTGTTGTTACTGCAACAACAGCAAATGTTGTTGTAAGTGTTGCTGTTGTTGTTGTTATTATTGTTGTTGCAGTTTATGATGCAGTTGTTGTGCAAGTACAACAATGTTGCCGGTATTTTGCATTTTGTTTATTGCTCAATTAACCCCCTTAGTGGCATATATTTTTTTCTTTTCAATTGGCTTATAAATTTCCGACGAGCGAACCCTTTCAGGCCGATGACAAACTATTTGTCATGCTATTTTTTTAATGTTTTTGTTTTTCACTTTTGTTTTTTCTTGTTTTTGGGCTGGAGAAACCCAAAGATTTGCAAGTGTTCCATTGTTGTAGTTGAGAAATGATTTGTACAATAAGACAGTCCTAAATTTATATGCGAATCTTTTTGTCAGTGCGATAAAAAAGCGACAGTGACAAGATAACAGACAGAGACAGAGAGATATAGGGAGCGAGATAACTGCAAATGTCAAATAATTAGCCAAAAGGTAAACTTTCTCTCCATTTGCAGTTGGCTATAACAATTACAATTTATCTATTATATACTACGAGATATACACATTTATATAAAATTTTTTATTTGTTTATTTATTTACTTTATTTAATGGTATTTTTGTCATCTTCCTGTTGCCACTTTAATTAAATTACAATTTGAATGTATAAATATTTACATTTATGGCGTTTATTGAAGCTTTATTTGTTTGGTTTTCCTGTTCAGCTGAATGCACAGTAAATACTCGTTAAGAATGATGCAATTTTAATTTCCAGCAAGTTATCTAGACAAATATTATGTTACATACAGTGGCACCCAGTTATGCTAAGGATTATAGTGCTATTTACAGACCAAAATAAAAAACAATTAACTTTTTGGCCAAGATTTTTAAACAAATTGATAAGCCCTAAAAGCGGCAAGTTGCAAATTGAAATCTCATATGGAAATATGCCAATACTATATACTTAAATATACATATGTATATAGCTACAACAACAAGTTTTAGCCTGGCTAAATTCATGTCAAGGCATTCAC
Source organism: Drosophila tripunctata (assembly GCA_035047385.1). Taxonomy (NCBI): domain Eukaryota; kingdom Metazoa; phylum Arthropoda; class Insecta; order Diptera; family Drosophilidae; genus Drosophila; species Drosophila tripunctata. Next base: position 1,301,457 of record JAWNPS010000100.1, read on the forward strand.
TTTCAAAAAACCAATTTCAATTTCAAAAAGAAAAAAGGTTTTTACTCGGACAGCAACAACAACAAAAAATACAAAATGTATAAAAATTTAATAAGCAACAAAAATTACGCAGACATCAAAAAAGTACAAAGTAAGAAATAAATAAAAAAATAAGCATAAAAATAAATATAAAAAATAATAATAATAATAATGTTAAAAAAAAACCTGCTGGTGCTGCGGCTGCTTCAATTAAGTAAAAACATAAAGACAAACTGAACTCGATGTCGGCTCATGTCTGGGCCCCCATTAAAGCCAACGCCGACACCGACTCCGACACCGATACAGATACAGACGCAGACACAGACACCCGCTTGACTGACCCCTTTAGACCCCATCAAAAGGTAAACATATATCTGTTTACACTCGGGCAAATAAGTACAACTACACCTGTGAGTCTCTGTGTGTAAGTATTTGTCTGTCCGCAATTTCGCATCGTTCTTTTGAGTGTTTTGGGGCGTCAGGCGCTTAATAAACTTGTTTAAAGTGCGTAGAACAGCGTACTCGACTGTCAAATACTCTGTAGCAGCTACGATTATATAAATAAATGCTTGGTTTTTCTATAGTTGCATATACTTTGCTCTTGTTAACTACAGGGTATAATTATACAGCCCATTTGCTGCGAATTTGCTGTAGTTAAAACTCACATTTGTTACGATTATATTCATTGCGTGGCTTAACTCCTGTCAATCATAAAAAACACATTTTCTTTTTGTTTCTTTTTTTTAATTACCTGTTAACTCAACTGACTTTTAGCAGTTCGTGCGAATTGTGTCGTTGAGATAAAGTTTGGAGGTTTTGGAGTTTATCTGCTTACAGTGTTCTTAGTGCGATAAGCCGATGGTTTTCCAAGAATTGAGACTAAGTAGAAGTCTGAGATTGTATAAATAGTAAATAGTAGCAAAATGTATAATTTAATAAGGGTTGTATATTAAAAAAAATTAGCTGAAGAAGCTATTGCTGGTAGAAAATATTAGGCATAAATATTTTTGAAAATTTTTCATAGTAATAAGTATAACACAAATTTTATTTTGCTTTTAGCATATATATACAACTGCATACCATTTTTATTTACATTTAAATGAGATTGTTTAAAGTTTTTTTGAATTTCAAATATTGCATTAAAGGCGATTTAATTATTATTTTAATAAAACAAAAGTAAACCTTTTTCAATCCATATCTTGAACTTTAAAACATTCCCAAATGCTCAGTCATATATCTAGATTGTTTTTTCATCTTTTTCAATCCGAATGGTAGTGGCTGTGGTAGATTGAATGAATTGAATGCTTGAAAGTGTTTTTAGTCAATCATTCAATTAAATGCATTCCGATGCGTTCGCACGTACAAAAGTGGCAAACTTCCTTTCCTTTTTGATTTCCACTCGCATTTATTTTGTACCTTACCTTACGAGTATTTTTATTCGTATTCGTATTCGAATTCGCTTTTGTGTTCGTATTTGAATCGCGTGACACACATGCCTAAAAAAAATATCGAATTGCGAAACTGTATTTAATTTATTTACTTATTTATTTTTATTTTATTATTATTTTTATTTCATTTGGGAGGCATTCTTGCCGGCTCTGTCTTTTGGACTTAAGTTTGAGTTCTCGCGACATGCCTTGTCCGAGTTTGTAATTCTGTATTTACAATTTATTTAAGCCGACATTGGACACATTACTTCGGCTTGAAGCCACACGCGGTGCGCTCCGTTGCTGTGGTTAACTTCAATTTGGCCTAAACAAAGTAAACATTATGTTTAGTTTTATTTTGTGTGTGTATTTTTCTTTATTGTAAATCAACTTTTCAATTTGCCGTTGACACAGTTTCTGAGCTGAGCACAGATTGCGGCTGCACCTGAGCATTCGACTTTTTGTTTTTGTGGCTAAAATAATAAATTGCTAAGACTTGTTGCCAATTGAGAACGCTGTGTCTCAAGTGTTTAGCTCTGGAACTTGACTTGAGATAAATAAATGTATCCACAAGTTGTTATTCCTCTTGCTGCTGCTGTTGTTGTCGTTGTTGTTGTTTAAGCTGCCTGGGAAGCCACTTGGCAAAGGCAAATTTAGCTGTTAAAATTGTACAAAAATACATTTTGATAAATGACTCAACAGTTTTATTTGCGTTTTTTGTCTTTGCATTGTATCTGCTGTGGTTAGTTAGTTGATGAACTGCTAAAGCTGTCCCATTGTAGCATTTTTGGTCTCACAAGTCAAATAGATAAATTCAAAAACGCTCACAAATTATGATGATATGATGATCAATCACATTTGTCTTTGTTTGACCAAAAAGCAGCAGCAGTCAACAGAACAGCTGTTCTTTCAGCCAGTCGATTGTTTGGCCAATACTGGAACTGGTTCTAAAATTGAGATTTTAGTCATGAAATTTGTTGAATATATGAATTGCTTAATAATACATTAGAATTCAGATACAGTTGTCCTAAAATAGTTTTATTTTAACTAGTAAAATTATTATAATATTTTGTAAAGAGATTTAAACTTACATTAACTAATATTGAAGTATTTTAAGACCTAAATGTCCATCTTTTTTTATGAAACCCATTGACAAATGAGTATATTTTAGTAGAACATTTCTTTTTAAATTGTAATAATAATAATAGAAATAATAATTTAACTTAATTCTTCTCAATTTTTATATATTTTCAAAACTTGTTTTTCGCATAGATCTTGTAGAAACTTAAAGAGTACTTAGTTGGTTTTCCCTCTTCTGTTCTCTGGCTGAAGGTCGTGGCTTCCCAAATTCTTCCTACTTTTTAGCGACTTCCTGGTCGCACCTCGTTGACAAACACTTCCTCAAGACGCGCTTTGCATTTCGCATTCAATTCGCCACAGAACAACAACAAAATCGCACTAAGCTTTAGTATTTTGTTTATTTTCTGTGTGTCGCTTGCTTGCCACGCACAACAAATAATCATAAATAATTTAAAGACTTGCAATTATGGTCTAAAGGGAAATAGCCGGTAAGACTACAACAAAGCCATAAGGTAAAAGGGGGGAAAAAACATACACACACACAGGCATAAATGATAATGTGACCGTGTCTCAGACAAAACAATTACTTATTTTTGTTTACCTTTTCCATACCGAATTCAGCGCGCTTTCTTTGCCTCTCTTTTGTGTGTTGTTTATGTTTCTTTCTTTTCTTTGGAGTGAAAACTGTTCGACCAAAGAGCCGATGTCAATGGCCCGAGGAGGGTCGTGTTTGGTTTATGTTCGGGTTCGCTAGCTCCCAACTACTACTACTACTATTGGGTTTGGGTACGATTGGGTCCATGAATGAGTTAGTCGCCCGCATAGTTGACGGTCTGCACAGATATAGAGTATTGATGGCAAAAGTGAAAGCAGCTAAACCTACAATATAGTAAAGGCAAATATCATAAAGCCTTAATCGACAACAACATAAAAACACATGTCAAGGTCATTGCATTTGGCCACATTTGTTCACATTACCACAGACAAGTTGGCCATAACTTGACTGAAAGTTTACATTGGTGTCTTGCTAACTCCCAACATAGACATTATTTAGTATAAAACGATGACGTGCTTATACAGCACATATTTTTCAAGTAGTTCATAAATTGTGTGCAGAAAAAATCAGTGCTGTAGCAAAACAATTTGATATTGTTATAGTAGATTAGATAACAATAAGGCAGTTGAGATTTAAAAGTCATGACATGATTAGCCACGCGATGCAGAATGTCTTGAGTGCCGATAGAAGAGTGTACCAGGATTTATTTCAGTCACCTGATAATACAATACATTGTTGCTACTTGCTAAACTTATCAAATTCAGTAAATTATTTATTATTAAACAGAACCGAAAAGACAGTTTCTTAAACAAAAAGCAATTTGTGAGAATTGTTTAATACGCTTTAAGCACATTTAATTTAAGCTATAATGACTGTGTTCGGTCAATTAAAAATTCAGTAGTAAACAAAAAAATTATAAAGTCTTTACAATTAACCGAACTAAACGCTTTTGATAGCTTTGCCTTTTAAACACTATTCAACTGCAATTATTAGCCAAATAATGCGAATAAAAAACAGCAACAAATCGTGTGAAATTGTTAGCCAAAACAATGACAATAAAAACATAAATGTTTTGCAAATATTTGCTGCATAACTTAACTGAAATTACATGAAAACTAGTTTAGTTACAACAACATATGACAACAATTATAATGGCTAAATGAAAATGCTGGAAAGGGGGAAAAGTTTGCATGGGGAATGGAGGGACGGGAAGCGAAATTACAAGCAAAAATAATTTTGCAGGTGCTTTGGAGGTGCTAATTATGCCGTGTCTGTTATTTAATTGGCTTCAGTTGTGAATGAATTACGACCTACGATGTGAAATTACAGCACTTGACGTCCACATTTAACAATTACTTCTTTCTAAGGGTAGACAAACTTTAGCTTTAATCTGTCTATTTATATAATAGTTAGCTTACTATAGCTGGAACTTTGGAAAATTGAGCTTTAGCACTGAAGTAGAGTTTCATTTTAGTGTGCTGAATGGGTGGTATAGATAAATAGCCATAGCGGCACCATGTTTTAGTATTTTATATTTTTAATATTTTTGTATAATTTAGTGCCTAAAGAATATAATAAATATATAAAACAAGTCTTTTATAAATATATCTAAATAGTTAGGAAAATTGTTTTGTACACAGTTAAAAAAAAAACAAAATAAAAAACTGTTTCTAGAATCGTTAAAAATTACAAAATTTACTCTAATGTTAAAAATTTTTGAATTCAAAGAATTCTCTTTTAAATTTTAAATCAACATTTTTTCTAAATTTTAGAGCAAAGTTAAAAACTTAGTTATGACAATCCAGAACAAGTAAATTAAGTAGTTTTATGGTATCAGTTTAAATTAGATTCAGTTCTTCATTATAAGATTGAGAATTCATGGAATTTCAGATAAAAAATTCTTAACATTAGAGTAAATTTTGCAATATTTAACTATTCTAGAAACAGGTTTTTATTTTGTTTTTTTAGATGTGTAAAGCAATTTTTCAAAATATTAAAGATATTTATAAAAGACTTATTTTATATTATATTATATTATCTGATATTATAATCTTTATCTAAACTTAATCTACTACTTTATTATATATTCCTTCGAATACAACATGTTACTAATGAGTTCATTTTGTTTCTAATTTTATTTGCAGTTCTGTAACATGTCACAAACTAACGGCTATTAACTACAACAACAACGACCACAACTCGCGTAATGGCAACCAACAATAACAACAGCAGCAGTGGAATGGCGAATTCCCGAGATTTGTTGGAGGGTCAAGATGAAGTTGATTTCATATTGAACAAGGCGCACAATAACAACAACGAATACGATGATTTGAGCAGCGTGAGCGGTGCGATAATCACCGCCAAAGCAGCTGCAGCAGCAGCAAACACAGCACCAACAGTAACAAAACAACCACAACAACAGTAGTCACACCAAACAATGAACCAAATGTCACCAATAACAACAACAACACCAATACAAACACCAACAGTCTAAAGAAATCAAAGGAACGTCGAACACTTTTCAATTTTGGCAGCAAGAAATCCAGCTCAAGCAACAACAAGTCACAAAATGTTGCCACCGAGTCGCCGGAGACAGCAACAGTTGCTGCCAAGAGCAGCCTGATGTTGCTCCCAACGCCAGCGGTGCCCATAGGAACACCGCCGCGACAGCACAAGTTTGTGAAGAGCAGCAGCATCGCTCGACTGCTGGGAAACACGTACAACGCCCGCAAGTTTGAGCGGCAGGAACAGAAGCGTCTGGCGAATGAGGCTAGTGGCAAGTTCCATACGTTCAATGGTCGCCAGCGTGGAGCTGGTCCGTATCTGGAGCGTTTCAAGCGAATGTCCAAAGAGGATGGCGATATTGCTGGTAGCGATGAGACGGTGCAGGTCACAAATGTAATGACACTGACCACAGACTCGCGGGATCTGCAGTATGGCAGTCGGCAGGAGCATGTGGGACGCAGTGAGGATCAGTTGAGTGCGAAGGCCATGCGTACGCTGACCCGTGGACTGGGTAAACTCTGGTGGAAGCGTACACACAGCGTGGACATTAGCATACCAGATCCCGAGTACAAGGTGTCCTATCTGGGCAATGTGCTCACTGGTTGGGCCAAGGGTGAGTTAACAGAGAATCATTTGCATTCCATTCACAATTTACTTAAACCCAAATCCGTTCTAATCTTTAGCAGGCGAGGGTTGTGTGGAGAAGCAATTGAACACGCTGTGGAGGAATTACACACAACATACCAAACCGGATGTCATAATGCGGGTAAAGGTGTGTGCTTCTGGACTGAAGGCAACCACAAGACAGCATGGTCTAACCGAATACTGGTCGAATCGGATCACCTACTGTTGTGCGCCCAAGAACTATCCGCGAGTCTTCTGCTGGATCTACAGGCACGAGGGTAGAAAGCTGAAGCACGAGCTGCGCTGTCATGCTGTGCTCTGCAGCAAAGAGAAGATTGCCCAGGACATCTGTGAAACCCTAAAGGTAAGCATTAAAAGCAGCACTAACTGGCATTCATTTACTTATCCGTAATCTATTTGCAGGATAATCTTGAGAGCGCATTGCGTGAATTTAAGCGAGAGAAAATTCTCAAACAAAATGCGCGTCTCAGTCTGGCGAATGCTGTCTACGACAATCCCAGTCTACCCCGGCGTAAGATCATGTTGAGTGTGGGCGGCAATAACTATAGACCGCCACTGGAGCGTTCCAAGTCGGCTCCCAAGCTGATGGCCATTGAGGAGGCCATTGGCGAGGAGGAGGGCGATGAAATTGAGGACACAAATGAACCCGAAATGAAACCATGTTGCCAGCGAGACTCACTGTATCCGGCCATGACACTGGGCAGGCGACGGTGTCGTCGTGGTCACTCCATACGGCGTACAGGCAAGATACCAGCAGCAATCACCTGCTGTTCCCATCAAGTTGAAGCTACACTTGAGTCGGAAGAGTTGGAGCAACCGAGCAGCACAGCTTCCACGCCAGCTGGCAATGATGGCTCCGATTCGGATGAGTTTGAGAAACTGCTCAAGTTCGATACGACGCTGAGCAATGAGTTGCTGCCGTACTTTGACATGCAGCTGCACAAGAACAGCAGTCAAAGTCTGGGCAGTCTGAGTGAACTGCATGTGGAGCCGGTGGAACCGGAGGAAGAGGATGAAGGAGAACCGCTCAGTCTGTTGCCTACGATAAATAGTGATCCCAGTGCTGATCCGCAGGCCGATTACGACAACGAAGATGTTGTACATCTGCGTCGCAGTGGTGTCTGCAGCGATGGCGAGGAAGATTTCCTTGACGATGCAGACGATCATTATTTTCGGCAGGCAGCCATGCTCACCATGTTGCATCGCAGCTCGATGCGCAAACGCAACAGTGATCAGGCCAGCCACCAGTATCGTCATCAAGCACAATCGTCCATCTCCTCGAATGCCTCCAGCTCCACGACAGCCAGTGGAACAGCTATGCAAGGTGGCCATGGAACGGGAACGGAAATGGGGAATCAGCAGTGCCTGACGAGTCCGGATAGCGATGAGGGATCCATTTCCAGTGGCTGCGAGACGGCAAGCACTGTCACCAATGCCAACCAGGAGGAGTACAACAAGACCCAGAGCAACAACAACAATGTGCAGCATCAGGTGCTCGAACAGATATTGATCTACCAAAGACTGGAGGAGTCGAAGCGCAGACAGCAGCTGCGTCACAACAGCGACGCCACCAACTACAGCAGCTCCAGCAGCATTACCCTTAAACTGAATTCCAGCTCATCTCCCGCTGAATCACTCAGCGGTCTGGAGGTCACCGAGCACGTCGAGGATAACCAGAAACCAGTGGACATTGACGGCGTTTCGGATGACGGCTCCGAGTGCAGTGATGAGAGCGGCTATGTGGAGTTTCAGGAGAAGGAGCGCGTCCAGGCTAACGCTGGCGGCGTTGTTGTGGTGCCAGTCAAGCCACAATTGCCACCAAAGCCAGCGCCACGTCGATCCCTCAACGGGGCTACGGCAAAGGGCACACAAATAGGTACACCTGTCTGAAGGGTTTATGTGCCGACGCCGCCCGAAAGTATGCTTTAAAATATAAAGGAATTTTCCCTTTCACTTTGTTATTTCTGCGCACACGTCAGCCACACACAAAAAGAGCAAACAAAAGTGCAAGAAATTGAATTAACTAAATTGTAGTCGTAGCTCATAGCATTAGTTTAATTGTTAAGCTAAGTATTTAGTAGATTTGTTGTAAGTCATCTGTTGTTGGTCCATCATCATCATAACCTAACGATATTAAATGTGTAAAACTTACAATATTGCACAAATCATTTACATACTATTATATATATACAACAACATTTATACACATATACAAAACATTCCATTTCGAATTTCACTTTCAAATCAGTTCTATCGTAGTATCTCTATGGAACTGAGTTACAAGTGAAGTACGAAGTATGGAATAGCTCAATATATACTTATTTGTTTTGTTTAGATGTTATTCACACTTCTGATTTGTATGTTTTCTTTCATCGGGCTATTCTGCACTTGCCCTGAAGCGAATTTATATGATATGCTCTGTAAATAAAGTATGTACTATATGTAATCCATGAATTGTATCTTATCTACTTATATAAATTATTATTATATTGAAATATATGCAACAAAAGCAACGACACCGTCTTGTTCAATCATTTACGAAGCCAAAGAACGATATGTTCGTAAGTAAATACAACATTATTCCTACAGTACTTGTGAATTGAGTGTACCGTGAGTAAACAAGACTCGCGTGAGTGCAATGAGCTTGTCGTGAGCGCAAAAATGATCGTACGCTACTCGTTGAGTGCAGCACGAAATGAGCGTGAGTTACTAGCACAATACTCGTGCTTTGTACTTGTAGAAATGCAGTAATTTATGTAAGATACATAACAATTTGTCACTTTAAATACTAAATTTTAATCTCTTTCAAACAATTTGGTATATAGTGTAGTAAATATAATTAATTAATGTTTTTTGTGTGTTATAGAAAACCAGATATGCACATATACAACATACTTAAATCACATTAAAATCATGCACAAATTTATATACGATACTCTGTTGAAAGCATAGGGGCAAGGCCGAACAGGGAACATTCGGAACCGTTGGGGAGAATTAATAATACGGGTCCTCCCCCTATTTATTTATTTTTTCATATTTTATTAAAGTATCTACGTTAATTTCACATATATTTACTCTTACATCCCAATGGTGTCACTACTTACATTAATAAGCAAACAAAAAGACTATTAAGATATGAGAGCCACTAACTATTTTATAAAGATATTATTTAATGTCGCTCTATACTAAGCATTTCACATGTTTATATCAACTCGCATCTCACTCAATAAAAGGATCTAGGGAAGAGTACGGTTTCTTAGATATTATTTAACTGAACTCCCAAAATTTTAAGCTTACTATTTAGCTAATGTAAAATATTAATAGATTATGTTACATATATGTTTCACTACCTCTTTTATTATCTAATTCACAGGTTTACCTAAAAATTATAACAGTCACAGCTCTGTAAGCTTAAAAAATCTCAAAAAATAATTATTTAGTCAACTAATTTGCTCTAATTGTTCCCCAAAATTTGCAAAAACCCGCTCTGAATTTAAATTTGTAATTAAACAAAATACATTTATTCAATGTGGACTGTGTACACAAATTTATTTTATCGTGTTTACGTGCAAATTGTTGTTATAAGTTTCGTTTGAAGAAAAATCGTTATCATAAAATGGTAATGGTAATGGTAATACTTATACATTTGGCGCTGTCTTATTGACACACTGTGGGGGGCAGGGCGATTTTCTGGCGCAACAAATTGCAAACGGTAGCCCGGAAATTGCGCAGAGACTTGTCCTGCAGCTGTTGGCTGAATACCTGTTGGGGCGAGTGGTGTGCGGAGTGCGTAATCCAAGGTGAAACCAGTTAACAAAGAGGTTTTCGCAAATACAAATTCAACACTTACATGATTGTACACAATGGTGGGCACAAAACTGGGACGGTAGTTATTGGTGATGATCTCGGCTTGGAGCTGCAATTTGGTGCCCTCCTCCGTTGTCATACAGTGCTCCACGTCTGTCACAAGACCCGATTCGCTGGCACACTTTAATAAAAAGAGTATTTTGTTAACTGATTAAATCAATTCTTGCTTTCACCGCATAAACTACTCACCTTGTCGGCATTTGCATAATCCAAGGCAAACATCTGGCACACAACGAATTTCACCTGTATTGCCTGATTTTGGGTGCTGCTAATCACACAACTCTGCAGTCGATTACCCTCACACTCGGCGGGTCCATGCTGGCAGTGGAACCGTGCGCCATTATCCTCAGACTAGCAAACATAAGTAGTTGACATTATCAGTCAATTGAGTTGTTTAAAACTAATTTTGCAGCTTACCGCAGATTTTCCAAATGGCACAAGTAGTATATCAATGTAATCCGACAATTCCTCGTGCACAGGACCCAGTTGGCGCATAAAGTTTCTGCTGTCCGGACACAGCGATTCATAGAGCAGCGTTATATGCAGCTAAGAAACAGAAGTAGTAACTATATAGTAAATATTTTCATTAAATCATTATTTACCCACCTTTTCAGCCTGTCGCTTATCACGCAACGTTTCCTTAGCCGCCAGACTGCAGTTGAGCAGTGAAACCATTCCCAAGGCAATAACAAATTTCCACATAATTTTGTCTAGTATTTGTTTTACAATAAAAACACACTCTTGAACCCAAATCGATTGTTGGCGACCTTCACTATGCTCTATGCGATGCGGCTTAAGAACAGAACTGTCGTCGCTGCCAAGTCCAAGATTATGCGACCGTTCAATTCAGTTATAGTTCGACAACTGAACGCTTTGTCACATTTCGGCGTTTTATTTGGACATAAAGCAGTCCAAAAGCCTGCTCGCTCTTATTCACACATGCACACACTCATACATATCTACAGATTTGCTCTTGCAAGCCGGTTTTTATATTTAGTCTTTTCTTAATGCCAGCTGCTAGCGTTTTTTTTCGTTTATTTATTTTTTAATTCCCTTGTATGCAGATTCAGAACAGTATGTTAATTGTTACAACACAGTGGACGTGGGACAAGTTTGTTTTATTTTGTAGTGTGCTTCTCGCGCTCTTTCGCCCGCTCTCTCTGCTCTTTGATTCAAGTCCACAGATAAGAATTTATAACTGTTGAATTTTTAAATGGCAGTTACAACATTCATATCGAACTCTTTGCATTAAAATCATATTTGCTGATGATTGCGTTAGTAGCGTAGAAAATTATGTAGTTAATTGATTTTCCTACCGTGAACTTGCGATGAGGCACCAAGCTTAAATTGCTGCACTAGTTTGTATTCAAATCATTAAAGTAATTTAACATGCTATTTCAAATTAAGCAAAACGAATGTCATGTATCGTACAGCTTTTGATACGCTGCACTCAGTGTTGTGCAACAGCTGGCGCACTCAGTCTTGCACAAGAAATACATCGACCAACCACCACAATGTATCGGGGCTTATCGCTCGATTACCAAATTTACTTTATTATTTTATTTCGATTGAACCCAGCCTTTTTATTAACAAACACAGAGTCGAAGCAGCTACAAAATGAAGAAAAAGGTAATAATTGGAGCAAATGTAACATTAAGTAATTGCAAAGTACACAATATACTATTGTCTTTGTTGGCAGGTATTGCTTATGGGCAAAAGCGGCTCAGGAAAGACGAGTATGCGTTCTATTATATTCGCCAACTATATTGCCCGTGATACGACACGCCTGGGTGCAACAAGTTAGTACAATGCAATTAAATTATTGCAACGCCTGTAACAATTTAATTTACACACTTGCAGTCGATGTGGAGCATTCACACGTACGCTTTCTGGGCAACTTGGTACTCAATCTATGGGACTGCGGGGGGCAGGAGGGCTTTATGAAACAGTACTTTGCCCAGCAGCGCGACAACATCTTTCGCAATGTTGAGGTGCTGATCTATGTGTTCGATGTGGAGAGCCAGGAAATGGAACGTGATGTGCACTACTATCAGAGCTGCCTGGAAGCATTGCTGCAAAACTCACCAGAAGCAAAGATCTTTTGTTTGGTGCACAAAATGGATTTGGTGGCCGAAGAGCTGCGCGAGAATCTGTTCAAGGAGCGTGAAGAGGATCTCATACGTTTGTCACGTCCCGGCAATGTCACCTGCTTTCGCACCAGCATTTGGGATGAGACTCTCTACAAGTGAGTATTTGAAAACCCCAACTTTATAGACCAGCTATGATGTTTGCAAACTATTTTAGAGCCTGGTCCTCCATTGTCACCATGTTGATACCGAATGTGGCAGCGCTGGAGAACTCACTAAGTCACTTTGCCAATGTGATTGAGGCGGATGAAGTGCTGCTGTTCGAGAAGGCAACGTTTCTGGTCATCTCGCACTGTCAGAGCAAGAAGAATCGCGATTCGCATCGCTTCGAAAAGGTGTCCAATATTATAAAGCAATTCAAACTGAGCTGTTCCAAGCTGGGGGCCAAGTTCCAATCTATGGAAGTCCGCAATAGTGCATTTGCTGCATTCATCGATACCTTCACTAGCAACACATATGTCATGGTGGTCATGTCGGATCCAACGTTGCCCTCGGAAGCGACGCTGGTCAACATACGCAATGCACGCAAGTACTTTGAGGAATTGGAGAATCCAAACAACATTGCCATGAACCATCAAAACCATATGTACCACTAAGTCGGGCTGTGAATGTCATTATATCTTCTTCTTTTTTGTTAATCTTTGTTTGCTGGTACGAAAGACCAACGGTTTTGTTGTTGCACATCGAAGCGCCCACTGTGCGCCACATTAAATCGTATTGCTTCCCATTACATTATATTATTATATAGCCAACAAGGATCATCTCCAAATGTATCGTACTAGTATGATCGTTGATTTTTCCTACATTTATAAGCTTTAAACTCTAAAATTGTAACCCATAAGTTTTTTGAATACAGTAAAAACAAATATATATATCTTAATACAAAATGCTAACAATTAGTAAATGCCACACATCTGATAAGATGATAAAGATAACGATAGAAAACAACTATTTATCACAGACACATGAATCCAAGGCACTGCTGGTGGAACGGAGCAACAAATCGGCACTAGGAGTAGAAGCGTCTCACCTCCGCGGACAACTGATCCACACTGGACTCGTCCACGGCAACGAATCGTTTGGCTCCCCGACTGAAGTAGTATATATCTCCGGTGTAGATATCAAACCAGAGGGCGTGTATATGCAGATCGTGGGATTCGAGTCGCGACTTGAGGAAACCATAGGAGGCAATATTGGACATTTGCTGCAGTGTGTTGATCTGGGAGAGCTTGTCCTCGAGTGCAAACTTATGCTCCTGATCAATGTAGGCCACAAAACGACGCAGTGGCGTTTCCGAGGAGAATATCAGTGGATCCTTCATGCCAGCTGCACGCCATTCTTGGAACTTATCCAAGCTGGTGTTGGCATGTGTGCACAGCCAGGATCTTAGTGGTGATAGACGGCGATTCAACTAAAAGATACAAATTGAAAGTTAGACGGTTGCTTATCTGCACCCTTCAGACTCACCTTTGAAGCAAAATCGGGATCACGCAGCTGATAGAGCAAATTCATTGCCTTGCAATCGCTGTGGCCACACACAATTATGTGTCTGATGTCATTCACCACACAACCCAGCTCCAGAGCAGCCGGTTCGCAGCTAAAGTACTCGTCCTGAAAGTGCTGGGCATGTGGTATCAGATTTCCAGCATTACGCACTGGGAAATGGGAGTAAACACAGGTGTTAGACAACAGATTAGCTTAGTTAATTGAACTATACATAGTATATTGTATTGAACTACATATCTAGGTGCTGCTACCCACCCACAAACATATCACCAACGTGCGTGTCCGTATATCTCGTGGGTATCATGCGACTGTCCATGCAGGTGAAAAACACGGCCTTTGGCTGATAAGGTAAAGGTATAACATTAGAACAGATACCATATGCGCTTCTGATTAAGTGTATGACATATTTATGTTCATAGGTATGGAATTAATAATAGTTTGTGGGTCTAGTTGGACGGTAGCCAAAGTGCTTCATGGGATAAGATATTGGTTCAGGGTCAACATAAGCGTCAATCATTGACAGCATACAAAATTTAATAACACTGTTCGTATAGGGTGGATAGTTTTAGAAAACAAAAGCTATGCAAACTGAATTAAACAAAATTATAGGAAAGTAAAATAAGGTAGTTTGTGATAAATCATTTATATTGTAGTTACACTATAAGGTAGTTAAATTAATACCTTATTAGCTAAAAATGTCTTAAAGTTTTTAATTCTTTTAGTAGGATCAACGAGTATCAAAAAATGTATAACAATAAATCGCAACCGCATCTCTATCTAGTACGAGTATATGTAAATCTAATTATCATTCAACTCTTTATATACATATTTATTTATTTTCATTTATAACTCCTTGGTACTCACTTTGCTAAAGTTAAAACTAACCCCTACGCCGACATAAGGGTTAAATAATGTAGGAATCTCGCTAAGAACGCAACTTCAAATATTTGAAGTAATTGTTTACTTAAAAAATCAACAGCAAAAAAGTAAAAGTAACCAATTAGAGTATAAATAATTTATAATTGTATTAATTTTGAACTTTGTTAAATCGGTGAACCGGTTAGCCTTTGTTGTTTGTTTACTAAAATACGACAACAGCAACAACAACAGACACAAACGTCAGCGAGAGAGCACAACAAATTCGGTTCTCTCCAGAGTCCAAAGAGCGCAAAGCATTTTTGAATCGCTTTTTATGACACATTGTGACCAGTGATGTCATTTTTTTTTTAGTAAAAACAGCTAGATTGAGGAAAATAAACGGCTAAAAACAGCTGAATCCCCTGGAAAAACAGCTGAAAAAAAAGCTGAAGCACCGAGTGCTCGCAAATCGCATAACTTTGCAGTAATAGTGCACTTAAAAATAAAATTTGAATACACCTGAGTTAAATCTGGGGGATCCTTCCTCAGTCACTACCTAAACTACTTGTTTTTCAGCCATACATCTTGCACTTTATGTTTCTATACTTCCTTCGGCATCGTCAATTTTTAATTATTTGTCAAACGAATTTCACAATTTTAGGGATGAAAGTCGCATCAAATTACAAAGGTTTGAATATTTAGGAAAAATTTTTCGATAAAAGTAAATATCGATACTTTTCCAATAGAAATATATTTTTAATCGTCAAATACGAAAGAAACAACTCACAATATTACGAAAAAGTAAAGTAAAAAAAATTTTTTTTTTAATTTTCCAAAAAAGCTAGAATTCCCGCTGCCCGCTGTTTTCAAATTTTTCCCGCAATCGCATTTTCAAAACAGCCAGATCTGGAGGGAAAAAAGCTGAAATGACATCAGTGATTGTAACGAGCCAATCGAGCGCGAGAGAGAAGGGAGCAGAGATGGGGAGAGCGAACGAGTAACTCGAAGCGTCTGGAGCTTCGTTCAGTTCAGACAGACAGACATTAAAAATTGCGATAATGACCTACACTCACCACAAAAACAACATTGAATCAAATAATACAAAAGGCTAAAGAAGCATGCTTCAATGATTTGTTAAATTAAAAAAAACACACTACACACTCACGCATGTACAAACATATGTATGTAGTACATACTTTATTTATTTGCACAGGTCAAGTCAATATCAAATCAAGCTTTAATGACTTGCAGTTACACTCACCTCTGGATTGTCACGGACTTTTTGAAATTCTTTTACCATTTGCTCTCGCGTCGTGTTGCGATAACGCATAATTCCTCTAAGAATACGCTCCATATCCACCAGTTAATGGTATATTCTGCTACACGCACTTTACTGTTTAAATGCGGTTTGTTGTTGTTTCTTTTTGGCAATCCAACTGGAATCTTACGTTTCTCAACTGCGTATAGCAGCTCTAACCAAAAACGAATTTGGTTTCGGCTTCTCTCGTTTTGTTTCGCCTCGGTGTGCGGCTCATTTGAAAATGAATTGTTGCTTCCAAAATACGCGACGACGTCGCTAGCGGTGAGAGCAGCAGCTGTTGGCAATGTTGACAGGCTTATTTTGCTCTCAGAGAGCATTAGATTTGTGAGTGGAAATGCTGCTCAATAAGCAGTTGCTGTTTAACGAAGGTGTTCATAGACGGGCATTCTTAATTTCCTTAGTATTTCGGGTTCTATCTGCAATTTTCTTTAATGGTTAAATTTATTTTATGTTGCTCTTTGTTAATATTAGCACTTATTTTCATGAAAAACTGTTAATCAAATAATACGTTTGATTATCATAGCGATGATTGAGCGTATTTACTGCTCTATGTTTTTGAGAGCGCACTTAGAGAGCGACCTTTGCACGTTTTGCAATCGTGAAATTGAGGGGCTCGCATGTGGATGATGACGTCGCTAGCGGTCGCATCAAATAGAACACTCCTTAACTAGGGCAATGGTGAGGTGCCTCGTGGCTTCTCCATTTCTCTATTATGCTGTAATATTTGCTTTGTTATTAATACTAGGAGGAACGTGCGATTCAATTGCATAATTGAATAGGGGAAGAAGCCAGTTGAATTTTCTAGACAGTCTGCTTATATATACATGTGTCTGTTTGTATATATAGTACACCGACTAGCCTCTTATCAGCATAGCTAGTGAAGACAACATTATATTCTGCTTGTTGATATTTGAATTTTATTATGATTTTCAGAGCTCTGAGGTTTGCAACTAGAATAATTATAACTTTTGATAATATATGATATGTTTTTATCTTCCAAATAATTTCATACATTCAACTCATTTATTTAATTTAAGACCAATATAATTTCAATTTGTAGAAAAATAAATCTACAATCTAGACAAATCATATTGGAATACTAAAGTATCTCTTAGTTAAAGTACATATATTAAAAATGTATTGCCTACTTTTAGGCACCACGTAGCAGAATTTGATTCTGAATAAACTCTCATAAAAACATGCTCCAAATCTATTGTTTACTTCAAGGCTCATATGCAGTTCAAGTTATTAAATAAATTGATCCAAGAATTTATTACAATAATTATTCTTTCTATATAAATTTCTATTAATTTTGATTCTACAATCATTATGATATGCTAAGTACAGTAAGATATATTAAAATACAGTTAAATAAACAGATTTCACTTATTTTACCAAGTTCATATATGAAATTAGCTATTCAGCCAATTGCAAACCAAATTATAAAACAGTATAAAGCTGTTCTCAATGTGTTTGAATTTTAAAAATTTCAAGAGACTGCTAATAAAACCAATGCCTTAAGTTTCCTCAATCCCAAATTTATTCAAAAAATTTTTAAAATATATATATTTTTTAGGGTACTAAGATGACGTATTCTAAAATGTGGGTCGTCTGTCAACGCAAATATTATCATCGTTTTGTTCTTTATTGTTCTGTTTGTTTTATCAAATTGATAGATCATTGCCAAGTGGTATGCATATTATATTGAGACCTCGTGAATGCTGTAGAACAACTCGCATACTTCCTTGTAGTTACTTCTGTGGGATCCGTTTTCCGATGCTTATACACTTATCATGTGCCCAAATAGTAAATATCTAAAATTCTTTATATTCAATAGGAATTCTCAAGTGTGAAATTAACATTACCGAATGGCAGCTCTTCAGAAAGACAGCTAATCAGAACAAAATTATTTTACATGGAAATTGTTTTTGAGTCTTTAGGTAAAAACGTTTTTTTTTTTTTTAAGTTTAAGTGTCATCTAGTTGAAAAACAATTTTTGTTTTACTTTTAGAGTTTCCGGTCTTAGCAAATAAATTTATCTAATTTTAGGCTAAGTATAGGAACCTTTAGGTTCTGGTTCTGTTTAAGAAGTTGATGTTCTCTCATCGTCATTCCTAAAAAAAAAACATCTTACTTAAAAAATTAAATTTCTTTTAAGTGTAGCATGTATCCTTGTTTGTAAAATAAATAATCCGGAATCCTATACAAATTTACTTTTCCTTGGGCACCATTTCCATTTCAAGATATTACAGATAGAATACCTTTTCGAGCTCTTTCCGACATTGCCCAAAATGTTTTCATTTGAATGCAAACCGCCATTAAAAAATATACGATATCAGTATATTCAAATGCATTTGAGATAAATATAAATGCCACACAGCACTTTAAAACTTATATGTACGTACTATGTATGTACATTCAATTTAGTGTAGCTGCACATGTTCGTTTAAGTATAATTGTTCCTACAATATATATACATATATATATATAAGTAGATACAAAAATATATTAATGTTCAGACGACTTTAAGACGAAAATGGTTAGATCACCAAAAACACAAACGTAATAATTTAATTTATGACTAATTGAAAAGTAAATTGCACGATTTCTATCTTATTTTAACTACTTAAGTGTAGTTGTACGACTTGAAAATACTCACGTTGAATTGTTCTGGCAGAGATCGTTTCTGATATATGTACATATGTATGTATGTATCTGATCAGCGCACAGAGTAAGCTGTAAGGCAAAATAGCTGCAAAACTTTACAAAAAAATGTATAAAATAACAATGTACTACATAGAGTAGCTGTACCTTCCCAGTCCTGATGATAGGTGTACTTATTACTTACCGAAACGATCAAATGTACGTACGAGCACGAGTACGAGTAAGAGTACGAGTATATGTATTTATTTTTGTTTTTCTCTGGTGACTATTAACTACAACTAACTATTTACAAAATTGTATTATGTAAATATCTTATGTCTCCACATACAGTATTAAAATAGAATGTATGCAATTATGTATGTAAAGTGATTATTAAGATTAAACAAAGTTTTAGTTTAAATATTATAAAATAAATTACGGATGTTTCAATTTCTCGGCTTCCTTGCGTGCCTTAAATCCACGGAAACTGGACTGTATTTTAACTGCCGCATCCGTTGCGATTTTCTGCTTCTTGCGCACAAGAAATCCACGGAATCCGGCTTGAATTTTGGTCGCACAACGATCTTCCATTGACGCTACATCCGCCGCCGGCGCATTGGCAGGAATCTGCTGTCCGTCAACAGATCTATTTGGGAATTTCGGTCTTTCCTCCATTGATGGGTGGTTCGGGTGGGTGTGCGAGTGTAGGTGTGCGTGTGCGTGTGACGTATGCTGCTGACGTCTGTTGCTCGTACGTGGATTCGTTGAGTATCGTTTGTTGTTGGGCTTCGTCAGACTGTACAGCTGTTTACGCACACGATAGCCTCGAAATCCTGCCTGGATCTTGACAGCGGCACTTTCTTCGGACTGCAAGGACGATGCTGATTCGGGTGAGCTCGGATATATGTACATGATCTCCCTCTCAGGCACGTATCCAGGGAACACACTATATGTATCTATTTGTTTGTGTCTTGTTTCGTGGGCAGCTCACTGAGAACTGACTCTTACGAGATCTATAACCGTACTGACGACGTCTATATAACCGAATTGGCTGCTGTGCACTGAGAATTTTCATTTAATTTTTCCATTCAGAAAACAAAAGGCCCCCCACCTCACTCATCATTTATGCTCTCTCATCTCTACAAGCGAGCACACAGATATATGTACATACGTATGTATCTCTTTGCCCCTCCGCTGTGTTTTGTATCCGCATCTTTTATATTTGTATACATTGTCTATGTATATTTGTATCTGTGAGTTTACGTATTCAAATCTACGTCCAGACATATGTATATAGATACATACATATGTCTGTTCAACTAGATTTCTGTGTGTTTTGTTCTCTTTGAAAATTGAAAATAGTCGCGGATGTTCATGACGTTAATGATTTTTAATTGAAAAATAACAACAACAACAACAGCAGCAACAACAACAGCAGCAACAACAACAGCAGCAACCACAACAAAAACCACAAAATCGAAATGTTCTACGTGCCGAATCTTAGCATAGATACATTCCCCAATTAATCTCTTATCCATTTGATTTGGATTTCTTTATGTTTATGTTTATGTTTGGATTACACATACACATGTGTACACTGTACACATTACATATAGCCACTGTGTACTCTGCACAAACTCAAACAATAACAATTCAACCTTTAAATAGCATTTCAAAACAATTTACTGTTTATAGTAGTACACACAACACCAACGAAATTTTGTACACATTACTACGCTATCAAACTGTGCTCTTAAATTCCTGGCTGTCATAGAGTTTACCACATTCCATGTTAACGTCCAATTGTTTAACACGAGCTCACTTGACTAGCAGATACCCTTTAAGAATCGTTCGTGTATAATAACGAAAGGAATTGGAATGCTTCTAATGTGAACTAAAAAGGTAAGAAAACTGACTAGAACCATAAGGAACTTAACGATCGTGACTGGAACGAGCGGAGTTGGGACTGAAACAAAAGTGAACGAACTGTGTTAGCTACTAAATCTAAACGAATGAAATTGGGACATATCAAACTGAAAGAGCGGAGTTGGAACTGAAACAAACTGAACGAATAGTGTTAACAACTAAACGAAAAGTTTAAAGTCTAAGCGATTGAAATTGGGACATATCCAGCTGAACGAGCGGAGTTGGGACTGAAACAAAGTGAACGAATTGTGTTGGCAACGAATGAAACTGAACGTGTGGCGTTCTAAAATAATCGAACTAGATAGAAACTCAATGAATGGAATTGGGACAAAAAGAAAGTGAACGAATAAAAACTAAACTGAATGCGACGGGGACCAAATCTTACTGAACCACTTCAGTTAAGTGATAAGAATAGGACACAAAGTGAACGATGTAAAGTGCAACTAAGCGATATTAGGAGTTAAATAAATGAGATCGGAAAAGAAAGGAACAGAACGAAAATGAAACTGGGACAAAAGCTAGTTAGTTCGGTAGCTAGCTAGTTGGGTACAATGAACGAATAAAATTGAGACAAAAAAAGTGATCGAAAGAGATTGTGTATAAAATGAGCCTATCGAAAGAAACCTAGAGAAAGAAGTAAAGTCTAAGAAGCTAGGTTCTGAAACTCGCTAAATGACGCTAGTGATTTAAAAAGATCGAATGGGAAGTTTTTACTAAAAATGCATCTTATAGTTGGAAAAGAAAGCCAAATAACTTATCAATTAAGTACAGATAACGATATTGCTCGATATTTTAAAGATATTGTTTCTAATATAAGATGTTATCTAAAGTGAATCCGTTTTAAAGGGTATTTAATCTTTCGCATTTATAATAAAGAAAGAAATCTTACAAAGTCAATGCATATGTATGGGTAAAGGGTATAGTATATAGAATGCACATGCATATAGAAGATATTTATTTGTTTTCATTATTGGTCGGTTGATGACTATGCAATGGTTACGTTAACGAACCGATATCTGCGGTCAAGATGAAATTTATGGGCGTTAATAGCCTTTTAAGAGGAGTGAACTCATCAAATTAACAAATACACACGTATACACAATTTTTATACATAGTTGTGAACATTTCGCATTCCGTATGCTTGTATTTAAATGAATAAATTTGTAGCCTCGAGAAGAACGCGCCAACACTTGTGCTGAAAATGCAAATGTATCTAGTATCTATAAGATACACACGCATACTAGACATACGTACGTACGTACGTTTGTATATATGTAATTTGTTTTGGCTGCTTCAACTAGCAAATCTGCGTCACAATGGTGGGACGGATTCCGGAAAAGTGGATCCTGTACTTGATAAATGTCGAAAAAGCTAAAAATTTACCATATGGCAGTAATTCCGATTTTAGAACACTTTCACTCACTCGACTCGACTCGATGCCAATTTAATATTCTTTTTCTAATTTATTGAGAAACATGAAAATGTTATTGGCTGAAATGGACACATGGATATAAAGATTTAATAGTAATAAATATGTTTTGATGGAAACGCTTTTAGCAAATGCGATAAAGCATTTTCCGCTGCATTCTGTGCTGAAGTTCGCCGCGTCGTATCATGGTATGGATAACCTTCATAACGGTGCGTTCCTCGTACTTCTGACGCAGGAAATCCTGGAAAACAAAACGAAGAAAGTTAGTACATGTAAAGAAGAGGTGTGTAGCACCTATTACCTGTAGAATATTTTGCTCCGACACCTGAGAGCCGATGGCAAAGCGTCGCTTGAGTTGCTTTTCAATGCGATTCAGAGTCTCCTGATCCTCCTCGGTGGTAAAGCCCTCAGCACCAGCCAAGCTACCCGTTGTGGCAGCATCTAAAGTGGACACCTGGAACAGACGCAACGCCTCGTTGACATGCTCATCGGTGGCAAATGGCTGCAGACGCATCTTGGCCAATGATTCAGAGATGCGTATAACTGCCTCCAGCTGACGCACTGTTATGGGAATGGCATGACGCTTATCCGCCGACTTCTCTTGCTGTCCGGCACCACTTCGCATCAGAACGTAGCGACTCTTTAGCTTCTCGCCAGCGGCTTCACTTAGTCGCGGTCCGCAGTGGGTGCGACAATAGTGTATGTACTTCTTGAAGGTGGACAGTGATATTTCACCCTCAGCTGGCTCCGATGGAGCCGACTTGTTGGAGCTCAAGTGCACGTTTATAATGTGCTTGGCCAATGTGATGTCGCGTGCCTCATCGTGCACATCTTTGACAATGAAGATCATGTCGAAACGTGACAGAATTGTGGGCATAAAATCAATGTTCTCCTCGCCCTTTGTATCATCCCAACGACCGAAGATGGAGTTGGCTGCGGCAAGCACAGAGCAACGCGAATTCAAGGTGGTGGTTATGCCAGCCTTGGCTATCGATATGGTCTGCTGTTCCATGGCCTCGTGAATGGCAACACGATCGTCCTCTCGCATTTTGTCGAACTCATCGATGCAAACGACGCCACCATCAGCCAGAACCATGGCACCGCCTTCCATCACAAAGTTACGCTAATGAAAAGTAAAGAAGAATACAATTAGAATCTGTGTTTAAACTGCTACTAAGCTGCAATTACTAACCGTATGAGGATCTTTCATAACAGAGGCCGTTAGACCAGCGGCACTGGAGCCCTTGCCGGAAGTATATACCCCAATAGGTGATACTTTCTCCACAAACTTGAGCAACTGCGACTTGGCGGTACCTGGATCGCCCAGTAGTAAGACGTTAATGTCGCCACGACGGCAAAGTCCGTCCGGCAGACGTTTGCGTGAGCCGCCAAAGAGCATCGCAGTGATGGCCTTCTTGATGTCGTTGGAGCCGAAAATACTGGGTGCCAATGATTTCGATAGACGTTCATAGATATCGGAGGAAGCTGCCATGCGCCTGAAGGACTCTTCCTCGTCTGTGGTAATGTTGCTATAGCGGGAAATGGCTCCAGCTCCCTCGGCATCCACCGTGATGCCCACCACACGCATATATGGAGCACGCACACCCAGCACTGCCTTCTCGCGACCATCTTGCCGTGTGGGCTTGCCCACCTTGCGAATTGAGTAAATACCCTGGATGAGCACACGATTGCCAGGCACGACGCGCTCGCAAATCGAGCGATCGCAGAATAACTGCAGATGACGTGGAATCTCGCCTTGGGGCACAAAGTCTGGCAGCTCCTGCAGCTTCAGTGTTTGAAAGTCCACACACTTGCATTTGTCTGGCATGATGAAGAAGGGATCCAGCGGACACTTGGGTCTGCCGGCCTGCTCAGTGGAGCACTTGCGCGGCAGCGCATATCCTTCCAGGCCGGGATTGACTTTCAGATTCGGAATGACGGTGCTGCAGGAGCGACACATGATCGAAATGCGTGTTGCTTTAGCCTGAATGCCCGAGGCAGCCACAATTATGCCAGCGATTTTCACCAGACGAGATACACTATCAGACTTTAGCTCACGAATGTTTGTGGGATTTGCACTGGAGGTCAGTAGGATTTGGATGTCTTGCATCTGTTCCTCGTGCTCGGGACGTGGTGCTGTGATCTCATCAGCAACATCACGAGCAGCCTCCTCGAAGATTTGCAAGTGCTCGGTGGGCTGCTTGTTCAGTTTGTCCGCCAGCGTCTCATCGTAGCCCATGACGTCCTCCATTTCGATCTCCAGAAAGTAGCGTCCATTCAGATAGTTGCGCTTTAGATTGTCCCTGTACAAGCAATCTTATTAACATAAACCATACACTATTTGATATGCAGTAATTACCTGTATTTATAATAGAAATTGTCCTCATTAAAGGTACGAATAAACTCCTTGTATTTCTTTTTTATGGCTTGTAGATTTATTTGGGCTCCATCCGCATTTTGTTCGCCTCCGAAGTTATCCGAGAAAAATACACCGGCATCATCAAAACCCTCCATTGTAATAAGTAGAAATGCAGATAAATTGAACAAGCAGTCAAAAAGTAACAAAGTGTTTTAACAAGATTCCACAACTAAACGCAATTTACAATGCAACACAGAATTTGCCGCCAAAATGCATGAGCATTGTGCGTATATCAAGGGCTTATCGTTATCGTACAGCTTTGTTATTTCGATAACTGCGTCCAAATATACTGGTGACATTCCCGAAAGTAATTTGAGCTGCAACAAACAAAAATAGCATTTAATTAACACAAACAAAATAATTTTAAAATAAAATTACATTCAATGCTATTTGGTGTACATAAATTGTGTGAAGGAATACCGCTCTTTTTGATTAAATAAGTTATCGTATGTGTATCGATTACTGCGCGATATGATTTGAGCATGCCTATTTAAGAATTGATGGGTAGCACTTTTTCGCGTGTGTTTGGGAGGGAAGCAGACCGGAATTTTACACACTGCGAATTTTATTGCATTATCACTGCTCAGCTCAAGTAAAAATAAGAAACATGGTAAGCTAATGGCACAAAACTTCAATACGAATGCTAATCCATTCGATTTCCAGTCTTCTACAGATATAGCAATGGAATCAAGCATTGAACACGATGGCGCGCCCGCGACCGGCCTCACACCAATCGGAATTGCTAACACGAACAATGTGATAAAGAAACTTGCCCAAACCAATACCAATACGAGTGCAAGTGATGGCAGCACGGCTTCGAATGCTGCTTCTGGCGACGCCAGTGCTAACGCCGAAGAAATGACATCCAAGGACTATTACTTTGACTCCTATGCACATTTCGGTATCCACGAGGAAATGCTCAAAGATGAGGTGCGGACTGTCACATACCGCAATGCTATGTACCACAACAAGCATCTTTTCCAAGGAAAGGTGAGTACCCCACGTGCGACTGGTATGACGCTAAGTGACGCCACGTTTTATTTTTTTAAATGAATATAAACAAAAAAACCCAGTGACATTACCACATACAAATGTAAATCGTTTATAGTTCAGTGTCTGAATCACAAATTTAATTAATGTTTTGTAGACCGTGTTGGATGTTGGTTGCGGAACCGGCATACTGTCCATGTTTGCCGCCAAGGCCGGTGCTGCCAAAGTTATCGCTGTGGATTGCTCAAATATAATTGAGTTTGCTCGCCAAGTGATTATTGACAACAATTTGCAGGAGGTGATCACGGTGGTGAAGGGAAAAATTGAGGAGATTGAGCTGCCAAGTGGAATCGAAAAAGTTGATATTATAATATCGGAATGGATGGGGTATGTTGCTCAGTAGTAGCCTGCCACAGTCACTAACTGACTAATTATTTAAAACTTTATCTGTAGATACTGCCTGTTCTACGAGTCAATGCTGGACACGGTGTTGTATGCGCGTGACAAGTGGCTTAAACCCGATGGCATGATGTTCCCGGACAGAGGCACACTTTACATAACTGCCATTGAGGATCGCCAGTACAAGGATGAGAAAATCAATTGGTGGGATGATGTATATGGTTTCGATATGAGCTGCATACGTAAAGTGGCTGTCACCGAGCCACTCGTTGATGTTGTGGACCCCAAGCAGGTGGTGTCGACAGCCTGCATGGTCAAGGAAGTGGATCTATATACAGTGCAAAAAGCAGATCTTAATTTCTCATCCAAGTTCAATCTAACAATCAAGCGCAATGACTTTGTTCAAGCCTTGGTCACATACTTCAACATTGAATTTACCAAGTGCCACAAACGTCTTGGATTCAGCACATCCCCTGATTCCACATACACACATTGGAAACAGACTGTTTTCTACTTGGATGATCACATGACTGCCAAAAAGAATGAGGAGATCAATGGAACGTTTCAAATGAAACCCAACGAGCGCAACAATCGTGACTTGGACTTTGTCATCGACATCAACTTCAAGGGCGAATTGTCCGAAATCCAGGAATCAAATTCATACCGCATGCGTTAGGGTTATGCCATTTACCAATGTGGTCTTAACCTGGCCACAACCCCATCTTTAGACAAGAGGGGGGGAACACAAGAAATAAATGATGACTAGACGTAAGATATTATCCAGTGCGAAATGTGCAACGAATTTGTGTTGCGTCTTCTGCTAAGTTTAGTGTGTACCTTTTTAGTATACATACATCATATTACATATTACAATTGTGCGCCTGTTTAAATGATTAATCAAGTATATACTTCTAAGCATATTGTACAGTTGCACATTAAGTCTCTCATACACATAATAAATACAGTGTGCGACAATCGCACCATTTTACTGGAAACCATTTACCCAAAGTCTTTAATCCTTGATTAGATTTTAGATTTCAATAAACCGGGACTTGTATTTACTACAGGAAAGTCTGAACCTAAAATTATTTATTACATAAAATAATTATTACATAGCAAGCAAATCATTTTCTTAGTTCAGTTCAAAATTATTACTTTCGATCCACACCAGAGAACAATAAAATTCTTTTTTTTATGTTTCCGGGTATCAAACGGTTATGTACAAAACTAAAATTAAGAAATTATTGAATGTTTTGTCAAATGCTGTTTATAAATTGTTGTCTGACTTATAATATTTGTTGTTATGTGTGGGACATATGGTTTCATATTCTTTTTTGTTTTTTTTTGTTTATTTTCTTTTTGAATTGCAAATTTTTATTTTAATGCCGATCGCGTGAATCGGAACGACTTCTTCGATCGCGGGAGAAGCTTCGAGGTGTGCGGGAACGCCTTGGTGAGCGGGACCTGAAAAAAGTTGTGTACAAAAGTCAAATTATTATAAAAATCCAAATATTAGTTTTATCCATTCGTATCTGTGGATCTCTATGCATTATTCCCCCATTTGCAACATTGTGGCTACCATAATACTACTTGCTATTCCAATAAAAACAGTGTTGGACAACTAAATAAAACAAAAAATCATTTTCAAATTGTAGAAACTATGTTAATACTACTATATTATTATCATACACCCCTAGAGTTCCATTAAACACAATTTTCCAACCATTATTATATCCAGCATTTGTATTAGATGTTTAGATCTTTATTGTTTTCAATGCTATTTTGTATTAATAATAATATCACAGGTGCAATTACCATTTTTATCACAATATTACGAACATTTTCTGATCTTTCGTAATCCTAAGAATATTGTATTACCCAGAAAGTTAAAGGAACAATTTTGCATACAGAATATACAGCTTATAGTTTTGAAACAAAATCCTAGCCAATAACGGCCTAATATAGAGCATGATGATTGATGTGGTAAGTTGGAAAATGTGGCAATTAAAGCAGAGATGTGTGGCGTGTTGTTGTTGACGTCGAGACATCTGAAGGAAGTACTTGATCGCCGAGGAATGTTATGTGACTTTACAGTTGAAAATCTTGTTGTTTAGAACCCTGCTGATCGGAACGAGGATGTGATTGTGGTTGTGGAGATTTTGGTAGAGAAGAGGTGACTTTGAATCGTGAAGATGTTGCTGTTGTTGTTGTTGTTCTTGTTCTTGTTCATGTTCATGTTGTTGAAGGAGAAGGTAGTTGTAGAAGTATTGTTGTTCTTGTCAAAGGGTTTATCCTGTAAAAATTTCGATTTTAACAAGAGTATAACAAAACTAAACTCGGCTAATGAATTATATACTTTAATGGGAAAGAAGATGTTTCGTTCTGCCTGTTGAAAATTAAAATTGGTGTTTTGCAGGGTACAAAGCAAAGCAGCAAACTCTCAATTGTGTAGCATACTCGGTTCGGTATCTCCGAACTAAATAAAAAATGTATTTTTATGTTTTCAAATAGGATTTCTCAATTGATCGTTCAAAAAGTTTTTTTTTTCAAGCCGAACCGGTTTATAAAACTCAAACGAACCGATCCCATTAGTTTCAGTTTTAAACGAGTTGACAGCCCTGGTGCAAACAGGGTTTTTGACCAAATAAATGCGGACAAACACAGATGCTTACAATACAGTGCAATAAGTAATAAGTTATTTACCTGAAACGCCCTGCACTGCGGCCACCACCGTTTCCCTCTGGAGCGCCACGGCGACCACGGTCACGTGAGCGACCCGAAGACATCTCAACTCGGATTCGAGTTCCACAGCAGCGTGTGCCGTCAAGTGCGCGAGTTGCATCCTCGGCGTCACGTCGATCTTCAAACTCAACAAATGCAAAACCAGGAGGATTGCGTGCTACCCACACGTTTCGCAAGGGTCCGTATTTGCTGAACGCATTTTCTATATCATATTTTGAAGCAGACGATCCGAGGTTTCCAACATATACCTTGCAGGCCAAGTCCCACTCGCGGTAGCGTGGCATTTTATTTGAATGATCTATTTTGACTGATTTTCTGAAAATGTACACTTGATAATTGCTGCAATCCGCATTTTGAGACGCCATATGAGTATGAAAATATTTACACACAATGCTTATGAATAAATAACTGGGATGGCGGGCAACCTTATTCCGCAATCCTAACCATTTGCATTTATGTATGTACATACATACGATATGTATGCACACGTACATATGCATGTACCGAATGGCACATGGCGTTCATACAATTGTAAGCAAATTACACCTCTAATATGCTTGCATTTGTGTGCTTGAAAATTATTTACTTAAATAATAACTTACCAATTGATATATTTTCGTGTTTACACAAATTTTTCGCTAAAACCTTTTAGCCCAAACGCGAATAAAAACGCAAATACTAGACTACAATTGCAACAAAGATGCCAGACTGTTGACTATTGTGTGACCGTATATCAAAACTTAAAAAATACTAAAAGTATATTTTATTTTAATACATTGATGTTCGGAAACACCTAAATAGGTGACTTTTGCCAACAAATTGGACTCATTACAATGTTAAAAAATATTTACATGTGTATAACAAAGTCTACATCGCTGTTTGCCTGCAAACGATGGCAAAAACAAAAGTGGCGATAAGCATTGCACCGCTAAATATATACAATTATCGCTTTAAAGAATTATCGATTAATACAGTACGAATTATCGCCGGAATCAGCTGTATGAATTACATACAAACATTTCATAACCATAGTGTGGTGTCTTGTGTTTTGTAGTTTCATCAATTAAAAACCGAAAAATGCGTTTAACGAATAAACTATATGCACAGCACATCGGATGGCACTTCAAGAAACATTGGCAAGTGCAGGGCAGAAGAGTGCCTAGAGAGACAGGGGCTACTGCCGAACTCTTAAAACTGGGTCGTCAAGTGAGGACCTCAGATGAAGTGCTTAATCCAAAAACTCAGCCGAAACTGTAAGTTGGTTTACAATGTGAAAATGCAGAAAGCAAACCTAAAATTAAACATCTGACTTGCAGTATAAACATTGTTGGGGCAACCCCTAAGCCCATACCCGAAGATGAAACCCATCCCAATTGGCATACAACTGCTGGTCATTTATTTGGAGATAGCCATGTTCTGCTCGGAGGATTGCCTCAGGCTCAAGTTCTGACCAACACTATTGAAATCAATAGTTTTCCGCCACAAATCGGCGAAGCAATTGCGAACGGCCAGTTTCCAAAGACCATCGATCGAAGTGTTCAAAATGCCATATTTTCCTCTCAACTGCTTGATGCACAACAAGTGAAATTGCCCAAGGTTAAGTTGGTCGATCGTCCAGCATACAATTTGCCTCGAGTATACGGCATATCGCATGAGAGACGCAAGTAAGTTTTGAAAATTCAAAGAATTTTTCGATGTAGCTAATATTTTTCTACATCTTTAAAGCCCACTGATTTTTGGCCGATTTTCTAAACATTAATTTATTTGATTTTTTTCCAGTCGCCTTCTGCTGAACAAACTGCTGTTTGAAATCGAGAAATTGGCTGGACGTTCTGTGACTGTGCGCCGAAAGCTGATTGATAACGTCACATTTCAAACGTCTTTAGCCAAAGATAATGATTTACTCCTTTTTAAAATCACTGGAGATAAATTAATCAGTTCAACTCGTGCTTTAGATGCTATTAAAGGTAAATTTAGTGGAGAACTGCCTGATTTGTATCCAATGAAAAGCACAATTTCGATGCCAAAACAACATATTTACAAGGAAAACAACTTTTATCGTAAGTAATTTGCAAATGCACATCTATAGATTTAAAAACCTATTTTATTTCTCTATTAGCCATTCGGAAAGAAATACCCTGTTCGCATCCGCACACAATTTTTACGTATTTCGATAAGACCATAACAAGGAATGTGCACGGTTCGGAGGTTTCGAAAACGCAATTTTACGGCCGGACATTGTTGAAGGCTTTTGTTGTAGCTGTTTCTCGCGCCAAACAACTCGGCGAAGTGTCTACCAATGGAGCCCTTCAAAAACCCATTGTTGTTCAATGTATACAGACAGACGGACAAGAATTTCATTTCGGTGTGCTTCAACTGAACACACTTGATCTAAATGCTGATAGTGCAACTAAAAACTATTGGTTCCATCAGCCGAGTGTGGAGCTGTTTACAGAGTGCTCCTATCAAACTGGAAGACCACACATTGAGGGATATAACAGTGAAGCTTTCCGTATTTTAAGCGCATTTTACAATAATTCTTAAAGCTAGAACTGTAAATAAAGCTTACAATGTTACAAAGTAATATGTTTAAATAGTTCAAAACGAAATCTTTTTATACTAAAACTATTAGACCACCGCCACTCAAAACAGACGTTTTATAAATTCGTGAGGACAACGAGAATAGATAATGTGGGTCATAAGATACCACTGTTATTTACAGACGGTAAGATTATTATACAAACGTAATCAAAAAACGTAAAATATGTATTGAAGGCTCTCTAGGCTATTATAAAGTAAGTCTATAATAGAAAAATGGGGGTAGAGACTGATTTACGCCAAATACTCATGGAAAATTAAGTGGATACCATAGCAACGTAAACATGGAAATTGTTTTTTTTTTTATCAATATATTGGTTGGGATAACAGTAACTCCCTTTAAATTCAGGGTTGTTGAATCTGCATTTACATAGCATACATTCAAAATTGAAAGGAGTAAATATCAAAAAAAAAAAAAAAAAATCTAGTAATATGAGTAAGGTCCGGGTACAAGCACCAAACAGCTCCAACAACAGTGCCACATCGTCGGAAAACAGTGAAACGCAAAGCATAGAAGAACATCCAACGATTTTACCAGAGACTAATCGAAGTGCTGCTTCAATCAGGTAGGTGGTTTGAAAAGGTAAAATTGCATTTATTTTCAATTGATAGACACTAAAAATCGTGGACTTTTGTAATCTTATAGTTTTGACACAGTAAATATTAAATTACTGCTATAATAAAGTACTACTGTAAGTATTGTTAAAATAACAATCGCCCTATTATAACATGTAGTTTTAGAGATAATGATAATACCAATGAGTGTATATAGAATCTTCTTAATATTAATTGAAATAAATACTGCTATATTAATATGAGTTAATCTATATTACCAATGCTATAATATTATAAATCCTATTATTCAAAAAAAAAATAAATAAATAAAAGGGCGAAAAGTAGTTGGAAACGCATGAAAGATCTGGCTGCCGAGAAGGAAAAGGAGAATGAGGCCAAGCGGCCTCCATGGCGAGCCGTTAGTGTCTCAACTCTTGCCAAACCAGATAAGAATGCAATGTTGCGGGCTAAATTACTGGATGCATCCAGGTGAGTGTTAAGTAAATGCTTTTGAATATTCAATGAATACAATACAATGAATTTCCAATTGGCAAAGACGTTTAAGAGCTGGCAAGGCCAATGCAGCGGTACAAACTGATTTTGTGCCTACCAAACTGATGAAAGAGGCGTGCATAGGTCCACAATATGACTTGATATTATACAAAGATGCTGGAATATTAACTGATGGACAATATTCCATTAAAAAGGACGAGCATCAGCAATGTAAACAAGTGTGATGGTTATCTAAAAAATATTTGCTGCTAACTTAGTTTTCCCTTTAGATATATTAACCTATTCCATGTCGCAAATGACCGACTCCATTGGAACCGCTGATATTGCTACTCAAACCCTTTTGCCTAAATCCTACCCAGATGATATAAGCAATCCGTATATATTCGATGTTCAATATGACGATGATGAAACATATGATGTGCAAAAGAAAGTTCAAGAACAATTAAGGAAAGTTCGAAAGTTAGGTGCTGCCGATGAGGAGGAAAATGCAATTATTGAACATGTCGCCCGGAAGCAGGGGATAAAGTTAAATCCGACTTTAGCATCGTGGCACTTTGAAGATGACAACATAGAAATGGAGGCCGAACAACATTTTATACCCTATACCATTGAACCCTTTAGGCCCTGGAGCAGCTTTATTCCATTTCCGTTTCGCCTGAGTGGCAATAACCTGATCGGTAGACAAAGGATCGATTGGTATGCTTTGCTTCAGTCCATCGATGATCTGATTCGCGAGTCCAATCATTTGGTCGATAAACTAGAAGGATTAATACAGGATAAAACCACACAGCGTCAGAATGTGCTCAAATCTTTGGATGAGGTTAGAAAATTTGAGCCCACAACCTTTGTATTCCCATCTGAACACTGGCTACCAATTATTGAGCAACAGGAAATGGAATTACAAGCTTTGATGAACGCAAAATAGTTATTTTTAATATAATGACAGCAACTTTTCCTTTATTTATACGCAATTGAATCACTCAAAGTGTAAACTTTAAAATTGAAAAGTGTAAAAAAGTGCATAAATCAAAATTTATTATTTGATTAACTATTTTATTCAGTGATATTTGCTTTTTTTTATAATTTATTATTGTTGTTATAATTTATTGTTGTTGAATATCATGAAAATAATTTGCATTTGGAATTTGTCTTATGCATTTGCATCTGCTGACTTGGACTTTGTGGTTTTGCTTTTCTTGGGCAATAGTTTCATGAGAATATTAGTGGCAGAAGCACTATCTAAGGGACAGGATACGTAGAGTTCCTCACAGGGTCTATTATTCAGTTCCTTGCCATGCTCAAGAGCCTCCTTAATCGCAGTTCCGTCTAGTAGGTAGTCCACAAGAGAATTTCTATTGAAAGTAAAAGCGTATAAAAGTAAAGTAGAGGGTACTGTGTTGTCGATCATTAGTTCTAAAATCGCTTACTTATTTACTGCTACTTATGTGGTAGACTAATTAGTTTGTCAAGCGAGTAAATACATAGCTATATAAACAATTTGTGAATATGAATAACATTGAACATCATGACTATATATACATATAAATAAGTATATAATTTTGCTGTTTTTATTTTTTTTATAAATAGCTCTCACATTAATTCGTTGTGATTGAACTCGACTCGCCATATAAACAATTTAAATTTAGCTAAATGTTTCACGCCTTGAGTACGCAAGCAAATAAACAAAGAAACTATACGTAATAATGTTCAATATAGTCCAAAATAGCAAATTCTTCAACTCACTCCGATAACATATGAATGAATTCGTCCATTTGATCCGATATTCCGGTCTTCATATTCTTCTCCGTAGACCGAACATAGCCGCAGACGGCACGTTGCATGCAACTAGTCGAGTCGATGTTGTTTTGACCAAGTACGTCATCAATTTTGTTTATCATATTGCTTATGGATGTCAAGTCATTCTGATCATCACCTACATACATTCATACACGAATGTTCTAGTTTAGTGATGTCCAAATCGGAAATGGTAGATATACTCTACTCACTGCGTCCGTAGCCACCGTAGGCACCGCCATGGAAAGCTGACAATAGTTTGGGTATCAGTATAATGGCACCAATACCCACAAGAGTGCCTAGCACAACTCCTCCCAGATCCAATTTGATGGGATTGTAGGCAGAGAGACCCGTACCACCCGGATAGCCCTAAGCAATATTTGAATTTTTAAACATCTTGTGGTAAAGCGTAGTAAGCACTTACATTCAAACTACCATAACCGGTCGAAAAGCCCAGACGCTCCAATCTTTCTTTTGTTGAGGCAGTCTGCGGTTCGTTGAGTTGCGTCTTGTTCTCATTCAGATATGCTCGATTCCATTGTGGTTTATCTACGTAAGCTCTGCAAGATTGTATTGCAAAAGAGTATTTAAAGAGTTACATTTGGTAGATAGAATTCGGAGGAAGGCTAGGGGATAGAGAGGTAGTTCTTAAAGGGAACAATATTTAAGACAACAAAATTTATTATATCTTATGCATAGATTGCAAAAAATTCTCTAATATTTGTAACTACTGAAAAATTCAATAAAGGTCCACGTCCATTATTGAGCTCCCAATACTTGTTATAATATTCTTTTCTTTGAAACTCACTTCTGATTGCCTTCGTATTTTGGAATGGCTTCGGCGAAGCTTACAATAAGCAACAATCCAATAAGCTGCATCAATGCGAAGTATTTAATATCCATTTTAGAAATTTGTAAATATACAACTTTAATCCTGCTGTGAGATTTTCTTTTCAGCTTTAAGCTTTGTCACTTCACTGTGGCTTTAAACTCCAAACTAATGCGTTTTAATATGTCCACAATCATATTTATATATGCTCAACGAAACCGAAATTGTGTTGTTGTCCCAAGAGACAGACAGACTTTAAGATTCCAGCAATTTGTTCAAATTATGAATTGTCAAAAGCGAGTGTGATTATGCGCTTCATGCTTGCTTACATGTGCACATAGTACATTATGTGTACTAAGAAATATATATGTACTTGCATATTGTCAAATATGAAATCATTCTACCACAACGAAAAGCTATTACACTTACTTAAACTTACATACTACCATATATATATATTTTATTTTTGTGTTTTCATAAGTGTCGTTGTTAAATTCATTCGCAAGCCATACTCAATTATTTCAGAAAATTGTATCAGCGACCTAACGCAATACGTTCACAATCTTAAGTACAACATATGAATATATATAGGGACTTACAACATATTTAACTATGGATTTGCAAAATATGGTATATAACTAACAGGAAAGGCTACAGTCCTGATAACCGACTTTAATAGACCTTGTACTTATAATATTCAGTACACATGTAAGCGTTAATACAACAAATCCTGATCAGCTTTTAGCATGGGCTGAGCTATATAAATACTAAATACGGTGGGTCTTATAGGCTTTGGGATCTAGTAGTTCGTATATGGTCTTGGACGATCACTTAATACCGAGATGTTACCTTCAGCTTGTTACACATATAACATATTATTTGTATGAAAAACTTAATAGACCCTTGTATTTGCTTAAAGCACAGGGTCTAATAATGCGCACCAGGCAATATTTTTGAATGTGACTGAAATTCATGGAAGTATTTGCACCTGTAACTCACGCAATCTTAAGATGCACTAGACCAAGAAATTTCTGGTATTAAGTCACTGACTGCTGCGCCATTGGATTTCCTATTACTATATAGATAAATGCAAAATTACATTTTTATAAATAATGCAATGCATCTGTGTTTGTTGATGATCGAAAATTTGTGGGCCGATTTTCTAAGCATTTAATGTCATTTCAATAAATCGTTTATTCAAAATTCGAAGGTATTAAATAAACAGAAAATGAATGTTTTAATAAAATGGGTTTTAATTTAACGCAAGTTTGTTGTGATCCGCCATCTAGGTAAGTCTTTTTGTTACTTATGGTTTAGATAATTCTACTGTTTTCCAAGCAGTTCATCGAGCACAACCCAAATCTTTTGTAACGAAAACATTAATAAATGCAGTCCCTGTCAAGTACCCTGCTGTTGTCGAAACTCAGTACTGAATGATCACACCTATTCTATACTTGAAGAGGATATGCCATAAGATAATCAAAAATTATAACCGACAGCAATGCCGTGAGAGGTACACAGTATTCGATGGCGGCAATAGTATAGGTACCCGATATTCCGATATGCACTACAGAGGTAAGGATACTACAAATATCACTGTTGGCAGATAAGATGGTTCAATTTCGTACTGTCATTAGATGTAGGAAGTGAGCATAGTGAAGCTTCGAAACGTTACGGAAAGGGCTACTATAGTGATACTACGATCCGTGGCAGAAATAAAGGAAGTACAGGTGATAGAGGAGATACATATGAAAATGGGGACAGAAGCAAAAAGGAAATGAGTGATAGGAACAAAGGGAAATCATCTGCCAAGTCTCAAAAGGATTTCGATAACAGTTATGGTGATACTGTGAAGCAGGAGTCTAAAAATATTAAAAAGGGCAGGGATCGTACAGAAGACGACAAGGAAAAAGATCAAGAAGATGGACAAAAACCAAGAAAGTCTCGCAGTAAAAAGATTGCAGCCGATTCTGAACACCCAACCGAAAAATCGAAAAAGAAGGGTCAACTTAAAGATGACAAAAGTTCGAATGAGGATTTAGGAAAATCGGCAAAAGGTAATGGACGTAAATCAAAAAGTCGCAAAGATTCCGTTGCTACTGAAGAAAAGGAGGGGAAATCCACAAATCGCAAAGTTAAAAAAGCGGCTGGAGCTGCAGAAGCCCCCAAAGACAAAGAACGTAAATCTAAAGTTCCTAGTGATAAGAAAGGAGCAGCTGCGGCTGAAACGAACGAAGCTGGGGATAAGAAAAATGGAGCGGGTGCTACTGGGGAAAAGAAAACTCGTAGAAAATCTGAAAGTGGCGCAAAGGTCAAGGAACCCGCCGAGAAGACGAAGAAGGTTGCTGCCGGTGCGGAGTCCACCAATGATAAGAAAACTGGAACTACCTCAAAAGCTACTGATGAAAAAGATCGTGTTGATAAAAAAACAGCAAAAACATCACAGGAAATTGCTGAAAAGGGGAAAAAAGGAAAAGATGGAGCTGTCCCTGATAAAAAGGCGGGTGATATTCGTGAATCCAAAGCTCAATCAATCGGAAACAAGGAATCTAAGGCTGACAAAAAGAGTAAGGACGGAAAAGGTCAGCAGTCCGAGGAGAAAAAGAGTAAAGACGGAAAAGCTCGACCATCTGATGAGAAAAAGGAAAAAGATGGAAAAGGTCAGCTCCCCGAGGAGAAAAAGGAAAAAGATCAGCAGTCTGAAAAGAAAAAGGGAAAAGACGGAAAAGGGCGACAATCTGAGGAGAAAAAGGGAAAAGGCGGAAAAGCTTTGCCATCTGAGGAGAAAAAGGAAAAAGATGGAAAAGGTCAGCTCCCCGAGGAGAAAAAGGGAAAAGATCAGCAGTCTGAAAAGAAAAAGGGAAAAGACGGAAAAGGGCGACAATCTGAGGAGAAAAAGGGTAAAGACGGAAAAGCTTTGCCATCTGAGGATAAAAAAGGAATAGAAGGAAGAGTTAAGCTACCTGAGGAAAAAAAGGGAAAAGGCGGAAAAGCTGCGCCATCTGAGGACAAAAAGGGAATAGAAGGAAAAGTTGAGCTACCTGAGGAGAAAAAGGGAAAAAACGGAAAAGGGCGGCAATCTGAGGACCAAAGAGCGCCAAAAGAATCAAAGAAATCAAAGTCTGCAAGGAAAACTCATTCGATTATTGATGATATAACGAAGACCACATCAAATAAGAAAACAAGAAAGTCGCAAAGAGACGGTACACGCAAGAGTCGGCGGGATGATGAAAGGTATCGAGATAGCTATCGAAAGGTTAGAAAAGATGGAAAGGGCAAGCCGATAGAGGAAGATTCCAAGTGGGGAAGACAATCAAGTCGAAGACAAAGACACGGAGGTGCCTCTGACTTAGGTGGCAACAGAAGACGTCATCGAAGTCAGTCAGTATCAGGGAGATATTCATATAAGATACGCAACGGTATCAAAGGTTCGAAAGTCGTTCAATACGAAAGTCAGTCAAGAATAACTCAGAGACCCACTCGTGGCGATGAAGTTCGGACCTGTGATGTCCTACGTGTTCACTTGGAGCAGCGCGACCTCATGATTAGATGGTAAGATCTTTATCTTTTTTAGCTGAAATGTATTTCTAAAATTAATTTTTTTCTTTTTTTAGTCCACCATGTCCCTTTCGATGCGGAATGCCGTGTTGTATGCCGTGTTTACCTAACTATTGTTGAGCATCTTGCAAAACTTTATCAATATTTTTGTAAGATATTGTAAAATTCCCGATGCTCAATGGCTATTGACAACGAGTTTACTTTGAAATTTGAAAACATTTTTAAATAAACTCGCATGCTCGATGTTCTGTCTTAAATTTTCGAAATCGCCAGTGATAATATTAATATTATAGTTTAAAATTAATAACTGTATGGTATTGAAACTACTAGCTTAATGACTTTACAATTTTCACTCAATTCAATATGTATATTGAGTGTGAATTTGTGATCGAGATCAAGGTATAACTTATCTTGCAGAGGCTGGATGATTTCTTCTGACTGATATTCTGTATGCCTGATGGATATTAAAAATTTCAATTAAATTTATGACAATTTCTTGGTGTGAACTTGTTTGTCTATTCATGGTCGTTCATTAAGGTTAATGCCGTAAAAAATTTGGCTTTTCGCCTTGTATTTATTTATATATTTTTGCATATATATATGTACATATATGAAACTAAGAGTTTATTTATTTGTATTGAAATAACATATAAACGGATACGTTCAGCTGCATACATTTTGAGAATATTTTTGAGAAGAAAATCTTTGCAAACTCCAAAAATATACTCTAACGAACTTTAGTAAGTTTTAGTTATACACTTTGCTAAATGATTTATGGAATCGTTATTTAAATATCGATAGCAAATCCAAATTTCTAATTTGGGATAGGTCAAGGACAGCCAAATGACGGGATTTTACGACCGGTTAGAGATGTATACTTTTCGAATAGTTTTAGATATAAATAGAAGCTTATATATCTGAAAAATAGTTAAAGTTCATGAAAGAAGTCTACTTTATTTGGACTATATCTTATACTGTTAAACAAATTCAGAAGTTATTGTGTGGTAATCCAATACGAATACCTGTTAACAGATTTGATGAGTCAAATGTGAAAATATATTTTGCTTAATACTGTAAAGATACGTACTCATATGATGAGCACGTACTATGTGTGTATGTATTAAAAAACATATATACATATGTATTAAATATTAGATTTATATGTCTGCGTATAGGTACATATATATTTGAATGTATGTAAGGGAAAATTGCGCTCTCTTTTGTGTGTGGGGAGAGATGCGAATGTTTGTTATTCCAAAAATAAATGAATTTTCTAGTCATAGAAAGAGAATGAGCATGAGAATAAGAAAGAGCGAAGGCTATTCAAAAAAAATATTTGGTGTATTCAAAAAAATTATAAGAAAGTGTTCCATGCAATTTTCGAGCAGAACAACTCGAACGGGCGTCAAGTGAAGAACTCGACTAGACGATTAATTCGAATTCGAACAAAAACGATTAAGTGATTTTTATTTAAAAAATTTTCATATATATTATTTTCAACGCGTATATACATAATCATCTAAAAATTCAAAATGGTTTACGAAAGTGGATTTACAACCCGTAGAACCTACAGCTCCAGACCGGTCACTACATCGTACGCCGTGACGGTAAGTTTCAATATTTTCGATTAAATCAAAATACTTATATATCGAGTTATGAATAGTTCATATTCTATAAAAATAGTAGTGTGGTGCTCGTTTTATAAAAACTGTGAAAATTATCTGTGCAATGTGAATAAATTGTTTATAAACATGTAAATTAAAGGATTACAAAATTTTAAAAAGTTAAAATTTGAAAATACTACTACAGATTGATTTAACGGATTTTATAAAATGAGTTTCATTCAAACCGATTTTTAACCAAAAAAAAAATGCAATGTACTCACTTTTGAAGTACTACATACACGTTCACTATTCGAATATCGAATCGCTTAAATCCCACTTGCTGTATTCCGTAATATCATTCGAAATGAGAGTGCAAACAGTTTTGAAGAAATTGAAACACGTTTGAGTGCAAAGTTTTACCCACAAACACTCACTTACCTATACTCCAAATGTGAGTGTGAATGTCACGCATATGAATATCGTATCAGCATTAAATTACAGTTAGTCTAAACAGTACTGTACAGTATACACACTGTATGATGTATACGTACTGGAATTTAAGTTGCCATTGTTATTTATACAATATTTATATTTTGACATAAGTAAATAAATTATATGTTTATGTGTATATCTATAGTTAGTTTATTTATATTCCTAATATACGATGCATACCTAATGTACATGCAGAATGATTCTCATATTAGTTTTACTAAATGCTTTAGAGAGAGAAATGGGAAAACATCCGGTCCACTTACATACATACGTACGTACGTACTCATCTAGAACTTTTGAATGTGCGAAATAATATTTGTATTTGTGAGAGCCTAAAAATATTTGTTCACGATGAGATACTACTAGAAGACTAGAAGATAGTTCGGATACAGCTCATGAGTAAGATTTGCCCATATTATTGAATAGATTCTGCCTTGATTCCGAGACTTGCTGCGTTGGCAGACTGATGCACAAGCATCCCAAGGTTATGGCTATTTTCTTGTTTTTTTTTTTATCATAATAATTTCGAACAATTTTTATGCCATGTCATAAACAGAGGAGCGTATTTGCTCGCAAATTCCAAATATAGCCCTCTACATAGTATATCCATAGCAGCAATTATATGCAAAATTTATTTATTTTATAAACAATTTTGAGCTGGATGCTTTAGTTTATTTTTTTAATTATTTTATTTTTACCATTCTGCTTTTAAGAGATAGACAAATATTTGGCTTTGATTATAAAACACATGATGTGTTATTTATTGTAGGTTAAAAGAATTTCGAATTTTTTGAAAATGTGCAAATTAATGTTTCGAATATTTTTTTGAGCAAATGCTGTCCAATGTTTTGTATTTTTTTTTTCGTGTGTTTATATATATATGAATGTGTATATATATAATATCTATGGATACATATTGTATATATGAATGTATTATAAATATATATAGAGCAGTATGTATGTGTAATATAAGCTGCTCGCGCATTTTGCTTTCGGGCAGATCTATAAATATCACTCCGATTTCCAAAACACATATATTAACCACGGCAAAACCGAGCAGATCGAAAAGCCGAAAATTCGAAATAGCCTTCAAAAATTGGCTATAATAAACAGTTATGCGTACTGGCCGTACAGTAGGGCACTTGGCTATATAGAACCATAAGATAGATCAGATTGTATAGATTTTCTTAACTTAACTAATTAATCACATGTAAATATTTGTGTGTCAATCATCATTATTGAAACTCTTAATACTCATAACTCACATTATACATATGACTGTACACAGTTCACTAATGAACTAATTGCCAATGAATGTTTTTTCCATACTGCCAATTAATTACAGCCACACTACAATCTAACTCCTTGTGTGTAAATATAATGTGTAAATATGTTCATGTTTTTGTGCACTGATCCTCCTCAAGCCACATATAGGTTCCACTGTATATATATATCTGCCATATAAACGAGAGGAGCATTCGAACTCCAGGCTTATTAACTGCCATTCAGTCTGTATCCACCTGTGTCCACCTGTACATATGTATATATATATACGTTAATCAAGCATCCCGATGATAATGGTAATCGATTAATCGATCGCACTGCACCGCATCTTGTCTAACTTCGTGAACTTGGCTTTCCAAAATTAAAACCCCACATATTATGTGACATTCTGGGCATTGCAGAGAACACAAAGAACACCAATTGACTGGGAGAAAGTTCCTTTCGTGCCACGGCCCTCACTCATCTCTGATCCGGTGACTGCCTTTGGAGTGCGCCGTGCGGACTATGAGCAGCGCAAGCGATCGATTCTCGATCCAATCAATCGGGCTGCAATCAAACCAAACTATAAGATCGCTTATGCGCCCATTGAGCCATATGTGCCCACGCGCGACAAGAACCGATCGCGTATACTTAGCTTAGTGCGCCAGCACATCGATACCGTGGAAGCCGGTGGCAATACGGCAGCTCGCACCTCCCGCGACTCCCTCGATAGTCAGCTGCCTCGGGTGCATCGTGCCGCCTCCGAGAGTCTGCCGGTCCGACGAGAGACCTATCGCAATGAAAAGTCCGGTGCTATGGTCACCAAGTACTATTACTAACCACCTCACTACCTTTGAAGGCAAGGAGGAGGAGGAAAAGGAGGACGAGAAGCGACAAATCCCGAAAAATCTAAATTAAATCGAACTAAAACGCCAATCGAACGAATCGAATAGACTAGATCCAAATACAAATCTTTAATCTTATTATACATTACTAGGATGCATTATACACATACTAAATACATACATATATCACACTGAACCAAGCCGTTCTGAGAAACTAATCTACTGCATAACTATATATATAGTATGTAACAGTTCAGACATTCAAATCGTTTCTAATTCGTATCTAATACTATCTGTCATATCTGTATCCATCTATTCTCTGTATGATATGTAATTTGCTTGGTTCTTCTAACAGTAGAATCAAAGAAACGTGAAATTCTAAAACGCATTAAACTTTTAAAGATCCGAACAT
Organism: Drosophila tripunctata; assembly: GCA_035047385.1. Lineage (NCBI taxonomy): Eukaryota > Metazoa > Arthropoda > Insecta > Diptera > Drosophilidae > Drosophila > Drosophila tripunctata. The sequence goes on from JAWNPS010000100.1 coordinate 1,344,398, forward strand.
GTTTCAATTTCCTTTTATATAAAGCATAAGTCATGGTTTAATTAAAATTCTTATGCATAAACCTACTGTTTTTAAAAGTTTTCATCATCTTTTGTTTAAAAACTTGATCTGCTGATGCCGTAACGAACTAAAAATTTAAATGTAAATGGGTATCACAATATAGATACAGAATATCTGGATCAGTAGATCAACTTTTAAACATTATTGTCAGTTTGGAATTGGAATTTGGAACAGCAAGTTGGTTTGTCAATATTTTTGTTTGTCTCTGAGTTGCATTACATTTTGTATGCTGATTGTCTCTTTTTGCCATAACAAAACAATTCTCATCCAAATGCATAAATCGGAATTTATAGACTCCACGTTTAGACCTGTGCACGGATAGACCTGGCTCGCATCGCAGCCGCGCCTCTTCGGACTACTCGTACACCTCAAAGTCGAGCGTTGAGAAGAGCAGCTACGATTCAAGCAACCCGTACTCCTCGAGGCCGGAGCGCTCCACTTATACCTCAACGGTTGAGCAATCATCCCGTAGTGGCCCAGGCGGTTACAATTATACCACCGAGAGGACCAGCACAACTGGCGCTGGACCCGGTGGTTACAGCTACTCGTCGACCACCTCTGGAAATCTGCCCGGTGGCAGCAGATATCGTCACTTCTCATACCATGTTTAAGCCATACATACATTTGTTAATGATGTTCAATGCGCGCACCTAACCAACTCAATAACTACACTAATCACTCCGCTTAAATACTGATGAAATTGTTGATTGTACTAGTAACTTGCAAATATCTATCTATCTAATCATATATACACGTACATACATGCAAACACAAGATACATACTATATATACTATATGCACTTATGTATGCTAGATTATCATCGGAACTGTGTAAATTATATTACTCTCGAGTTGACTAACATCACTAATGATCCTTTTGATTGTTAAATATATAGTAGATGTTCATAGAGCATCAACAATATCTAAATGATGTAATTACTCTTCATAATTATAAACTATTTGTGATACAATAAAATAAAGTCCCGTTCACTAAAAGTACATACATACACGGATATATTCTTTATATTGGATAAATAGAGCACTTAAGATACGATATTCATATGGGTAATGTCACCAGAGATATATATTCGTCGAAACTGTTCTCACCCTACAAGATTGATTATATAGCGTTCTTGAATCGAAATCCTCATAAAAATGCATTACAATTTAAAAACAATGTTGTACAATATTCTATTTCAGTATCCATCGGTCCAGAAAGTGACTCGTGTAAGTAAATTCACATTCATCTGCTCACAAATTGCTCGTCATCTTTCATTTCTGTTCTGAAATCTTTCCTTACGACTATTTTATCACACTGCTCACACTTCAATCACTCCATCGTCGTCTGGAATATTATGTGGTTAGTACATTATGACCTTAAAACTATATATCAGATATTTGTATGCGCGTAAAACGGTTATTCTAGTAAAAATTTTGTTATATAAGAATATTTCACAAAAATCATATCTAATTCAAATAAAGATGACCAGATCACATAGTTTTCAGATTAATTTAAAGATTTGCCATAATTAAGGAACATCTAATGAGTCTATTTAAAATATCTGCTGAGATAAATATATATGTCTTTATATTGTATAGTAATATAAAAAAATATATTAACTCAACATACATAGAACTATTCATTTGCACAGTTATTGATCATTAAATCATTCACAAGCCTTATACAACATTCATTTTAAATTCATGATCGTATGTATCAGTACAATACGAGTATTCTACTAACTTGCTATGATTGCCGAATACGAAATAGGTTTACAAAACGAGCTATCCAATCTACTCAAGTTATTCGATCCCAACAAGGCGCTACGTGAGTGGAACCCGTGTGATTTCATCGCCTGTTCGGGTTGTTACCTCCCCCACCCGAGTGGTATCACGTGTGATTCACTCCCCATCGCCAGTGCGTGTTGTGCGTACGACAACGCGTGTGGTCTCATCCCCGGAGAGAACGACTTCCTACACCTACTCGACACCATCGTCATATTATAGTCCAAGCACTTATTTGCCGTCGTCCTACTACACCTCGAGTTATATCCCAACATCGTATACAACATACACGCCATCGTATCATTACAATCCAACAACAATTACACGTGTGTATGCTCGATCGGTATCCCCGGTGAGGATCACCACAACACCGGTGAGAATCACCACATCACCGGTTCGTCAAGTACCTTCATATCTGAAGAGACTTCCTCCTGGATATGGCGCACGGGCCTTAACTAATTACCTCAATACCGAACCCTTTACCGTAAGTTATCGTTGATTAACATCAAGCACTATGTTATCGCGAAGACCCCAACAACTATTGCCAATACACGATTAACTATAGCTGTCATATCTTCTTAACTTCAAATGCAAATTATAGACTTTTAGGGAGGAAACTGGCAGAATTCGCAATCGCGCCCAGTCGCTAATTCGCGATCTGCACACTCCCGTTGTGCGTCGTGCTCGCAGCTGTACTCCGTTTCCAGTTACTGGGTAAGCATACAATGTAATCTTATTAAGATGTAGGTGAAAATAAATATAAATGTTTAAAATTTGTTAGGAAAATTCAATGATGTATTAAGTTTATGAAAAACTATGGGGCTTTTTTCGTTTTGAGGCCAAAGATTATTATGTATTTGGAAATTTAACATGCAGAAATCGGCTTGGGCTTATACAGTACATGTACTCAGTCAGTTTACCTATGTTACCATATTTGTAGTATGAGATCGTTATACGTAAGTAGATGGATACAATTTGACAGAATTTAGAATTAGAAAGTGTTTTAATATATATAATATCCTTTACAGTAGTGATTTAAAATAGAGAAAATCAAGTAAAAATAATATCTGTTTAATGAGGAAAAGCAATTTTATTTCCTGCTAGCGACTTCTTAGCATACTCAGATCTATCGTATTGTTTGTACTTGTAGATATTCTTATGGGCCAACATCTCAACTGGCTCTAGATGCTTATGTTGCCCGTGTTACAAATCCCGTACGTCATATTGCCAAGGAGGTACACAATATTTCGCATTACCCAAAGCCAGCTGTAAAATATGTTGGTGAGTAATTGGAATCGATCGAATTGATTGATTGATAGTTTAGAAACTATAAGTTGCAACCTGCATTTGGATTTCTTGAAATTGGTATTAAATGCTATTTTTTAAATATTATAAAAAAAACTAAGGTAAAAGTCATCTTGCCTCTGTAAGGATATGTGGTGATAAGGCTTATAATATTAGAAGGCCAATGTACGATTCGGACAAAGTTCGAACCGATATTAACCTTTTATCCTGGTACCTTAGACATCCCACATGGAAGAATGAGAACCAAAAGAATGTTCCTCATCAGGAAGGTAAGTACCGATGATAAATGGACGTGCTTGTTAATGCCAGCTGTATATAGCGATAGAAAGTTTTTACTTATGCTCTCTTAACTCAAACCCAAATCTTTTATAGAGGATCTCAAGTGAATAGAGTTCCGCCTAATAATGTGCTATTGATCAAAGAAATGATGTACTTAAATTAATAAATGAAACGAATGTGAAAAAAACGGATTTAAAAGTTACAAATACTCAGTAAATATTTAGTAAATAGTTAATAAATGTTTTAAAATCTTTGTATGTAATTGATATTGAGGAGCAAACGAAATTAAAATCTTTGTCTTTGTCACTAACGCATTTGGTTTGAGCACCCCGATTAGTTTGTTCTTTGTATTTGACTAACTTAATACGTTTTATGATTGATTGATTCTTTCCAGTTGAAGCTGTTGAAGTTGAGGCCTAAATGATAACATGCCTGACTTTATTGTATGGACATACACACTTCATTTTTTATTTTTCCTAAATAAATTAATAAACAAAAGACTTGTGTTTTTGCCTGGTAGAAAACTAAGCCGATATCCAAATGATAAACAAACGATATCATCGCACACTCAGTCGCTTTCACATCTTAACAGACTAACTAAAACTTTAGAAAAGATTCAAACTTTTCTATACGATAATAACAAATATTAATAAATAATACTCCGAATCATGTTAAACTCTAATTATAATGTGAATAACCCTATGTTAAATGTGTATTAGCTATTACTACGACTACAATAAGAATAATAATTATTTTTTTATAATGAAGCCCTTTATTTTTTGATTTAATAACATATTATAAACTAAATATTATTGGGCATTTACAGAATCTACATAAATTTAAAAGCGTGTAAATTATTTTTTAAACAATGCCATGTATAATGAAACTTTTTCAATGTATATACAAATGTATAACTAATTCAAATACAAAGTGTTTAATTAGGGGGAAGAGGGATATCACTTCAATATAGTATTTTGATACATATATACAAAAAAGTAATAAAATGTTTTTTTTTGTATATATACAAAATAATATATACGTAAATTCATTCATGACAATAAATGACGAGATGCAATAAATCACAGAAAGATCTTGTGAGTATTTCAATGACCTTGACCTATATTTTAAATTTCGATTTGCAAATGTAATACTAGATTCATTTAACTAATGCCAAAACTATATTTAAACTACAAATGACGCAAATTAAAAATTTCCCCCTTATTTTTCTTTGGCCACCCAGGCGTGATTGATTTATTATTGGTCTTTTCAGTCTTAGCAAACTTAAATTATATCTATGAAATACTTCGCAGTAGTAAAATAAATATACTATATGCTAAGTTCAATCAAATCTATAAAGATTTCAATAGAATTTTCTGCAAATATATAAAATTTTAAAATTTGTTCGAAATTTTAGCATCAAGAAATTAGAACTTTTAAAACCACTCTCGGTTTTACGTCCACTATAACAGGTGGGTTGCCAGATAGTTACATTTGAATGATATGAATTCAGTTGATTCCATTTCGTGAATTAATTTACATAATCGCAATTCAAGGTTCAACTTTGATGAACACAACTTAACACAAATGGCAAATTAACAATATCATTCACGATCATAATCTGTTGAATATATTATAATCTAGTTTTATATGCTATTCTCCCAATAAACTTTTCTTTATAGTATTCAACACAAAACTGAGAGTATTCTATGTCTATCTGTCTATTTATTCTTCTCTCTTGAAATACTCAGAAACAATTATTTTAAGTTTTTTTTTTTTAAATTAATATTTATCTTCGGAGAAAATGCTTGTCTACCGAAAGTAACTAAACTGATTTTTATCCACGTAATGCTTTAAATTTTGATTTTTGTACATAAATGTTTAGAGAAATCAACTTGAATTCATTTGCTTAATAATATTTTCCTGCTTGTAACTAACTCCTAACTAATTGACTAGCATACTCCATTGATTACAAAAAAAAATTACTCTATAATGGGAGTCTTCTTTATCTGCAAGTCTCCGTTCTTGATGCATAGGAAAAGTCCACAACATTTTCGCTTAAATGGTAAGTACTCTAGGATATGTGAGTTTTATTTCGAAATGAATGTAAATAATATTCATTATACTCGAATATCGATATACATATAACTTATGCGCAAATTAAATTTTAATTTATTTATTACAATAGCAAATTTTGATGAATTCCTCATCTACATCTCATGTGTACATAAATACTTAAGTGTACATTCGATGAAATCGTTACCATACTAGTTTTCATAACAAGATTTGACTTACAGATGCCGATTTGGATCCCAACCGTCCGTCAAGAAAGTTTTCTGCCCCCAGACCACTTGAAGATGAGATCGATCTGGAGTCCAAGGAGAAGCAACGTCAGCGCCAGGAGCGTCTTTTAACCGTAAATGAAGAAGCTCTGGATGAAGTCGAAGTTGAGAAGAAACGCGCCAAACGCGCTGATGAAGCCAAGCGTCGTGAAGAAAAGTAAGCGGCATTGTTTATAAAGCAAATTTTAAACAATTTCTTATACAAAACATTATTCATAGGGCTCTCTTGGAGGAGGCACAACGTCGCGAAGAAGCCGCTAAACAGGCAAAGGCTGAAGAACAAGCTCGCTTGGCTCTTGCTGCCGAAGAGGAGAGATTAGCTAAGGAAGCCCGTCAGGCTGAAGAGGCTAAAGCTGCAGCAGAAGCTGCTGCCCTTAAAGCTGAGGAAGATCGTCTAGCTAATGAGGCTCGTCTTGCCGAAGAAGCCCGTCTCGCCGAAGAGGCTCGCTTGGCTGAGGAAGCTAAAGCTGCCGAGGAAGCTAAGGCTGCCGAAGAAGCCGCCATTCGTAAAGCTGAGGAAGAACGTCTCGCCGAAGAGGCACGTCTAGCTGAGGAGGCTCGTCTTGCCGAAGAGGCTCGTCTAGCCGAAGAGGCTCGTTTGGCCGAAGAGGCTCGTTTGGCTGAGGAAGCTAAGGCTGCCGAAGAAGCTAAGGCTGCTGAGGAAGCCGCTGCTCTCAAAGCAGAAGAAGAGCGCCTAGAGGAGGAACAGCGTCAACGGGAGCAAGAATTGAATCGTCTGGCGGAGATTGAGAAACAGGCTGAAGAAGAGAGTGAGGCCGATATTGCACGTCAAGCTGCTGAATTGGCGGAAATTGCACGTCAAGAAGCCGAAATTGCCGCTCAGGAACTGCAGTCCATTCAAAAGGAAGGCAGAGACGTCGAGGAGCCCATTATCGATGAGCCAGAGACACCAGTTGATGAACAACAGGAACCAATTATTGAACTTACGTCTAACAACGTTGAGGAAGAAACCACTGCCGGAGAGAGTTACGATGAGGAAGAGGAGGAGGAGGAGTAAACAATGGAATCATATTTTGCCGAAATAAATTTAAATGAATTCTATATATTAATAATACATATATTAATAATTAATGAATTTAATAATGCTGTCTAGTATACTAGGAAATTATTTCAAATTCAAATTCTCTTAGTTTCGAACCATTTTCAATCGAATCACCATATACGACCTTAGTTTCTTAATAATCTTGTTCCTTTTTGCATCTCTACCATGGCTCTTAGTTAAAACTAATACTATATAATTTAATTTAAATCGAATCTTTATTATATTTGACAAATATATAAATGATTCAGATGACAACCATTAATCAATGTTTTAATTAAAGCTCACACATCAAATCTCTACAATTTCTAAGGGAGTTCAATTCAAGCGTGAGACCAAAATTTTCGATTCTTAAAACTAAGTACTTACCTTTATTGCTAATTACAACTTATTTAAATTCCACAGATCTTACAACCAAGTTATTAAACCCATTTCTACACCCAGGACTATTGGTTACTGTGAAAATTCAACGTTTCTTGCATTCGCCAATCTTCAAGGTCTTTATGAAACATACATAATATGTATCTCAAGTGAGGTCAGCGACTTTGGTCTTAAAACAAGTTTGACACGCTTAGACTGTTAACAACAAAACTTTTTTATTGTAAATTCGTAGACGATTTTGTTATGTGGAATTCTTAATTGGTAAGCGGTACACAGTGAAAACACAAACTGAAATAAGAAATGCGTTAAGGATGTAGAATAAAAATAAGACTAATCTATACTTACCAAGTAGAATAAAAGTCATCAATCCAAATGTTGTGTTACACAATGGCTCTAACATAATGCCTATCAAATTCGTAGCAGCAATAATGCCAAGACGTCCCAAAGACATGCTCAAGCTGACAGCTTTTCCTCTGGAATTCAGAAGCAAATATAATATTATTATTCCAATTTATCATATGCCAATCCGAACAATTACCTTAAATGTGTTGGCACCAAATCGACAATAGCACCCAGCATAATAGAAATGGATAGTCCGGGCAATAGAATGTATAGACAGAAAAATACTTAAACTGCTGTCGTATTTGACACAAAATGTAGTAGAATTCCACTTAGAACTGATAAGAGCAGAGCCGCTATTAAAACATTTTTGCGACCAAAAGGATTCAGCAGAGCACCCTGTACTGAGAAGCCGATGAGAAAGGCAACACCAACTATCATATTATCGATATAGGTTCTATCAGCTATGGGATTAGTGCACTCCTAAAATTTAAAAACAGTTTAAAAACCCATTATTATTTTAATTTTAAATAATGTCACCTACCAGGGAGTAATCAATTGTGCTATTTTCAACTTTCGGCTGCTTGAAAGAATTATCCAAAACTTCGCAAACTGTAGAAGACATGTTGGCTCCTGCATTGGATGTACGGTTTACAATTTCTGGAAACCATAACTGCATACCATTTGAGCTGCAAATTGTTTAATATATAACCATATAATAAACATTATTAATATACATATATTTAAATGTTATCTTACCCGAAGAACATGCAAAACACCGCAAAGGTGCTCAGCATAAAGTTAATTCCATGGGGTTTTTGAAATAGGGGGCGTGTCGCCCTTGCAATGTTCACCAATATATTGCAGCCCTTCTGATTTGCCAATATATTTTCATCAGTTTCAATCTCTGGCTTTAGTGTAAATCCACTACGTTGCAACACATTAGCAATCGGCAGACCACGATTAAATTTACTTATCCAATCCACAGCATCAAGTGCCTGGCGATCTTTATTTAACGAAAGCAAAATTCTTGGACTTTCGGGATAAACTAGAAGTACCAGACCCCCAATGAAACCGGGCAACAAAGTACACAGTATTATCAAACGCCAAGGTCTAAACATAAAGTCGCCAAGTAGTTGGACTGACCAGTCAGCAGATAGGATCCACCAAGAAATCGCTGTAAATGTAGTAGGTTTATAAGTACTTTTCTAGATCAAGTATTTGCCATCACATACCTGGCACATAGATGGCCGTTACACTAACAAACATGGTTGAGTAATTGATTGTCACCGCACGATGACGGGGTATATTAAACTCACTCAAATAGGCATAGAGGGCACCATTGACACCGCCAAGACTGTAAGAGATGAATGTACACATTATTTTAGTAATGCTAACTAAAAATTTAATAAATTAGAATACTTTATATATAGATCACCACACTGTTATATTATTTTCATAATATATGTACTACATTTATATGCACTACTCGTAGACTCTTGCTCTCTGTAGAGTCTAGAGACTCGAATTTCGAGTCTGCTTTAATTACTATTTAATTGTTTTAACATAAAAACAACTCACCTGATACCACAGATAAAGTTGATAATATTAAATAGCCAAACGCTGGTAACAAACATGAGAATAAACTGAAGGGCATTGCATATAAATATGCTATAGAGTAGAACTTTGCGTCGACCTATTGTATCGCTAATGTATCCACATATATAAGTTGACAGAAATATACCTAATATAGATCAATAGGGGATTTTTTTCTATTAGAAACTGGTATAAGCGTATACTTTATATGTAAATTATTTGACTCACCCGCCACACAAGACGCCATCATGACACCCTTCTCGAATTGAGATGTCTGGAACTCGCAGTGGGAGGCCAGTACCAAAATTCCCATGCACTGCTGAGAACCCACAGAGGTGATCGTCAGCAGTCCACTCACAATCAGCAGTATCCACTGAGTCTTGCCATAGCCTATATAAATAATATAATACTATATACATTCAAATCTCCTCCAGATGTTTAATAGCATACCAATCTGCTCCAAGACCTCATCGTACTCCAGTTCATCTGGCGCAGTATTGCCATTAGCATTTAGTTGTTGCATCTTAGCATTCCAAGAGAGCACAGCCAACTGAATGTTATACCAAAACAACCCCGCCTTATAAGCTTTTCATTCTAAGACAAGTCTATAGTATATTATTTACGATTCTGAGCACAGCTGTGAGATACAATACAATAGTTTGGGTCGAGTAAGAGAAAACACGTTTTGAGCTAAACGCGTTAGCGGCTTTTGAATCCAATACTATTTTTTTAAGAGAAACAAGCGTTATTCTAAATTAAAAGAGCTTAGCGATTGACTAAGAGAAACGAATTTTAAATAATCACTACCAGTTGTGCACTTAAATCTTTAGTTAAGCGAGGGGCATTGAGTGACTCTCTAGGCTCACAACACCCACGAAGTTATTTCCTTGCATCTTGCATCTGCTTTGGATTTCTGTTTACCCCATATAAAATACCCCATAAGCTAAAAGTCAGTTTTATCATTTTTACTTTACTCATTCTCAGCGTTAATTAAGAAGTGGTTTCCTATCCCTTGAACTATTGATATCATTCTAAATGGTTAAGCCCATAAAACAATGCCACTCCCTGCTGAAGTTGACTTAAAGTATCTGTATACATCTATACACACCCGCTGGAGTTGAAGATCTTTTGGGTTTACAAAAATGTTGTTTTGTTTCATTAGACATAATTTTAATTGATATCGTGACAAACATTTCTGCTTGAATTACGATACAAAAGTATTGGCTACAGTCAAAAAACGATTAGCAAAGTCCAAAGAATAGTATAGAACATATAAATTTATACTCTTAAATCATAAAGATATAGAAAATTTATAATAACAGTAATAAATTATAATAAAAGGTATAGATTTTCCTCAAATTTGACTAAATACCCTTAAACCTTGCTTTCAATATGGAAAATCTCGAAGTATTTCATCGAATTTTTGCTAAAATGTTACCACATTTTTGAACTTTATTAAAGCCCATATAATATGCTCAAGAAATAATAATAAAATATTATTATCTTCTTTACTCTGTCAATATAAAATTGTATAGACATACTTGTACACAATTCTATCATAAGTATTCACAAGAGATAAGATCGACATCTCCATTCATTAATTTAAATATTGACAAAGTCAATAATAGGTAGTCTATAAAAAATGATAACGACAAATATTTGTTTAAAGAATAATACTTATGAAACAAATTTCATATATATTTATCTACAAAAGTCTTACAAATAAATTCAAACATTAACAAATATCAGATACTTTAAATGGGTAACACCAACGTCAACAATGCGCAAACTGCAAAAAGATAAAATTTATTATAAAAGAGCTGCTGTTATAAAATATACTTTCCACTACGTACCCATAACAAAACCAGAAAATACACCGAATGTTATGTTGCAATAATAATCCAGCAATACTCCAATTATATTACTACCAAAAACGCTGCCCGTACGACCGAGCATCAAACAGATGCAAACGGCTTTGCCCCGCAGATGGGTGGGAACCAGATCGACAACGGCGCCACTTAGAACCGATACACATAGGCCTGGTAGTACCAGGTACAAACAAAAGCATACTACGATGACAACCTCATCCTTTATCCAGATCAAGGCTAGACCACAGCCAGCAGATATGGCCAGACCTCCAGCAATAGAGGCCTTACGACCGATCCGATTGATAACAAAGCCCATGACAATGTATCCGAGACATAAAGCTGAGCCATAGGTAATCGTATCTATATAGCTCTTGACACTAATCTGATCGTTGCAAAACATCAAAGCTTTGGTAAATAGAAAAAAATTAAAATGTATATACGGTTTAGTTATTTGTATGCTTTACTTGTTATGTTATCCTTTGATTGATCAATCGAGGCGTCAATCACATTGCACACTGTCATAGCATCATCAACTTCAGTTGATCCCAAGCGGTTTAGTATTTCAGGATACCACAAGCCCATACCCGATGAACTGAGAGGGTAAATACAAGTTAGAAAATTACTTAAGAGTATAGTTATTGGAATTACCTGAAGAACAGACCACACATAACGGTACAGCTAATGCTAAAGTTAAGTAAATGCGGTCTTTTAAGCAGAGGAACTGTGTCGCGCCACATTCTCTTCAAAATATGAAAGCTGCAAAAGTTTTATAGTAAGAAAGTTATATATAAAAGAAAATGTATAGTATTTCTGATAAGTGAAACTTACGCTGGCTTTGAAGCACTTAATCCAGCTTCCCTATCCGGAATTTCGTCAAATTTTAACTTCTCTACCTTCAGTTCCTTTAGCGGTTTTCCAGTGTTCTTCAAAGCAATCCAATTGACGGCAGCAAAGGCATCCTTAGTTTTACCCATCGCTATAAGGATTTTAGGACTTTCGGGCAATTTTAGTAGCAAGAGTGTTCCCAACACACCCGGTAGTAGATAAAAGATGGTCAGCACACGCCAAGGACGAAAGACAAAGCTATCCGTTAATTTGAAATGCCAATCCTCAGACATTACCAACCATGCCACAGCTAAAGGTTAACGGTTTAAGTTTAAAAAATAATGATTATTATTCAAGATCTGATTAATAAGATTGTTTGCTTAAGCAACCAGTATTTACCAGGTACATAGACTGTGGAAATACCAACAAATAGACTCGCATAATTGATAACAATCGGACGATGACGAGGTGTAAAAAATTCACCCAGATAAGCATATGTAGTAGATGATGCGCCTGCTATGCTGTAATTGAAACAAAATTATATAAATAATATATGGTCCCTTAAAATCCACAAAAATTCATAAAATGAATTATTTTTTCATAAAAACTATTAATATTAAACTACAGTTATATACTTACAAGAATCCGACTAAGAAGCGTAATATCACATAAATCCAATAGTTTGGAATAAATATGGATAGTAATGATATAACACTTCCAGCAAACGTTGTATATATCAATACTGGTCTGCGACCAACAGAATCGCTCAGGTAACCCCAGAAATATGAAGAACAAAATATGCCTAAAATTAAATTAAAATTAAACGCAAATAGTTAAAAATTTAGCGAAATAATATGAAATATTAGTGTTAGAATTTTCAATATTTTTCAAGTTTTACTTACCGACAAAACTGGCAGCACTCATGATGGCTTTATCCATAGAATCTGTATTGAAATCACATTGCGACACAATAGTAATATAGGACATTCCCATGGTCTCATTTATGACCATCATTAGTAAAAGTCCTGATGCAAACAGCACAATCCACTGTACGCGACCGAATCCTTTAGTATGCAAATAATATATTTTTAATATTTTTCTTATTTACTAATAGATAATTCGACATACCGATCAATTCTAGCACTTCCTCGTATTCATGACCCGCACTCACGGATTTTTCCGCCGAGTCGGCGGGTTTTGATTCAATATCCCGCTGAGTCATTTCGCTGCGAGAACCGATACCGATAGTCATTAACGATCCAGCTTCAAAGTGCTACTGATGTGATGTGTGATGCGATATTGTGTAGAGTGTACAATTTTCTTAGGTTCGTTCAAGTTACAAGCCCTAGGTGTCAACTTGGACAGATGGTTTATCAGAGCACAATAAAGATAACTAACAAACAGAATGTCTTGGGATGACATCTGTTTGATTTATCGAGCAATAAATGAAACGCCACGTTCCAGTAAGTATCATTTTTTAATGTACTCATTCTTGAACATAGAATTTAACTAGATATGACATATCAGCATATCTAAATTGCATAAAAACAAGCCATTACTCATATAAGTTTTAAATTCCACAAGCACAAACTTTAAGAATCCATAAGTAAGCAATTTTTTCTTAAAAGTAAGGACAACTTAGACTTTTAAAAATTGGTTTTCGAGGACTTATTGTCTGTAACTCAATGATTCAATAAATTTCGGGGAAATACTTGAAAACACACTTGAATTTGACGTGCACTGGAGAAAAATTCATCGTTAGTTTTAATTTATTCTGCGTAAGTTAGTAGTTAGATAAGTTTCATTCTTAACAACAAGTAAACAATCGCAGGTGACAACATCTGTTATTGTAATACAGTTGTTAAACAGTAGTTGCAGTAAATAAAAGTAGCTCTACACTTTAAAAAACCAAAAGTTACTTATAGCACTTGCAAAATAAATTGATAAGGTTTTTATCTTAACATGCTTAGCATATTTCAATTAAAATTGTTGAAGTTTAATTAAAAATAGTTGATGGCATTTGAGTTATCTAAGAAAAATGATAAAGAAAAATATAAAAAACCATGTTTAATTGTATCAGGTCTGTTGGCCATAATAGAGTCCCAGGCTTTTTCAAGTGTATTTTAATTATGGTGCAATTTAATGTGTGAAAACAGATGCTAACTGTTTATGAAGCAAATAAAGTTTAATTTACTAGTAAACTAAGTTGGCTTATTAGGACACAAATTTGTGAGCTTAAGACTTAGCAACTTAGTTACTGTAAAAAGCGTTCAATTGTATACACCGAATTAAAAACTAAATTAGAAAGTTAAATTTTATTCTATTTCGAACTCTTTCTAACTAACTTTATTATATCTATTATCTTTATTATATCTATTACAGATAACTGTTGTATTAATACCATTTCAATTAACCTAGCCTTTTTAGGTTGAAGAATTATAATTGTCCTAAAATTTGAAGAGTAACTAATTGTCGGCGATCATGTCAGTTACTGTATGGATATTGTTTATAAACGGGATTAGCAGTTACATCTTATCAATATGTGAGCGGAAGTAGCTGTAGGGTATAGTATTTTGCCTAGTCATCTTAATACTCTTTTCAATGCTATTGGACACGAAATAAACTGTTAGATAATAATGCAACGCATTATCAGTAGAAAAATCAGTTATAAATATGTGTACTGCTTGCAGTCCACGAGCACTGCTTGCTGTAAGTTGTATGCCACGGCAATGAATGAATTTACTTTACAGATAGTAGTTGTTACAATATCTATTTGTATATCATTTTTTTAATTAAATGCGTTTTAAATTTGTTACCATTTAAAAAAAAAATATATATATATAGGTGTAAAACTACACAACAATTTATTTAAATAAAAGCAGTTATTCAAATTCACGATGCTTTGGCCACACTGTTATCATTTAATACTAAACTGATATATACTGTGTCACTGTTACTCTTCACTGTACAGATATTTTTATTGTTAAAAATATTTACGTGCGATAGCACGATTCGTATACAAATATCGCCCATCATTATTGACAACCAAAACATTAGAAATTTGTGTAAAACAAAAGACTCCCATGGCAGATTTTCAAGAACAATTGCGACAATATCGACAACAAAAGCAGCGAAGAGAAACCCTGGACATAATAAAAATTAGACTACGTAAATTTTGGATGCTGGGCACCGGTGCTGAAACGAGTCATGGAAAGGACTACACAGCCGTTGACGTCAAGGTAAAATTTCAACCACTCGGCAGCAGTTTAACAGATTACAATTAACCAAAATATATATAATAAATTTTAGCAAACCAAAGAGACGAAAGCTGATGCGTTTCCAGCGATCAGCGAAACAAGTGAGGAGTATGTGGCATCCAGCGAAGAAGATGAGCTAACGACACAAACACACGTCACAACTGATGACGTACGAGACGAGAGCAAGTGCTTCAAATATACCCGTTGGATTGTCTATTTTCTGTTCTGGGTAACATTATATGTGATAGCCATTGAGCTGAAATTTGGTCTGGTGTTTTTAATGTTCTCCGCACTGTTTGGCATCTACTTTAATACCCGAACGGGGCCAAAGAACTCCAGGGAAATGAGTGCTTACAGTGTTTTCAACAAAAACTGCGAGAGCATCGATGGTACACTCAAGGCGGAGCAATTTGAAAATGAAATTCGTTTCGGTTCTGGCAGTGTGAGATGAGTATCGTTTATAAATTACCTTTGTGTTAATATACTAATAAACTTTTCTTACCACGAAAATACACTCACTAAGCGCACTTATTTATTCAACCGAAGTTACGTGTTCAGACATTTCGTTCAATATTAATTGGACAATTCTAATAAACGTATTTTAGACTGCAGTTCAAGTTTGATCTTCAGCAAGGTCGTTCAGTATTAGATATTAAAGCAAGTCCCCAACTTGCAACTACAGTGGCTCGATAAAAAAAACTTTCCAGTGCTGTTAAATAAAAGCTAAAATGATGTTCAATAAAATTTAAAGTAATATCATTATAATTAAATAGGTTATTTTTAATATAATTTTCCTGCGATACGGTTTCCCTATATAAAACATATTTGATTTTTGTAATAAAAAAGTTTTCAATTAAGTTAAATATTATCTTATAAATTCTGTTGCTTTATTGATGTACCTGAAGTTTTGTTTTCTGACTTGATTTCTTATGACATTATTGAAATAATAAATATTTACCTTAATTTAGAAATTAGCTTTCCGGACAGCATATCTTAGCCGTACTTTCATTTAAACCCTTTCCCTTTTATAGTTTAGTAGCAAAAAACACACAAAATATTGTTTAATGCATTATATATTTTTAATCTTAACTTATAATGCATATAGGAAAAAACTTTACGCAAGCGTTTTGTTGTTTTTAACTTTATACAGATTATTCACATTATATTATTATACACTTTATATATCTAGTTTATATATATATATATATATTCATTAATAATATATTTGCATAAATATATACAAGCCACAAGTTCCATATTTTTTAGGAATTTCTGAATTCTAATTAATTAGCTGCTTAAAGGGCAATATATGATGATAAATTCGAAGCCGACGTTATAGAGAACAGTTTTTAGTCAGATAAACTATGGTATGTCTAATTATAAATAATTTAGTTTCTTCAAACGAAATCGTTACAAAAATGAAAATCTTATATTACTGAACATCTTCGTTATTCTGATTTTATTGTACAGTTTTAGTTTCTTAAAACTACAAAAAAATGTTCTATTAAAAAGTAACTGCATACATCGAAATAATAATATAATATCGCGGTTATCCTAAGCACTATTGTATTTAAATTGAAATTGAACTCGCCCAAAAATATTTGTGAAATTTTGCCTTAATTTAGTGTACCCCGGCACCCTTGAGCCCCACAAAGACATGGGATTTTCTCCTCCTCTAAAGGAAATTTGTAGTCATAGGTTATCTCTTCGTTAATTCCAATGGGCTGCTTTGAATAAATAACAATTTTCTTTTCGGACTCTATGGTAATGACTTTGGCATAACAGTTTGGCTAAAAATCGAAAAGAAAGAAGAAAGAGTATTAAAATATTGTAGACTTATATTAATATAATAGAATACTTACATTACAGCTGTGATTTATAAATCGTGCTAAATTGCCACACTTGGTGGCGTCGATAATCGTCTCCATATCGATGCGGAATAAATATGAGCTGCCAATGCCAATTGCCTCATATTTAGTCTCCCTTAAATCTGCAACAACCGGACGTATCTTTTGCCCAACATATTCAATAACCATTTCATCTGCTGCAATTGGCTCCATGGCGAACAAGCCCCAGTCATGAATGGCCGACTTGGCAAACTTAAGTTGCTTCTTGCGGAACTTAAGCTGATTAAATTTCAACAGCTCCGATTCGCCCATAAAGCCAAAGGCAGTTAACAGACGCCGCTGGTTCGAGCGAGCTTCACGGGAAATGCCCTGCATTTTGGATATTAGTTTATTGTGATGATGGTTTGTCAATGCCGTGGGTTCATCGCATCGCTCATCATTTTGAGAATCATATACATTGGCTTTGGCATGGTGATACTTGTGCTTGGCCTTCTCACGCACATCCAGCTTATAGAAGCCCTCGGTGCGAGCACATCCAGTTTTGTGACGCATCAGTTCGTCTTCTTTACGACGCTTTTTTGTGGGTGGTGGCCAGAATTGTCTATCCGTAGTACAATGATTCACCCAATGAGTATTGTTTAAAAACATACTGAAAGAACAGAATTAAATTAGATAAGGATTAACAAAGGTATCACAAATATTCTTACGCATATGGCTCCTTTTGCAGATGTTCACTGTAGCTTGCCCTGATGTACTTAATGTCCTCCAAATCGATGCCTTTGGTAAGAAATGTATACAATATAACCATTTCCTCGTTCTGATCACGTGCATTGAACATTTCAGTTGGCACAAAGTTCGAAGTTTGTCTGGCCAATTCGGAGAGCGTTCTCTTCATTGACTCCATTTTATCAATCTTTTTGTTGGCCTGGCGTCCTGTATTATCCTTTCGTTTCTTTGGCGCTCGTACCGAATCTTTGCGCGGCCTTCCTGGACCTGGCCTGGCTGCCTGAGTATTATTATTCTCTGACTCCTTTTTAGGAGCGACTTGAGCTACTTGTGCCTGCGGTGGCAGGGAATAACAGTGTTCGAGTGCCACCTGACTGGCCTGTGATGCTTGACTCGAACCGCTGTCGGATGAGGCTGGAGATTGCTTGCCATTGTAAATGTGTACATCATTTGGCTGACTACTGCCTTGGGTGGCACTGAATTCTTCAGTTTTGACATCACTTTCTTGCTTCAATGCCATTCTGTCCTTAAGATCAGCCAGCTCAGAACTAGCTGCCAACTCGTCGGATTTAATGGGTTTTCCGACTTCAGGCATTTCAACATCCTGCAGATTCTTCTTGAACAATTTCAATTCTTCAGACACATTTACTTTCAATTTCGCTCCTGGCGTTGGCGGCAGTTTCGAAAGATCGGGCGTGTCTGGCAAATTATCAAAGGACGATGGCATCTTATCAATGTCAAGCTTAAGATCTGAATTTTGTGACTTGTTTGGCGGCTCAGTTGCATTCTTCTGTTGCTCCTCCAAGAATTCCCTTTCCATTTGAGCCATATACTCTGTATTCCTGCGTCTCTTCTCTTGATATTCGCGCTCTTCCTCCGAATCGCTATAAATGCGATCATATTCAAAGTGTGATTTTTGGGTGGACATTTCATCGGATCTGGGTACAGTTTCCTCGTCGTAATCTGGTGGCGGCACTGGCGTTGGTGAGCGACGGGATTCATTATTCATCATCATCAGTTTGTCATCAGTCTTTGAATCACATTCAAATTTCTCGGAAATTTCACTTTCTTCCATGCCAAAGCAACTATCTTTACTAATATCCTCAAGGTCTGATGGAATGGCTGAGATGAGTTTTGATTTTGAGTTATTTAATCGCTTCGTTGCAGCAGCGCTGCGATCATCGTCATCATCATCAACATCGTCATCGTCATCAGTGTCAGAGTAGATGTCAATCTTTTTCGTTCGACCTCGCTTGTTAGCTTGAATTCGATTAATCGATTGATTATCCTCATCCGAATCTGAATACACATTATGAGTATTTGCCTCAGTTGCTTTTAAATCACGTCTACGCTTTTTCGAGTACTTTTCTCGCTCATTTGTATTGTTTTCCTCATCAAAGCTTTCATCGTCACTGCTTCTATCATTGTCAGCTCCATCGCCCAGCTCCTCAGCATCGTTCTCGCCCTCGCTGTTGGACGACGATGATGTGGAGGATGAGAAGAAACTTGAAGCACTTCCCTTTCGCTTCAAACGCACACTTCCGGATCCTGGTTGCAAACGCAACTTGTTGGCTTCCCGACGTTTCAGATTAACCGTTTGAGCATCTGAACTACCCAGATTGGAGTCCTCTTTTTCGGAATCCGAACGCTGCACCATTTCCTCCTGATCACTGAGATCCCGTTCCGATTTGTCGGGTATGGGACTGGGATGTTTGGGAACCCGTCGAAACGATGGCAATTTCGGCATTGCGGCCCGCAAACCAATACTGGAAAATGATTGAAAATCTGGCAATTCCCTTTGATTATTTATCAAGCTGTTGACATCGGGTGGCTTCTCCTTGTTGACCGACTTCTCCACTTGACTACTACTCGTGGCTGGCGTAGTTTCCGCTACGGTGGATTGCTGCTGATGCTTTGTTCGAGCTTTCGCCGTCTGTTCGTCCCACCAGGCCTCAAAGTTCTTGAAGGCGGTCATCTCAATCATGCGTTTGTTAACATCACGCTTAAGGATTTGTTTCAGTTCCTCGACCACATAGTTCATAACCTTTTTAACATTTTGCTTCAATTCGTTGTTCTGATCGGGTAGCGTTGAATGATAGCCTCCAGCATATGCCTGACCATACGGATCCAAATGAAATGCATCGCCCATCGCACCAGGCAAATACTGGGATTGCATGTAAGCACTGTTCGAGAAATACTTGCCCGTCAATCCAGTGCTGGAGGGATAGTGTCCATAGGCATAGGCTGACTGATGATAGTAATAGTTGCTGCCTGGCTGTGCTGCCTGAATATCCGTGTAGCCGGCAAACATTACCTGACTGGATGAATCCGCCGATACCTTGGTCGTGTCTTCGTGTGAGGACAGACTGGACAGGGACATATTGTCGTCATTGTTGTTATCAATGCTGGCTGCTGGCTGCTCCACAGTGCTTTTTACACTTTCCTTCTTAATCAAAATATCATCGTCACTGGAAATATCACTAGCTCCATGTGGCTGCAGTGTTGCAACGTTCTTCTCCGCCGTAACTTTTTTATTTTGCGAACTATTCGAATCGCAATGGGATTCGGCAGCCTCAATAGCTTCCTCGGCCTTTGTCTTATCGGTTTCGGAATCACTGCTGTCCATCTGCAGGAATGGTGGTGCATTCCCAAAGGTCTTTCCCTTGAATATCAATGCAATACGCGTATCCAAATCTACATTCTCCATACCAAGATCAGTTGTTTCAGCAGTCGCTGCCTCTTGGCTATTACTACTTTTACTAGACTTGGAACGCTTGGGTGAAAGTAACTTGGAAACAGTTGAGTCTAAAGTATCCTGCGGTGGTGGCTGTGGTTCATCCCAGTTCTCTAGTTCTTCCGGTGGCGGAGGTGGTGGCGGTGGTGCAGGTTGTGTATCTGGTTGTGGAGCGGGCCAGCGTCTCATTTGTGCTGGCCATGGTTGCATATTATCCGGCATTGGGTAACAGTATTGATTATATCCATAGCCATCGGATGACATTAAATTAGTTGGCGGCATACCCGAATAGTATTGTTGATTTTTAAACGCCGATACGGTGCCATTTTTATCATCATCCCCAATTGAATACCGCTTGTCGTGCTTGCGATCCTTGTCCAACGATCGATCGCGATCTCGTTCCCGATAATCTCGCTCTTTCGATGCACTTACTCGATGATGATCTCTTCGCTCTCTCATGCGATCCCGCGAACGCTCTCGGGATCTATTACGTTCTCGAAACTTATCACGTCCCTTGTGACGAGAGTAATCGTATGACGAACGTACATCACGATCTCTTTCCCTTGAACTATATAGCCGATCTCTGCTCGATTCTGGACTCCTCTCGCGCGATCCACGTGCATAATAAGGGCGACTGTGACGTGAGCTGCCATATTTGCTACGCATACCGCCCAGCTCTCTATCATAACCACCGCCTCTTTCCAGCGAATGTCGTGCTCGATCGAACCGATCACGTTCCCTATCCCGTTCGCGTTCTCTGTGCCGATCTGCAGCATCCAGGTCAGCAAACCCTGCACTCTTATTATATGGATTGTAAGCACCGCTGGACATGGGAGTATTCGAATCATCCTTTTCAGCATAATCATTGAAATGTTCCTTGGACACAACTGCCGGAGCGGCAACTACGGGTCGAGCAATCACGGGATTTGTAATATTCTCAATGGTCTTTTTTAGCACAGCTCCAAATGGATCGCAGAATACATTCAAGATCTATTAACAATAGATTTCACTGAGAACAAGCTTAATTATGAACTCTTTAATAAATACTTGCCTTTCCCATCACCGACTTCTGGTTGTATTTCTCGACAAACTGACGTGCTCCCTTCGTGCTCTCAAATACGATGCGTGCGATGCCCAAGTGCTTATTTGTTGTGGGATGATGAAATATGGTTATCTCGTCGGTGGCACCACATTTATCCAAAAGACTAGATAGAAACTGTTTGTCGATATTATCGTTGAGATTAACAACCGTCACTTCAATCGCCGGTGGCTGGCCAACATAATCCGCATCAATAACAAAGCTGTCAATAAAAAAAACATATATTAAAATAAACACAATTATAAAAGAATTTGCCATTGCTTACCGTGGTACAACCAACAATAAAGGTTCCACAGGCTTGGCTCTTATTCGTATGAGGGGATTGCGGGGATCGCGAGGTGTTATAAGTGGATAAGTTGGGTCGCCAGGAACCACACCATCGTATCGATACAATTTGGCGCCACATTTTAGCAACTGTGGATCCGCCAAGAGTTTAAAGTTCCTGTGCATTCGCGTCTGACAGGCAGTGGCATCTCGATATCCTTGTGCCTGATCGCCAGCAGACGCATCACCGCCATTGGTCAAGTAGCTGTTGTTGCTGGAATCCATCTAACTAACTAACTAACTGTTGGCCACGTTTACGTTTATCTGTAAAAAATCAACAAAACAAAAACAAAACAAATGAAAGCGACGCTCGCTCGCATGTAATGTAACATGCACGTGTAACAAAACGATTGAAAATGTAATCAAACCTTAACTCTTGTTACTTACTATTTATTATTATTGTTGTTGGTGTTGTTGTTGGTGTTGTTGTTGGTGTTGCTGTAGTTTGGCTAAAGACGGCTGACGGCTGTGTCGGCGGGCGGGCACAACACACACAGTATCCAGAGTTGTGTATTAAAGTGGGATGTTAGTTCCCCACTTTTCGGAAACTCTTGTGCCAATGCTATTTAACTTGCATTGCAGTTATGCCACCAGTAAATGCCAAAAATCCCGATATATGACAACATATAAAGTACTAAGTCTCAGTCGAATAAAAAATACACAGAAAAAACGAGGCCTCGAAGGGATGCAAAATCAGTGTTATCGATATGTCAAAGCCTTTCTATCGATCTCTTAATGCGCGTCAACACTATTCTCATAAACGTACGCAATTATTTATACAAATATTTATAATTTGTTGTTAAGGTACCCAAAACCAGTTTAGCGTTAAATGGTAACTAGTTGTGACGAACCGATTTATTTCGCAGTGGGCCCCGAAAACTGGCTCATCGGTTCCGACCTTGGCTCAACGGTTGAACAATCGATATATAGCAGTCGATACCGTGCCACAATTACTCATCCCTATTGGACACTATAAACAAGAGCAAAACAACAAAATGAAAAAACAGAATTGGTTTTCTGTCTGTGAAATGCCTAGCTAAATTTATTATATTTAGCCTCTGGTACGTCATTGGAAATACAATGTAATATGAAGCTTAGGGGCTGTTGTTGCTTTAGCTTAAGTCCGCTGCCGCAGCTAATGAAGTTGGTTTTTCTGTTGTCGCTGCGAAGCTTATTCCCGCCAATTCCTCGTATGTGTATCTGAGATGAACAGTGGACTACTCGAGGGATAATTTAGGTTGCAATTGAATTTGGCATTAATTCGCAGTTTGGAGAATTTGGACATTTTGCCTCACATACATACAAGCATGCATACCACTTCCCTACCAACTCTACTCGCGAGCAACACTCAAAGAATCGGCCGTTTTCGCCTTCGACGAGTACGGTTACACCTGTGATTAATTTTTCCTGAAAGGCGGAAATTTTGAAATATTTACTGACTTAAATTAATATTTGATTCTGCTGTACCACCGAATGCAAAATATTTAGTTTGCTAATAACTATTTTAAAATTAAAAATAAAAAGCTTAAAGATTATCACTAGCGGCTTGAATACAAACAAAAAAATAGCCGCATAGCTAGTTGGTTCACTTTGGTGAATAGTACAATTGAACTTGTTCTGAGCGATTCAGTACAACTCTTCAATGCACACGTGCATGCCAAAGGGAAGCTTTTTTAAATTCTGTTATATTCAATAATACGGCATCTACAAGTTGTTTGCTAATTATACACCACACCAGTAAATATGGAAAAGGCAGAGGAAAAAGGTAAACGACAACTAAAGCAGTCCAAAAACCAAACAACACTAATTATTGTCCGTTGTGTGCAGCTAAAGAGTCTACAGAGCTCAGCTCCGATGATGAAGAAGAAGACGCATACGAGGATATTATTGATGATGATGATGAGGAGGAGGAAGAGAAGGATGAGCCAACAACCTGCCTGTTTTGCACCAAGGTTTTTCCAAAAATAGATGAAGCCGTCGATCACTTGAACGGGGAGCACAAAGTGGACTTGTTGCAGCTTCAAAAGAAGTTCCAATTGGATCAGTATGGCTTTATAAAGTTGATCAACTACATTCGAAACGGCAAAGTTACTGCTGAGCAGCTGCTGTTAACCAAAGAGCCGCAGTGGAATGATGAAAAATATCTAAAACCTTTGGAATATGAGCCATGGTTGTGTTATGACTACGATGCCCTAAAACCCGATGAACCCGCTGAGGAACATAATCTAATAAAATTAAAGCGACTAATCGCTGAGCAGGGGGAACTGCTGCAGCGGGCTGGTGAGGATATGGAACGCATGCGTAACAACTACAAATCCCTCTTGGAAAAGGTGATGAGCGATGCAGACAAGAAAGAAAAGTCTGAATCTAGTAAGACTGTGCGTAACGCTCCATCGCTGGATAAGGAATACTTTAAAAGCTACTCCCATTTTGGCATACATCATGAAATGCTCAGTGATACCGTAAGTAATTGTGATTCTTTAAAGTTCACCTATTAATTATGAATAAATTCAGGTACGCACCAGCAGCTATCGTTCAGCTTTGCTGCAGAACAAAAACTTCTTTGCCGGCAAGTCAGTGCTGGATGTGGGCTGTGGCACCGGAATACTCTCCATATTTGCCTCCCAAGCGGGCGCCGAAAGTGTTGTGGGTATTGACAATTCCGAAATTGTGTACACCGCCATGGATATAGTCAGGTTAGTCGACAGCCACATTTGATAGTATCGATAGATTATGAGTGTTGTGATATATCGATAGCTTTTCTCTTCATTTTTAAGTTAAGCAACTTTTAAATTGAATTGATTGAATCTATCGTCTTATTTACCAACAAAATATCGATTCAGAATCGAAAAATGTCGATCTTTCGATGTTTTTACATCACTACAATCGATAGTTTTGCGTACCTTTAATATACCCTTTACCAAAATAATTATAATAATTATTTATCCTGTGATTCTGTAGAAAAAACAATGTGCAGAACGTAAAACTGGTAAAAGGACTGTTAGAAGATACGGAATTGCCAGAGCCCAAATACGATGTGATAATATCGGAATGGATGGGCTATTTTCTGCTTTACGAGGCCATGTTGGATTCAATAATCTATGCACGCGAGAATCATTTGAAACCCAATGGCATAATACTGCCAAATCGATGCACTTTGCATCTGGTGGGGATTAACGAGGAGTTGCATGCACAGCACATTGAATTCTGGTCGGATGTGTATGGCGTTAACATGACTGATTTGCGCAAACGGAGCATTGAGGAGCCACTGATGGAGGTGGTCAATCCAGAGCACATACTCACCGAGAGCGAACAGATAGCCAACTTTGATATGATGACTGTAGATTTGAACTATCCCAATTTTACGTATGAATTCCATTTGAAATGCACAAAAACGGGTAAATTGGCTGCATTTGTGGGCTATTTTGACACTCTATTCGAGTTGGAAAACAAGGTCATGTTCAGCACATCTCCGGCAGAGACGCCCACACATTGGAAGCAAACGGTATTCTTCATTGATCAACCGCAGACGGTGCAGCAGGGAGATGTGATAAGTGGCAAGATTAGCTCAAAACGCCATCAGGGAGATGTGAGAGCTTTGCGTGTGGATATCGAAGCATTTGGCAAGCATCACAAGTACACAGTGGATTAGAGAGTTCGAGTTGGAGGAGTTCCAGTTCGGTCTTCAGATTGTTTTAATGCAAGATTTTTGTTTGTAGACAATTTGTATGAACTTATGTTTAAAAATATGTTTATAAATTAAAATGAGGGCACGCTTGGAAGCTGCTGTTGCCAAAAAAACATTACAAATATGTATTTTTAATATATAGAGAGGGCTTAGGGAGAAATAGGTAAGGAAAGGAAGGGTTTGGGGGGAACTGTTGCAGCTTTAAGCGGTATTGGTTTCCAAATCGGAGGCGGGAATCTCGGGCTCTTCGTCGTTATAAACATTCTCCGCCATTTGCCACACTTGCATGATATTATCTTCGGAAACGGAGCAAATGATCCATGGTTCATTTGGATTCCAGGAGAAGTCGCTAATTTTGGCCGTATGTCCACCGTGTATGAAGAGCAGCTCTGGGGGCCCATCTTCGGCATCCTCAGTGCTCTGTTCCTCGCCAATTTTCGATAGATCCCAGACATGAAGGCGACGATCGGTGCCCGATGAGGCCAAAATGGTCTCATTATGCGGCGACCACTGCACCTGGAAGATTTCATCCTTGTGCGACTCAAAGGAATGTAATTTAAGCTTGAGATTACGCAGATCCCACAACGCCACGGTCTTGTCCGCCGATCCAGTGGCCAATATGAACTCCGAGTATGGATTGAAGCTCAAGCAATTGACTTCGGCCGTATGAGCATCGACTGTATGCGATGGCTTCGAGGTGTTGTTGTTCCTAGTGTCCCAAATCATAAGCTTCTGATCGTCGGCCACCGAACCAAAAAGCGATTCGTGCAGCAAATGCCAGGCAACATCCTCCACGACAGCGGTGTGACCGGTGAATATATTCTTGGCATCAATGACGCGATGTTCCTTGGGCGTGGCATTGATATCCCACAAGCAGATGGTGTGATCATCTGAGGCCGACAGCAAGTAACCTGAAGAGTAAACAACATATTTATGCATACAAATATCTAATAATTTATAACCTATTGTTATTACCATTTAAATTGGGATTCCAGGAGAGGCCATAACCCTCCTTTTGATGTCCCCGTAAACGCAGATCGGGCTGGCATTCGCCGGATGGTTCAGGTTTGCTGGGATGCTTTGTGTAGTCAAAGACGAGCACATCACTTGATGGCGTTTTGGTGGCAATGACGCATGCATTTTGTGGCATATAGCGTGCACGATTCACCTCACCCTCGTGATTGATCTTGATCTCAATTTCAATTTTGCCACACACCGAGCCAAATCCACCAAACTCGCCCTTCTCATTGTCATAGTGTGAACCATCGAATTGTGCATCCTCGCTGGGCAACTGAACGCTGGCAATGAGCAAATGATTCTGTTCATCGGAGGTGTGTGTGCCCAATATGAGGCGATGAACCGAGTAATCTTTGCCGTCCTGCTTCGTCACATCGGGCAGCCATTGGGCCGTCAGCGAAGGCCATTCCAGAGCGTGCGTCATTACCAGATCGTACAGAAATGGCGTGTTCTTCTTCCATATCTTGTACTCCTCGTTGATCACACGCTCTTCGACGGCATCGTCAAAGGATTCCGCTGCTTACAAATATATAACCAATTAGCAAAATATAAATTATTTTATTTTATCTGTTTGAAAAACACTTACCATTATCACTGCGATCCACCATTTTTACACAGTTGCAGTAAAATTACAAAATTATAATTTGTGTGGCAAAATTTTCTTTGCGCGTCGCAAAATCGGGCGCCAAAACAACAAAGCGACGGCGGCAAAAAGCGTGTGCGGAGTCGGCGAAATAATTGACACGCTTAAAACGTTGCAAATACGCGTACTGCTCGCTAAACTAATTATTAGACACGCACAATAAAGTTAGTTAGTGGAATTGCGTATAATCTTACGCTCCCAACAAGCTTACTTCCGATGCAAAAGTGAGAAAATTTATTTCCTCTTTCGTTCTTTGCTTCTTTTTTTTGCAAGCGCGTCGGCTGCTAAAGATGCGACAGAGATATGTGAAGAACTGTTATCGGACTGTCTACCGATAACGATAAATAGTGTTGCCAAATGGTTGCAGCCATGTAAGGCATTTTGCAGTGGCAACTCTCTGACGTTAAATAAGTGTACGTAGAAAATTTTTTGGATCATAGTCTCTCGCTATCAGACTCCGGTTTGAATACTACGCGGGTAATGCTCATTACTAGAGGGAGGGGCAGGGAAACTTGAACGCCGGCCAACTAACAGGTCGTTGCAGCCGTGTTCAGTCGCAGTCACAGTCGTCGTTGTATTATGCTTACAGTTTGCTTTGCGCTGTTGCATGAAGCACGCGAATTATTCAATTGCTCGATGTGAAATTGCTATATTGAGTCCTCAATCTACTTGTTATAATAGTTATAATTAAAGTGTGCAAAACAAGTTGGACTGTATTATATGCAACAACAACGCCATAACCGTACAAGATTCCGACGTGGATAAGTGTTGTAAACGGAAGGTAAAATCGCTAAACAAAAACTTTCTCTTAATGTTGTTTACACGGTGGTCGCTAGCGCACCAGCGAGCACTCTTGTATAATGTTTGATGAATGATTTTCTTTGATTTGTGTCTCTGTAGGTTTTGCATTTGTGGCTTACGACAAAGATGCACGTAGACGAAACCGAAGTAAATAAAGCAAATGATGACAAGGCTGAGGAGTATTTGGACAACCTTCTAAACAACGGCTGTAATGAGGGAGACAGTGGAGCTGAGTTGGAGCTACCGTCATGGTACAATGAACAGCTTTTCAAGCGGTATGTAAAGATTATTATTGAAATCACACTCATTGGGCTCGCTTAACCGATTTTTACTTGTTACTTGTGATGAATCAATAATTAGTATCCGCTGATCGATACCATTTTTTTGTTTTGTTTTATTTTTAACACTTTTATTGTTTGCATAAGTCAATCATATTTCATATTTGATCTATTATTTGTATAACCGGTTTAAAAATTTAAATTTGCTTAATATATATTATTATGTATTAACTTTGCCCAAATTCCTTAATTTACCAGCATTAAAAATACTAATTTCTAATAATTATTTTATATTTTTATAGGGGACAGAAATACTTTAGCACGTATCGGTTTGTAATGACCACCGGTATGTTAACTGGCTTAATTGCCGTTCTTTCGATTCCATCAATTCTACGTGTGCTGATTTGTACGGGACAATCGTCGACCTGCTTTACGGCCTATCGACGCTATGTACGAACCATTCTGCATGCTCAAGCCTGGTACAATTTTCCAATAGAGGATAGAACAAGCAAATTCTGGATCAGTCTGGCAGCTGTGCGAAAGGCTCATGCTCGCTCTAGTCACCTGAGTGCACGTTCTGGTTGTGGTATTATATCGCAAAAGGATTTGGCTTTGACTCAATTTGGTTTTATTGGGTTTATAACGCTGGGAGCACATCGCATCGCACTGTACGATGAGGAATTTCTGGAGGCAATTAGTCATATGTGGCGAGTATTGGGTTATCTTTTGGGTATCAAGGATGAGTACAATGTGTGCGGTAAGAATTGGGCTGAATCGAAACAGCGCTTGGATATAGTTATGCGAAAAGTATTCACCCCGGCCTTGTCCGAAACTGATGATGATTTCTATCGCATGACTAAAGCGCTTATTGACGGACTTTGGCACATTAATACATCGTTTACGATTGAATCCTATATATTTTTCACCAAACGATTGGCCTATGTCAAGGGCTATGAATACTTTAGTTTTGACTATCGTCCAGGCGAGAAAGCCAATCCATTGCAAAAGTCATACTATTACGATTTAAAGTTTTGGGATCGTTTCCTTGTCGCTACTGGTCTCTTTATCGTAACTTACTTGCACAAGTACTTCATTGTACGCTGGTATTTAAATTTTCGTGCTTGGTTGGTCTATTTTTTTATAAACTTCTTTCCAGTGCTTGCCGTTTTTCACTTTGGCGTCAAATCAGCCTATGTACGTGTTTTTAAGTAATGGGAATAGCAGAAAACTATTATTAGTTAGATGTGTTAAATGTGGTATATGTAAAATTGTGCGATAGTGCCTCCATTTGCCCTTATTATTATTGTTATTTTCAGCAGTGCCCATTGCCTAAAGTTTTAAACACTGTAAAGACAACTAGATTAATAAGTGTTTTATTTGAATGTAATTTAATAAATTATTGTACTACGCATAGTCAAATGTAGTGCCTGTTATAATGTTAGTTGTTCACATATACTACTTTAAAATAATTTGTTGTATGCAATTAATTAGCAATAAAAGACATGTGTAAACCATAAAACAATTTAATAACACTTCAAATTTCCTGTTGCTTCACTTTATTTATAACAAAAAAAAGTATTTGATTAATGGTTTGAAAATGCCGCCAATTTTGTTTTGTTATAATTTGCTTGCGCAACTATACAACACTGCGCCCAGCCGGCATTTATCGATAACGATAAACGTTTGTATATTGTTTTTGCTAGCGTTTTCACAATTTATTGTCCATTTTCATTTGCTTAACATTTAATTTAAAGTAATCAAACAAAATTCCTGCCATTAAAAATGTTCTATCACGTATGTAACAATGGTAAGCAGTTTTGCTGCATTTTTAATACTTAATTCCACACAGATTTCTCTTGAACATGAAATTCTGCTGCATCCGCGCTACTTTGGCCCGCAACTGCTGGAGACGGTGAAGCAGAAACTCTATTCGGAGGTGGAGGGCACGTGTACCGGCAAATATGGTTTTGTGATAGCCGTAACAACAATTGATCAAATCGGTTCTGGTGTTATACAGCCGGGACAGGGCTTTGTGGTTTATCCGGTCAAATACAAGGCAATAGTCTTTCGGCCCTTTAAGGGTGAAGTACTGGACGCAGTCGTCAAACAAATCAACAAGGTTGGAATGTTTGCCGAAATCGGACCATTGTCATGTTTTATATCACATCACGTAAGTTTTGCTGAGATGTTTGGCCAAAACTATTGTTAATTTAATGTTGTTTTATACCACAGTCTATACCAGCGGACATGCAATTCTGTCCGAACGGCAATCCGCCCTGCTACAAGTCCAAGGACGAAGATGTCGTCATCTCGGGTGAGGACAAAATCCGACTCAAGATTGTCGGCACACGTGTGGATGCCACCGGTATTGTAAGTAGTTGAATATCTAACTCTAACCGAGAAGCCATTAATTATATGGTTTATGTATCTTCAACAGTTTGCCATTGGCACATTGATGGATGATTACTTGGGATTGGTCTGTAATTAATATAAACGCCTCAGGAAATGCAATCGCATAGAAGAAACACCACAGCTAAATATACAATTTTTATATATAGATATATATAATATATATTTTAAACTTTAATGAAATGCATTTTAGACAGTTTAATATCTAGGTGTGTATATATATTATAAATACTTTATAAGATTTGATTTAAATTCAAAGGTACGTTACGTTTTGTAATTAAGTACAATTCTGTGTGTGTTTTTTTGTATATGTCTTAATTGGGAGTTACAAATATATGGATGGATAAATAAATAGCAAAGGGTCTACATTTATGTGTATAATGTATAATGTAAAAAGAGCTTAAGATATAATTTTCCACTTAAATTAGAGGGAAGTAATTAACAAGCTAAAAAGTTAATACTTGCAGAGCTTTTATTAAGATTAATGTAGCTCTGCAAGATATGTTAACTTCGGATTGCCAAAGTTGTTGGATTCTTGGAAAAGATTGCACACAAAAATTAATCATAAGCATGAGATATTAAAGCAAAAATTCGTGCGTTGATTTTGTTCAGATTAAATACTTAGGATTTTGTTTTGTTTCCATTTCTTTTTTTTTTTTTTTTGGGTGGCGTGATTTGTGATTGTACAGACTTTATAAAGTATAATGCGAAAATCTCGATGTACGATCCTCACAGATCCCACGAGAACAAATGATGCTTGACAAGCATATCGCGTACACCATCCTTGAGTGGTTGCGACTCCTTGCCACGCTTCGGCGGCAGCTCCCAGTCCGGATTCAGATTGAAGGCAAACTGTGAGAGTATGCGCAATTCGCATTTGATTTGCACCCAGCCCGGTGAATCTATGAAACTCCAGGTGTGATACCATTTCTGTACAACCTCCTGGCAGGCGCAGAGGACTTCAAGCCACAGATGCAGCACCTGCTCGTTGAGGCCCAGACAGATGAGGGAGCGCAGCTTGACATCCATTTGGGCATGGGCATTGTCATGGGTCTGATTGATGGCCTGGACGCAGCGATAGAGCAGCTCCTCGGGCGTCAACACTTTGCCGTCCTCATCCAGGCGATAGGTTTTGCAGAGCACCAAGCGACTGTACACAGACTTAAAGTCTTTTTCCACTTCCAGAGAGGAAACCTCCTCGATGAATAGCCAGGGGTGAATGGGCCCACCCAGGAATGAGGGACGCTTCATGCCATGCTCGAGAAATGCCTTAATCGCTGGTGCCAATGTGCCACGAACAAGATCTGTGACCGTCTCCGAAATGGCATCATCTCCAGCGGATGTATACAGTTTGCTGCGCTCATCGAGCAGCTGCACGAATTTGGCGGGAAACCAGCCCCGCAAACCGTTT
This sequence comes from Drosophila tripunctata, assembly GCA_035047385.1. Taxonomy (NCBI): domain Eukaryota; kingdom Metazoa; phylum Arthropoda; class Insecta; order Diptera; family Drosophilidae; genus Drosophila; species Drosophila tripunctata. The sequence goes on from JAWNPS010000100.1 coordinate 1,376,469, forward strand.
AGTTCACCCACCCAGCAGTGCTCATCCTTTTGACTGATTATGGTGATGATATCGTTACGTCTGAAGCCCAATTCATCATCATCGTGGCGCTCAAAGTCATGCAGCGCCTTGGCTCGACGCTTGCGAGTCCTTGCCACATTGATAAAGTTCTCATGATCCTTGGCATGGGATTCACTGCTGTAGTTAGCAGTCAGTTGAATGTGACCCGCCAGTTTTGGTTCAATCGTAATGAAATGGCGACCCACTTTCAATATAGCTTCACGTAGATCCACCAAGATTTCGGTCTGTCGTATATTTTTGTTCTTGAGCTGCTCGGCTTCGGGATCATTGCGAAATAGGAATGCCTCCAATATGGATTTACTTTTACGCACTTGACGTCTTGCAAGCTGTTGTTTGGGCAAATTGGCTGCCGCCTCTGGATTACCAATCTGATGACCCTGATCGGCCATTAGGTAGGCCAAATGACGACGCCTGTGTGTATCAATTACAGTTTGACTCAATGAGCCGCCCACCTCCAGGGCCTGATGGAAGAGCACCTCCACATCGTCCACTTCACAGCACATGGACAGTGAATTGAAGATTTGTGCCGAGTTCTCCAAATGCTTAAGATCCTGCTCTTTCACCTTGAGCATGCCCAGTGTTAGCTGAAAGAGCACTATCGATCCCTCGTAGAAGAACCAATCCCATATCCGTACCAGTATCTTCATGTGCACCACATTGGCAAAGAGGGTGAGGAACCAGTGCAGCGTTATGAGCGACAGATCAATGTCGTGCCTCTTGAGCGATTCATCCACGCTGGCCAAATAGTTGGCAATCAGTGTCTGCATAACCCTCTGATCAGCCTGGATGCCTAGCAGCGTTGAGCTATAGTAGGAAGCTGGCAACAAATCCTCCACAATGGTGACCATCATCCAGAATGCATTCTCCTCCTCCATGAACAGCAGCAGGCAGGCCACAATAACCCCAGTGCCTTGGCAATAACCAATGTCCGGAAAGAGCCACGCAATGCCGCGCAAGATGCGTCGTAGACGTGGTATGCCAGTGCCATTTGGATGACTGAAGCATGCATTTGTGGGCAAGATGCGCAATAGATCCTTTTCAATTTGCTTGGATGTCATCAACTGATCATTGCTGGAAGCTGCAAAGGAATCGCGTTTAAAAAACAGCTTGGAATGCTACTGTTTACTTACCCTTTACAATCTCCTGGTAACTGGTTTCACTCTTCTGCTTTTTCGCCAACGCTCCGGACAAACGCATCCACATTTGTGGCCGTAGACTGTGAGGTATGCCGTTCTGTACCATTTTGTGTAGCTTCTCGGTGCGCTGCAGCAGCGGCTCCACATGTTCCCAGCTCAGCTCATTGGCTTCCTTGTTGTGGGCGAACTCCAAGTGGGCAATCCATTGCATGCGCTGCTGTGCATCCTCCATGAACGGAATGCTTAGCAGTTTATTCGAACTCTGCTCTGGTCCATCCTCCTCCTCGACACGAAAGCCAAACTCATCGAAGCGATAGTCGGGTTGATCGTTGGGCCCAGCTGCTGCCAATTCCGACCCACCACCCAATTTGGCCAGTATTTCCTGTGGCCACATCGAGGGCGTTAAGGCGGAGAAGGGTCCGCCGGGATTTGGACGCAAACCGTCCGTAACGCTCAGCTCTTCCATCATGGGCGGTAGGTCAGTCATATCGTCTTCCGAACTCAAGTTCTGCATTTTGCGCTGTGTTGGCAGTGTTGTTAATTAATTAGTGTGTGATAAGCAATCTAATAAATCAATTCATTTTGTTACCGTATGTTCTTCACGGCCCACGTAACCCTCGTGGTCGCGACCGAATATACTTCTCGCTACATCCATCTTCCAAAGCAGCTAGTTAGCTTTGCGCTTAAACATCAACTTAATTAAGTGTATGTAAATGATTTTGATTGTTTTCTTTTAACGTTGATTTCTTAATTTATTTTTTTTTTTTTTACTTCATTGTTACTAACATTTTCTCAGCTTTCGCTCGTCAGCTGTTCGATAGCTAATTAATCGCTTATCGATAGCGCTACTCTGGCACTGTTAATAACAGCTGTTATAAGCTCTGCTAAAAACATATGTGACAATAGGCGACAACAGCTGACAGGTTGTTTTTCGCTTTTTCGTTTAATCGCTTTGTGTGCGAATCAAATGAAAATAGTTTAAAATGCAAATAAAACCTATAATTACATGTAAGTAATGTTAGCTATATATAATTTATATTGTTAAGAATGGGTGTGTTTGTTTTTACAGACTCTGGCTCTTGTCCACTTTTTCGTTCGCTCGAGTCTCAAATTCTAAATGCGATTCCCTTGGACACTTGCGAGTGGCGTCGCACTTTTCAGAGACCCACGAAACATGTTCGTCTGGAGGCTCAGGCTCAGCAGTTCAGTGTGGAGCCGCTGGAGAAATATAAACAGGGAGATTGGAGCATATTGGATCATCCCATTTTGCATATATTTATCACGGAATGCAATGTAAATATATACATAAATAGTTGTGTTTACGCCTCTGTTACCGCTGACCCTGTATTCGAGGGTATACTAAGTTTGTGGAAATAATTGTGATTTACGTATTTTTATAGGATGTGGACACATACAAAGCCACCATACGTGAGGAAATTGATGCCTGGCTTAAGCTGTTGACCAGCTACGGCATTTCCGATTGGATGATATTGCTGGTGGAGACATTGGATATGCGTAAAACAAAGAACTTATTGCCTCGCACCACTGTGCTGGACAAGATACGTTTGGATTTCGGCAGTAAAAACGATGATCGCTGCATTTCCGTCTTGAATCCGGCTAAATTTGAGCAGAAATCGACGGAATCATTCCGCTGTCTGGTGCAGCGTATACGCTTTCTAATGCTAACCAGTTACAATCGCAATATAGCCAAATACGAGGAGCTCATCCGCAGCAAGAGGGACAAACGCAATCACGATGACTGGGACTTTCGGCAGTATTTCTTTTTGCAAGAGGATTTGGCATTGATATTCGAGAAACTGGAGTTGCCCACAGAGGCGTTAATCCAATACGATGAACTGGATGCCATGTTCTCGCAGTTCATCACACACACGGGCTTCAATGAGAAGCAACAGTGGTTGGCGTACTTTAAGCGTCCGTTTAAGCGCATTTCACGGCATTTGCTTGAGCCGTGTGGACAAATTTGAGATGCGTCAGAAGATACGCAACGAGGGTGTCTCTTTGCTGGAATTCCGCAACTATTTGTTCGAGAGACAAGCGTATTTGCTGCTCAGCTGCAATGAGATACCAGAGATTGCCAAGCGACTGTTGGGCTTTCTCTTTTCCACGCTGCGTGAGGTGGAGTACATCAAAATGGACTGTCAGGAGGGTGCTCTATGCTGCTGGGAATTTGTCTGTGCTTTGGAGGTGCTGCAGCTGTGCGAACAGGCCATGGAACCAAATGAAGTCACCTGTTTTCAGCACTGTGCACCCATTTGGAATCTAGCCAAGGATAAACTCTATGAGCTCGGCAAGCTCTGTGGTCTGCTGCCTGGTTGTACGCCCAGTTCAGAGCAGCTGCACATTGTGGTACAGTTGTCATCGGGCATTGGAGATGCACCACCGCAACAGCAGTTTCTGCAGGCTATGCCCCAGTTAAGGGAACGTTCTCCGAATCGTAAACCCAAGTCATCGGCGGCCCAACAGCTCAAAGAGGCACTGGGCTCAAATCAGGCATTCCAAAAGCTCTATCTAGAGCTGGCCGAGTTGGCCATAAGCACATACAAACATGTCACACGTCTGCGTTCGGCACGACTCGTTGGTCTCGATCTGGGCAAATTCTATTGTGCTTTGAATGAGCCACACAAGGCGGTGGGTTTCTTCACGGATTTGTTGCGCGAACTGAAGGCCGAAAACTGGCACACGTTGAGCTCACAGACATTGCTGGAGCTGGCCAATTGCTATAGGAAAATGGGTGATTCGCTGGCTTATACCAAGACATGTAGTTCCATTTCTTGTTGTGCCGAATTGGAGACACTTGTGCGCACCTTTTACTTTGATGAGTTCCTCAAGTCACTGAAGACGTTGAGCACAACGCTGTCGGCTCAGTCGTCCATGGAGAATGCCAACTATTGTGTGCTTGAGGATCATTTTCGCATCTTGGACATTGAGGTACTCAATTCAAATCCCATTATACAGGATGATCATTTGTTAGTGCAACTCAAAGTGGAGAGCTTGTATCCACGTGGCATTGTCGCTGAGTGCATTAAACTCTGCTATGAGTTGCATGTAACCCCGGAACTGGAACAGGAAGTGCCTATTGTCACGTCCAAGAACAAGGAGTGCACATCCCATCGTTTGAAGGTCTCTCTGCAGTTGTTCCACAAGCAGGATGGCTCTCTGACTTGTGCGTCGGTGGCCTGTGATACACCGAAGACCAAGCAACCGGTGAGACGCACCAGCAGCACCAAGCGAAAACTTTCACCCAGCGTTCAAGCGGATTTCACCAACATTGTGCAAGTGGAGAATATTGCACTGCAACCGGGTATTAATCTGGTGGAGCTAAAGGGAAAGGCAACACGTGTGGGACGCTGGCAGTTTAAGCAATTGTGCCTCAGCATGTCTAGCTTGGAATTTTTATCGGAGCACTTGCCCACCAACGAGCTGCCGCCCAGTTTCGAGATTTGCACGAAGCCAGCGAGTGCAGCATTGCATTTTAAAACTCTAATAGCCGGAATAGTGCAACCAATTAGTTTACATGTAGCCGGTGGCAGTTTCATCTTTCCACCGGATGCAAAAATCACCTTACGCTGCTCCAAGAATCTGCGCATACGCCAGGCTATAGAGCCGGATGATCCAGACTGTGGCAATGATGGCACATTTGAGAATTTACTGCTGGTGCCGCTTCTGCAGTTCAAGTCGTTTGAAGAGCGCTCCATTCCCCTGGAGGTGCTGACCGATATGCCGGGTCGCAAGGTGGCCAAGCATCATGAGCACAATATTACACTCAGCTGTCCCTGGTCGCGTAATGAGATTCAAATACCCGTGGAATTCCAGCCAGCCATGGAGGCCACTTGCCGTCTGCACACATGCGGCACCCAAAAGTATCTGCAGGTCATCATGAAGGGACTGGATGCACAACTGTTGCTGCAGCAGGCAAAGGTCAAGTGTGATGTGCCCGGTGTGCGTTTGCTCGACCTCAATCCCGATAACCAGCAGCCCATTGTAAGTGTATGCTCGTGTATGCCAAGCCGAATCTCTGTTAACTCTTGACACTTTTCAGGAAATCTACAAATCATTGACGGTCACCTATCTGTATGAGATTCAAGTGGAGCCACTCAAGGCAGAGCATGAGCTGCCCATTGTCAAGGTGCACTTTGTGGTGAAATATGCGACAGTGTCACAGCCGCAAGTGTGGCGCAATTATGGCTGTGCCTTCGATCTGGTCGACTATTCCACGCTCTTCAAGCTGCAGGCTCAGCTGGAGCCCAATGAGCTGTGTCGTCTGCGCACCGTGTGCAATTTGAATCTTAAGATAACCAAAATCAATGAAAATCCCTATGTGGATCTCATGTACGAGGTGCTTAACGATCAAAATCTTTGGGCTGTTTGTGGCCGTTCCGCTGGTGAGTCAACAACTGCTTTTTATTTATATAATTTTCTGTTTTAATTGTGTATTCTACCCAATAGAAATTTCAATTTCGGTATAATACACAATTAAAACTTTTCTTTAACTCTTTTATTATATGTACTATTGTATTATCTATTTGCTTATGTTTTAATTTCGAATTTCTTGATACACCTCGATATACACTTTATAATGCACCTTAAGAAATGGGTAAGTTTATGGTTTCACACCACCGTCTGGACACCGTAGTTAGTTGGAATCCCTAATCCAAGCAGTAGTTAGGCTTTCAATTCGACTATACTTTTAATACTTCCACAAAATTGTATGCGCTTTTAATTAACAAAGCCAACTAAACCACTTGTATAAAATTGTCACTACATTTTGAATTTGTGTTGCAGGCGTTGTATCCATGAAGGATGTGGACAGTCATTCCATTTCACTGGATGTAATGCCTCTAAGCACTGGATTTCTACCCATGCCCAGCATACGTCTGTCCAAATACACGGCGGGTGGCAAAAGCAAAACCGATGGACACTCCAAGGTGCATCCGTTTCCGCCTGGACAGGTCTACAATTCGACCAAAAGCATGCAGATCCATGTCATAGCCAGTGTCAGTGGGGAACAGTGAAAAACGCCAAACTATACTCTATATATACATACATATATACATAGTCAAGTATTATTTATTTACATTTAAGCAAATGAAAATGCATTCATTAAATATTGTATATTCTCCAATTATTTGGATAATGCTAATTCGCTAGCCAATTTACTCAATTGTTCCTGCTCCACGCGATAGAAGTGCCAGTCTTCTTTTTCGGTTAAATTGATAGCACCTAGCCGATCGTAGAATTTACGTGCCGGATTCCAGCTGAGCACATGAAAGTCCAGTCGACGGCAACCCAGCTGTACGGCAATGGCAGACACTTCACGAAAGATTCGTTCGCCAGCACCACGTTTGCGATGCTCTGGACGCACATAGATGTCTTCGAGGAATAGTGCACGTCCCTGCCAGGTGGAGTACGAGTTGAAGCAGATCGCATAGCCAATGGGAATGCTGTTTTCAAAGAAAATTTTCCATATTTATTTTAAGGACAAGCAAATAGTGTTACTATTTTAGCTAATTTATATAATTTATAGCCATTTTTAACAAAGATTTAAAGACAATTTCCTACCGTTAGACAAAATTAAGTGAAGATAAGCTTATAAATTTTTAATCGAACAAAATTACAATCAGTAAATTCTAATGATTCATAACGCTCAGCTTCGGACTATCTAGCTTTGTTCGGAAAAAACTAACCTAACATAATATAATTTATTTTAGAGTCCTTTTTAGCAATACCGATGTTAAATTGTTGAAACTTCGAAATAAAATAAAACTTATTAAATTATCTTTATTTTGAAATTAGTATTATGTGTAGTTTACAAGAAAATAGCTAAATTTTTGACTTAAACCAATTGTTGTACAGCATTTGCATTACCAAAATTACTACAACTAGCTATAAATTAGCTGCAATGCCAACACTGTACGCATACAGTTCTTATCGATATATTGCCTGTCATTCGCTGATAAGCTGCTGTAAATGTTTGCCAAACAGATTTATTATTTGGCTAGCAAACATTTGACCAATTTTCTTTCAATTTTAGCTGCTTATCGATTATTTGCCTTTTGAATTCGGTATTTACTCACTTTATGGCATTGTCTATGAGCACATAGATTTTACAATATTCCTGTCCGCCATCCAATCCCCCGTCCCGTATCAGATCTGTGTTGGACATGTGTATATATTAATTAACTTAATTTGGAATAGTATTTCATATAGACATACCTGCTTCACTTAGCTCTGGACCATTGCTCATGCGCTCGAAATCTGCCAGTTCCTGTGGGAAGTATAAATCTATCAAAATTGCAGTCAAAGTTTTTGAAGTCCTTTTCCTCATACCTGTATCATTTGTCGCACATGCTTAATATCCGCCTTTTCCGCACGCCGAAATGTGAATTGATCTATTTGCGACATTTTGAGTGCTTTTTCTCTTGCAAGTCTAATTCGCTGAGTTGCTTTATTCGAACTGATCAGTTGCCTTTAGAAATCATTGAGCTTATCTAGATTTGCGATTGTGCTGTTATCATATGGAAGCGTAGAGTTGCCGCCTTATTTTAATATCGGCGAACTAGTTCTTGATATAGCGAAAAAGCTTGAACGGTAATGTGAACAACTATCGCTTAGCATCTGTTTTATATATTGTTTATTGACGTACTTACAAATTGACATTTTTAAACATTTTATAATTATATATATTGAATAGTTTTTAAAACAGAGATTGTGTTTATTTATTTTATATAAATCTAGTTTGTTAATTTGTTCGTAAACAATTTTGAAAACTAACTTTTTGTTTAAAAAACTAAACTATTTGACTTAATAATTACTTCGGTTAAAAAATACTAAAATACTTTTGCAAATGCATTTTTAAATATTTTATACAAATACATTTTCAATTCTTCTACGATATTTTTTTTTAATTTTTAAAATGTTTTTAACAAAACAGTACAGTATCTGTTTGATCGATATATTTTAAATCTATGTATATATTTAGCATCTTTAAATTGTTGATATATGTTTAAATCATAGTTTGGTAAAATATGCTAATTCTCTAAGATGAATATATTTATTTTAAGTATACAAATAATGTTTTTTGAAAAACGTCTCTATACCACTTTTTTTTTTTGGTTTTATATATAATCCACTATTAGAATTCATTAGACTTGGCACTTCGGGTGCTAGGGATGCTCTGTTTTTCTCCCTTCCTCTAGTCTTATCAGTGCTTAGTTGGTGTCTACAGAGAACGCAGCTAGTAAACACAATTGACCCTTTACCAAACATCAGACGAGTTTTATATATGTACATATTTTTCAATATATTTTTTTTCCATTGCCTTTTATTTTTTATACTGTTGATGTTCAATACTTTTGTTGTGATCTTGGTGTTATTTCTGAAATCTTCTGCTTATCTCGGCTGCGGCACCGTCACGATGATGTAGCTAAAGATTGTACAGACCGTCAGACCGACAGAACAGACAGACATGTTTATGTATGTATGGTTAGTGTTCATATGTACATATAGCTGGATTATTATTTATGTCGTCGATGCGACCCGATCTTAAACTCAGCTGAGCGCATTTTTTTCAATTTCATATACATATATACATATATATATATATACATTTATATATTTTTTCTTACAATATTGTGGCTTATCTTACTATTGTTGTTGTTGTTGTTTCGCTTATTGTAATTCTCGCTTTTTAAATGGTCATTAATATTTTATATTTAAATTAAATTATCGCTGGCAAAACAAAAGAAATGAAAATAATGGAAAAGAAAAGCAAAGCCTGATAGCTGATAACGTCCAGCAGAGCGAACAACCGCCACAACAACAGCAATAGCCACCATGCTGGTTGTTCAGCCGACTTCTATATGCATATATATGTACATTTGTATGTCTTGTACATATTTAAGAGATGACCTTTGTGTGGCTGGCTTCTTGGGTCTGGAGACTATGTGCTGTTTTTGCTCTTGGTTTTATCTTTTGCTCGAGGCTTCCGGGCTTTTGCTGTGGCTATTGCTGATAGGACGGCCACACCCACAACTCATGCCATCATCAGTATTGGTTTTAGGATCCGGGCCCTTTTATTTTCAGCTATGTAGCTAGACGCCGACGGCGCCTACTTAAAGTTCTCTCTATTCAATACGTACTTATGTGTATATGTATGCAGGTTGTTTACCTTCTTATCTGACTTTTCTCTGGTAGCATTGTTTGAGAGTCTCGACTTTGCCTCTTATCAGAGTTTGCAATATGTTTCCTTTACTCTCAATACCCTGTAGATTCTATGCGACAGCAGGTTGCATGCCTTCTAACTGATTTGAAACTGCTATAAAATAAATATTGAAAACTTCAACACTTTTGCGACTTCTTTTTGAAGAGCTCTTCCATTTTTTCTATATTATATTATATTATGGTAGATTATTATAAATATAGTAGATATTGCTCCACACACTTTTCTCAAATTTGGTGTATAGGGTATTTTAGAGTCGAGAGAGTCGTAACAGAACCACTAATATTCTTACTCGTTATCTCATGACGTCACAGCGACATTCAGCAAAAATTCCTTGTTTATCGGGTTTTACATTTCGTTATCGCATTTGGTAATATCTTTTTGTTTTGTTTTGTTTTCTTATACTTTTTTTTGTATTTTTTTTTTTTTTGCTTATACAAAGTCTACCAGACACACTGGCGTTTTGAATTGTAATTTATCAGTTAATTTAAAAATAAAAGCGTTGAGGTGTTTCCCAACATTTGTCACACTGATTTTGTAAGGTTTATGTTTGGGAGTCTTATTGTCTTATTACATATGATATGTATGTAAAACTCTATTCCATCGACTTTATTTTAAATACTTTGTTTAAATCCTTTATATTATTCAACATATTAATATATATTTTAAGGATATTTATACATAACCTATTAGTAGTTTTTTAAATTTTATAAAACCCTAACGATTTCCATACCTAATAATCTTCTTAAATGCTTTAGCTCAAGTTTAGTAAATGAACTTGAAATGCCTAAGATGACTATAATACTATCTCCAATACAGTGTTCACTTATAATTATCGTATGGCTTACTTTTTCTTTATAATACATATATATATATATGTATGTAACTGACTCTGAGATAGTGGTAATCAGTTTTATTGGCGGTGTTTCCCGAGTTTCCGCTGTCATCGTCACCAAAACAAAACCTTTTTTAAAAACGTATAGAATTATTGATAAGGATATATGAGTAGACTCATACATTCATATGTACATGTTCTCAAACATAATCGAACATTTGTGTATATGTTCGTACATATGTGTACTGATATAGAGAGTGAGAGACATACAGTTGGTCCGATAAGTATAGTCGCGCGACCGACGCGTGATGCAACTTAATCAAATCGGGTTTGGTCTTCGTCCCCGAGACACCGTCCCTCTCTCTCTTTCTCACTCTTACTCTCTTTGCAAAACATTCTCTCACTGTTCCCCTCTCTCACTCAGTATCTGTCTCTCTCTCTTGCTCACTCTAGCTCTCTTTGGCGGCGTCAGTGGGGCTGTGTGGGTAATATGCCGGCTCAGATAGCCATATCTTGCGGCAGGCATTCGTCCAATCAGAGAGTGAGCCAAACTATACAGGGAGCTAAGAACAGGGAACTAGGGAACAGGGAAAAGGGAACGAGTTCGACCGTTTCTCCGATAATAAAGTAGCTACCGAGCTGACGAAGCGTTGCTCATTGGGTGTTGCTTACTGTTTACTGCTGTTGTTGTTGTTGGTGTTTGTGTTGCGTTTTTGAAAAGGTGATATGAAATGTGCTCTGATAAGTTTTAATCAAGAATAATTTACTCGTATTGCTTTTGGTGGGACCGGGAACCTCAGTCTCACGAGTAGCATTTGAAAAGTTGTAGTAGTAAGACGCCGCTCGGATCGGATCGGATCGGTTTGCTCGAACAGATGCGGGTGTTGTGTCCCAATTTCCATTGTCCGGTTCCCGGTTCCCGGTTCCCAGTTCCGTTGTCCACTCTCTCTCCCAGTTTCCTGTATGGGTCGTGCCGGGTCGATAATCACATCACATCATCTTGTGGGCGTTTAAGACAATGTACAAAAAAATTTTTAACGTGAAAAACTATGAACCAACGAACATACGTAGAAAAATGTTGCGCCGGCGCATGGAAAATCCTTCAAATCAGCTATGGCAAAAATATTTGACCACAAAACGCGACGAGTTTAACCAACAGCCAGCCAAGGGGCGCCCGGAAACCCCGAAAGAGTTGTTAACCCGCTCTGGACCTCTGTGACACATTTATGCGGTCGCATAAACAACGTAAACGCCTACGAAATCTACAATTTTACGCTTGCTTAACATTCGCATGGGTCCATTTGGGTGTACGTGTACGTGTATGGGTATACCAGATGCCCTAGGTCTCCGGTGACGTTACAACGATCCGGCAATGTACCACATGTGTGTGTCTAGTCAAACGCCCCTCATAATGAGCGCAACGGATCTATTCAAAACCGTGGATTACTGTCCGTCCACTCGATTAGAGATTTTGACTTTCGCACGAGCTATATCATGATTCACATGCATGGTGAACTTTACCACATTGTAAGTATACGATACTTTTATTCTGTACATATTATATATATTTGATATAATTGTAATTTTTGCATTGGGAATAAGTTCTTTTTTTATCCCTTGGGTATTCTTATTTAGTACAGTAAATTTGGTATTACAGTTTCTGGAACCCATATGTTCAGTTTGATTTATAAATATTTCATTTAGTAGATATTGGAAACTGGGCTAACTAGAAATCTTACAATAACCCCTTAACGAGATATCTTTCTAGTGACCAAAACATAAATTCAACCAACAAAATATGTGACAGAAATAGTGCAATAATATTTGGAAACTGGTCTAAATAGTGTTTATTATAGTACTTATTTCAAATTTGTTGAATAATAAATATATAATATATATGTACATGTACATATATGTAATTAAGAAAAAATATTATAGTTATAAGTACAAGGTCTGCGAAATACGCACTGTTCGAGCTTCGGTTTTCTGAGTTTCTGGTCTGCTGGTTCGACTATAGTTATTCCTAAGACTTTTGCCAACTCCATACAGAATGTCCCCAAGTCGCTGACTGTAATAAAAAATGTTTAAATTTCTAAAAATTTTATTTATTGTTTAGATTTTGTTTACATATAAGATTTGTTCATAGCTAGTTTGAGTTGATTAGAATTGCACAGCAGCTTAGAGCTTGAAGCAAACTTGCATAAGAGTTCCATATAACAAATAAAGTATTTACATACTATGTATAGTATGTATATATAAATATATGTATATATAAGCATGTAAAATGAAGGAAAAATTATGACGATCACATGAAGCCAGCATGACGAGCAACGAACCCAAAAGCGAGTACGAGTACTCTGAACATGGAGCAAGTGGAGGCGTTTTTGTTCGATGGGCAGGGAGGGGGGAATGGGGACGGGGATGGGGACGGGGATGGGGACGGGGACGAACCCGGGTAACGGCTGCATTGGGTAGGGGAACAAGTGATCCATATACGTACATACGTATATTTGTGTGTACTTTTATATGTGTGTAAGTGCTTCGAGCAAAAATTGTGGTCGCTCGTGTGTACGCGGTCGACGAGCAATGACGGGCCTTATCATGAGTTTAGCCCCTACAGTATAACAAACAAAATATATTATATATACATGTATATATATTGTATATTATGTATATATATGTACTTAAATGTGTACATATATATTTATTTAAGTTGAGGCATATATAGTATAAGCGTCGTTGCTCTACAACGCGTTGCCTCGAAAATATTTTAAAACAGGAGAAATATATATATTAAATTCTCTATAATTAAGATATGCCTCGAAAATATTTTAAAACAAGAGAAATATATATATATTAAATTCTATATAATTCAGATATGCATAAGTATACATAACATATGTAGTAATGTACATATAAAAACTTGCTTTGATTTCCTGTCAAAAGTTCAGACTATTTGGCTATCCCGGGCTTTTTTTAATTTTTTTTTTTTGTAACTTTAAAACTTGTTATCGTCCGAGTCTGTTTTATTTTAACATTTAATGTTTCAATTGAAATTCAAATAAACAATTGTATAATTAACTTACTCTAAAATATCTAAAAAAAAAATGAAACTATAGTTCCATATGGCTTTAAATGAGCTAAAATGACAACAATGACTTGAACTCTATGCAAACAGCAACACGTGCACAAGGAGAATGACATGTTCTTGTAAAATGAATGGTAAATAGAGGATCCCCATCCCTATACACATACAAATTCGTTTGTTTAAGAACAATCGAAGAAACCGCGACAACAAATACCGCAAAAAAAAGAGAAGAAGACGAACCAAATATACCAAAACCAAATCACGGATGGGCACAGGGACTGGAACTTGGACTGTGAAAGGGACTGGGACAGAGAGATACATGTACGTGTACATACTTAAATTAAACATAAAACAAAAGAAATTGTAGCATATAAAAGGAATTTTGTGAAATTCCGAAAGGCAAACATAAACAGTAAACAAATATCGACAGACAACCAAGAGATACAAAGATACAAATTGCCTGCCTGCATAGAGCACTTAATAGTACACAACGAGGCAAAGTGAGCCAATATCTAGGATCCCATATACTAAGATGTAAATAGAGACACAGTTCCGACCGCACCTACTACTCTATATGCACACAAAATGCTCTATTTGGGAGGCATCGTCATTGACAGCGTCAGCGCGTGTCTCATCCAAGAAATACCTGTCAGTACCTTGGACTCTACCTGTTTATAATGTGTTTAACAGGATATGAGCAAGACGAAGATACATACACATATATACAGACCCTAATCTAGAGACATTTCCTCAACCAGACGACGTTCACTGTTGGTTTGCATTATAAACTGAGTTTAATTACCCAACCTTACTTTCACTGCCAAATGGTAGTTGCTTCCCAAATGTTTGCCACATAAAAATTAATGAGTTTCGGTTGCCAAAGATCGTCGTCCTGAGTTCGCTTTTCATTCATAAATTTCTGCGGGAAATTCCCGGACTGCTCATGAATGAAATGTTTTTACTTTACTAATTGGTTTTTAATGTGGAAATTTTCTACAGATTTTTTTAGAGTTAAGCATCTGACTGAACCGCTGGCACGTGGACAGTGTGAGAGTGAACTTGTCTAGGTTCCAAATTTATAAGTAATTTGATAGACGGATTTTTATCACCTCAATTCTATATTCGAACAGCTTTGAGAGTGATTTCGGCAAATATTTTATATGATAATCAGAACTTAATAAACTAATATATTAGTTACAAGCAAATCAAGTAGTTTATCCCCTCATATTTGCCGTCTTTGCGATTCGGGAACAGCATAGCATATAGCAGTCGAGTACCTTGATTATATATATGTATGTATGTATAAAGTCTTTAAAAACGCAACCTTTCTTTTCCGTAAAAGCAAACAAATCCCAAAATATTACCATATAATATTATCAAAGTTGAATAAACAATTGGTTGTGACAAATTGAGCTCACATAGTTCACACAGTTATTTTATAGTAATTTGCATCAAGCAATTTCATAATATAAGAACTCATAGGAATGACTAGAATGTTCATCACTGATTTATATGACATGGAATTCAATTAATTTTAATTAAAATTCCAATATTTACTTCTTAAATCTTTACCCACTGTGATTCATAGTAAAAAGATCATCAAATAAATATTTAGCTAAAAAACCAGCACTTAAAGTAGACGCCCTAATTAGACAGCGCCAGGTACAACAACACCAAAACAACACTAACAAATACAAGAAGAAGAGAAAAACAAAAATATTCAAAATTATATAACTTTCGAACAAAGGAAAGAAAATAAATTTTGCTTGACGCTGTCAGCCAAAACAAATTTATGAGCATATTGTTTATTTGCTTTGGCACGTAGCTTGGCTTGAGGTGGAAACATAGAGGATGACTAGACCTGAAGGTTAACCCAAAAACCATGGTCTTTGTGTGTACCTACTCATACATGTGCATATATGTATATATAACCCAGCGACCTCACGAATAACAAACAACAACTGGTCAATACACAGTATGTCCGATCTGTTGTCCTGTTTTCTTGTCGTGATCAATTCTGATCCTGTCGGCGCGTGTTTCCATTTTTCGGTGTTTACCTATCGACAAATTGTTTGGTTACCTACATAGCATACCATACATATCTATAATCTACCTGGTTCCCATGACTGTAGCCACATCCCTGAGAGCCCAGCAATGGCCGTCAGCTCGATTAGCGCTGATCAGTTTGGTTTGATCGCGGCTTTTCGACAGTTTTTAATATGACATCTATTTAAATAGGTTCAAGTGCTGTTTACTTTACCTGTGGGAAAAACTGACCAACCAACTGAAATGTGCATCAAATGTGTAAGTAATATTACATAAATTTCTTAAGTCCCTAGAAGTCTTGGGCAAACTGTTTATTTGTCTAATATTATCAACACTGTTTTTGTTGTTGTTGTTGTCGGATTCACTTGGATTTCAGTGTTTATATTGGAAATTAGCCAAGTTGATTGGGTAATTTGATGAAATTGTTTGTCGTAATGACGGTATTTAAGATGGTTCTAAATAGTCGTGTAGAACATGTGGAAAACAGAACTAAACAATTGACGGGAAAGTTAGCTCAAGTAAGATCAATAGCAAAATTATAGAAAAAGAAATGGGGAACTTTATAGGTCACATAAGTGGATCTTAAAGGTTTTTCAATGAGTTTGTTGCAAACATTTAGTTACAAAACTTTTTCGTTTCAAGTTTATTCTCCCGTCGAACTTGCAACTTAGAAAAAAGAGCTTAAAAATCAGCTTATAAAGTATTTATGACGATTGGATATTAGATTCGGAGTACTTATATGAGCCAAATAATTACATTTCTAACCGAGTTCGCGTTTGAAGTTCCCAGAACTATGACGTCAGAATTTGACGTACTTTTCGCTGAATGGTTTCTATAGGTATTTAAATGAAATATATTTTTCTATATAAAATAAAAGCGATTGGAATATTTAGTTAGATGCTCAAATCTATCCATGAATCTATGCTCTCTATATATTTAAGATCAAAGAGAATCTTTAATATTTATTCGAACAACAACCGAAACAAACCGAAAGAAAGCGTTGCAATTAAAATAGTGTTAAAAAGTACATCTTTTTAGGGACCACAAAAGTGCTTTAGATAAGAGAATCTGGCTCTTGTTTTTTAGGTACTATGTAGTGACAGCAGCCAGACCGCAAGACACTTGAGATGGAGTTGCGTTTTAATTGATAGTATCAAAAGGCCATAAAGCAGTAGAACTAATAGCCAGCCTAGTCGTAATCCTACCAGATAACGATGCTGATAATTGCATTTAAAAAGATCACTGCACTTCAAGTGCGAAATACCATAGAAATATACTAGTAAACGTACTCCCCTATATGATAAACAGTTGAAGGATACTCGTAATATCATTTAAGTTGGGGGAAAAATGCTTGAAATATTAAAAATGCATAAATATATCAGCGGTGATGATATGTGAGAAGTGTTCTTTTCTTTTCTTCAATGGATTGGTTTATGTGTGTGTTGTGGGTTCGGTGTAGTTGACACTTGTTAGTGTTTCAGGCAAAAACCCATTTTTGGGCACCATAAAAATGTCAAAATAATGTTAAGAGTGCGACGTACATAAATATATATCGCTGGAATATGCATGTTTCGAGTCTCGTGGGATTTATAAGTATGCATTGTATGGTAAAAGTATATATGTATGAGGTTGTTTGTCTGTGGAAGTGTGTTTATTGCCTGCTTAATTTCGATTCTCGTTGGTTTTATATACTCGTCGTATAAAAAACACACACAACTATATAGCTCAAGGTTTTATTTTCTTGAAATTTGGTTTTTAGAGGGGGCATTTGAGATTTTAAGAGATGAACTGTGCCACGCTGCGGTCCATTGACCATTGCAATTCAAGTGTGAAACGAAGCACCTACCCATTATTTCAAAACATTATCCTTTAGGGTTTTGGGAGAGCAACTAATAAATCACATCATTAGCAACTCGCACTTGTGTTTATTCCTTTTGACAATCTCCACGGCCCATTGATGATTTATGCCACAGATTTGTTTGTTGACACGCACACAGTTTGAGTATACACTCGAGTTTTAACCCTGACTTGAACTAGTTCTACAAAATTTACATACAAGTTAGGTCTGCCATAGTTTACCGCTATTTGCATTTGTGCTCAATGCATTTTATTTATAAGCCGCCTTCGAAAACGGTAAGCTACTACATTTGTACATATTATGTACTAGTTTCTTATCGGGTCTAGCAAAGCATAACGCTCCAAAGTTCTTGGTGTCCACACTGTGAGAACCTCATCCACTGTGGCATGTGGGTAACTGTTTGTGGTCTGTGTGGGACAACAGTCTTTTAAACTTCTTGAGACTAACTTATATATGTACTTATTTTTAAAAACATTTACTTCTTAATTCAAGTTCGAATTACTGAACACTTAAATTCGTGCATCTAGTGCAAATACATTGCATCAAGTTATATTAAATTTACATGATTTAAATGCGAAAATTCATAAGCTATGTCCGAGTTACGAATTTGGGAACCAACAACTATTGAAAATATCTTTTAAATTAAATTAAATTATTTAAATTATTCAAGAAATAGTCGCGATCTAACAACCAACAACTATTAAAAAAGGTGGCTGCCCTTTTTTATCCGTATGACTATATTAATTTTAAAGTAAACTTTAATTTTTTAGTGAAATTCTTCAAATTATTTAATGTTTTAAAACTACTCGATTTATAAACTAAATTTAAAGTTCGTGTTAAGAATTTTTTCTATTGTTTATGTAATATTATGTATATGGGGCTCTTGGGAAAAATTTGTTTTTATTTTTATAGCCTCTGAGGGGTATATTGGGTTTGTTAAAAGTATTTTGTTTTTTGGGCTGGATATAGAAAACTATACCTATAAAATGTCTTGTAAGTTAACAGGCGGTAGGACTTGTAAAAATTCTTGATATGCTCATTCATTCAAATTTTTGTCGAAGCTATTATGGTTTCAGAGATTTAGGTGTTCACACATATACATAGATGATATTCTTAATGTGATCGAATATGCCTAGTTCTGACCAACAACATGGTACAAAAACATACTAATGATTCTTTTAATAAACTTTTGAGACAATAGTTTCTGCCTATTACAACTAAGTTGTGTTTAAGTTGAAAACAAGTCCTATTTATAAGGCATGCATGAAACTCGTGTTAACAAATATGTGACGTCTATGCAAGTTTAAGGTTAAAGTTCCATATAAATCACAGACACATGCAACCTACGAGCCCAATATTGAAAATTAAATTGAATTGTATATATGTACGTATGTACACATACAATTAGTATTCTTCTTTTTTTGTTATTTTTATTTATTTTTTTTTCTATAATTTAAATTAAAAATTTGTTAATGAGGCAGAACAGAACAGATCGTTGAAGCAACCCAAAACGAATCCACCAAGTATAGACATAAATACATAAATTATAAGGTTAAACATACATAGTATGTATATAGTATATGTATGTATGTATTTATGAAATGTAATATATAATATGAACACTTTTGTATATAAAAAGAGAGAGGGAGAGAGAGCGGGAGAGAGAGCTGTACCAAAGTGTAAACAAAAATCGTACGTCGGCCTTTGGCATGTGTACGTTGCTAGCTCTAGTGAGTGGTACGGAGACGGCGGGACGTCATGTCGCCCGACTGCCAACTTTGCGATCTGTTTGCCTTATCAGTACTAAGACATTTTGTATGATTTTTTAATATACTTTTTTTTCTACTTTTGATTTTTAATAACATATAATTTTTAAATTGCCACAGAGGTTAAACGAAATCAGTGGAACGTTGTGTTCATTGAAGTCGACCCACTTGACGTGTCGTCTACATTTTTATTTATTTTTTTTTAGTTTAGAATCGTAAAAATGTTGTCGAAATGTCCAAACAGATCGTTGGTGCCGCCTATTCAAATAACGATAAAAATGCCATAAAAATATTGTATATCCCCACGATTTTATGACTAGGCTCAAGTCCTGGTTCAACTATAACAGCATTATAATCAGCTCTATTAGAACAGTGCTCAAGTACTACATTGTACTCAATGTCGTCATCCAAAAAAGACAGAATTTTACGACTTTCGGACCACTTTTTGGCGCGTCGTCTCGGGAATTGGCAAAATAAACGGTCGCTAGTGAAAGACTCTCCTCCAAAGTGAAGTGTGCGGTCTTTCTTTCTTTTATTTTCTCACGGCGCCTTAGTCCCTGGCTCCCGATCCTGAGCATATCCTCGTCGACTCTTGTGTAATTCTACACGCGTCTCGTATGATATTTTATGTTTCTCCCACTCTCACTCTTGTGGAGGTTCTCCTCGATATAAGTACGCATGTTGTTTCAAATGTGGAAAAATTTTCATTTTCAATTCTCGGTCTTGTTCCACACATTATAATTTTACGCTTAATTTGAAAGAGTTGCCTTTAAAATCGTCATAGCTTACAAAATTATTATCCAAAACTAAATTAATAGTTGGCATTTGTTAAGATTTTACATTCTGTATAGGAATTTTAATAATATGAAGTATTCTAAGTATTTGAAGTTGGCAGATATAGAAAGCTGTGATTTTTAACAAATAAAAATTGTATAATTAAAATTTGTTAAACTATTTTATTTAAACTTTTAAACTTTTTTATTTACATATTTAAGCATATATTATGTATACATTCAATGTTTATATTTTATAATCTATAGTATTTCTAAATTTGTTAGAAAACTTATCCAAAAACCAAAAAGACTTTAATGAAATATTTAATGACACAATATATACATATGTAAGTCATAGATATTATAATAGCTTATTAAATAAAAGTGTTTATGAACACTTTTCTTATTACAATGTTTCTAAGAATATATTTTTAGTTGCTTTCATCGGTACTGTATGTAATTAAATTTAAAAGCAAATACGTAATGGTGGTTGTAACATCATTGGTAAGTTTATATATAAGAAATGAATCACAGACTGATTCAGAATGTGTGTGGAAATTCTTGGTTATCCAGAATATATCTTTGTCCGTCATTCTCTTTAAAAATAGTTTTGTATTTTGGAATTGCAGTTAAACAAAGATATTTCTTAGTGAAGCTAACGTTGTTTTGTTTATAAATTTTTAGTGTCGTTAATAAATAATAATAATATATTCTGAGGAATTCATTTGTATTATCAGTTCGCTGGTACATTAGCTTTAATTGTTGTAAAATTTTAAGCGTTCTAGTACTTATACAATGTACATATGTATGTACATATATACATAAATGTGTACATATTTACTTACGCGCTGGCAACAGCCAACCACAACAACGACAATAGCAACAACCATACACATAGAGCAACATTTCAACAACAACAACAAGAACGGAAACAGTTCAACAGACCCGGCTTTGGTCTGCCTCCCTCTGTGCGCTGTGTTGAGTTTGAGAGGCGTTGCTTAAAATCGACGCGCAGTTAAGAGCGAGAGAGAGAGAATGCGAATGAAAGATTGTTCAAGCGTGCGGCATGTGTGCGAGATAAGGTCCGTTGCCTGCCGACTGTTGTTGTAGGCAAGCCAACAGCAATGAAGGAAGAGAGCGCGTGTTATTCAAAGAGAGAATGAGCGCAAATGAAGCTCAGTCAGCGGAAATGCGAAAGAGAGCAAGCGCCAAAGTGTAGTTTCTGTTATTGTTGTTGCTGTCGAAGCTGTTAGAAGCTGTACACAAAAGCAAAGCATGCATAATGATTATGATTATAATATAACGGCATGTGGAGCAAAGGCACAGCACAAAGCACAAAATGTAATTGTATGAATGGAAGCAAATAAGCAATAACAAGCGAGAGAGAAAGAGAGATTTTGAGATGTTGGGGATTTGCTTTTGTGCTTATTCCAATGCACATTGTAGCACACACACACACACGCACACATGCCTCTTCCTATAGTGGCGTTTTAAAAACACTTTTTTTGTTGTTTGTTTTTTTTTTTTTGTTTTTAATGATTTTTGTTCGTTTTGAAATTAAGCGTGTGCTCGAGCTCAGTTTGTATAAAAAACGCGTCGGACACGGACACGTACGTCGGTCAGCGCGGACTAACTAGAACATCTAGGCGAGCAAAGCTTGCCTAGAAATATCGAAAGCTCAACTAGAAAAGCTCGAAGTTCATGTTCATTTTGCGTGTAGCTTCTGTTATTGGCAAACATGACAAAGATTAGCAGGGGCAAGGAAAAGGATAAAAGTGGCGTAGGGCCGCGTATATCCAACAACAACAATTTGCTGACCAATGCTGTAAAAATGAAAATCAACAAAGCACAATCGAATACCAATACCAAAAAGCAAGCAGTGCAAAAGGCTGTGGGCGACAAGGCTACAGGATCAAATGCAGCCATCGCAGCATTCGTTAAAGCGCAACAGTTGGTTGTCGTAAAAGAGACGGCAATAGAGGCGCAGGAGAACGGCGACAACGACGACGCGCGTAGGCAGCAACCACAACAACAACAACAAGACCAGCGAGCGAAAGCAGCGACGTCGACGTCGTTTTCGTCGTCGTCGTTGTCGTCGTCGCTTGCCACAGCGAATTTATCGTCGGCATTTGAGTCGAAGGCTCAGACTTCAGTTGCCAGCGAGCCAGCTAAGCAAACGGTTACCACGGCACAAGCAATCGCATCACCGAACCCAAAAGCACCAACAACAACAACAACAGCTGAAAATTCAACGATCAGTGCGTCAACGTTGAATGATTTTGTTTATGATGTGAGTGTAAGGCAGTCCCAGTCCCAGCATCAGCAACAGCAACTTAACGAAAGTACTGACGTCACTAACAGAGTTAAGACAGACGAAGCGGCTAATAATAATCAAGATA
Organism: Drosophila tripunctata; assembly: GCA_035047385.1. Taxonomy (NCBI): domain Eukaryota; kingdom Metazoa; phylum Arthropoda; class Insecta; order Diptera; family Drosophilidae; genus Drosophila; species Drosophila tripunctata. The sequence continues at coordinate 1,398,669 of JAWNPS010000100.1, forward strand.
AAGTCGAGCCCAAAACCGAAAGTGAGACGGAGATAGAAGCAACAGCAACAACAGGAGCAATAATAACAACAGCAGCAACAGCAAGTAGCGATACAAATTACAAAATCGTTGATAAGTGCAAAAGTGAGATAAGTGATGAAAGCACAACAACAATAACAAATTTGCCGGTAGTAGTGATAAATATTAATCAGCAAAACGAAGCAAGTGAAAGTGTTGAGAACAAAATCAAAAGTGAAACAAATGAGCAACAAGAACAAACAACAGCAGCAACAAACAATGAGTTGCCATTAAATTATCGCGGATTAAATAATTCGGTAATTATAGCCAACTATCAGCATCAACAGCAGCAGCAGCAACAGCAGCAGCAACAGCAATTGCAGTTGCAACAAGTGGATCAACATCAACGTTACGAGCAGCAACATTTCCTGCAGCAAGAACTGATCAGCCAGCAGCAGCAGCAACAGCAGCAGGAGCATCAGCAAACCTGGTTGAGCTACAACAATTGCGCCTACGATTTAACCAGCAGCAGTGCAGCAGCAGCAGCAGCAGCAGCGGCGGTTGTTTCCCAGCAAAGTAGCCAACAGCAGCAACACCACGAGCAGGAGAAGCAGAGTGAATTGTATACATTGGCTGCCTCACAGCATTTGCTGCATTTGCCCTACCATCATCCGCATCATCTTTACGAGCAGCAACATCAGCACAGCAGCAACACGGACTCCATAATGCGTAACAATTTTGCATTTCATAGTGTGTACGGTGGTGGTGGTGGTGGCGGCGATCATCACAGTCAGCTGCAACATGCCGCCGCTGTGGCAGCAGTTGCTGCTGCCAATTCGGTAATTGCACACACCACGCCCAACATCGATGACGTCATACAGGATACGCTCAAGGACGAATGCTTTGATGATAATCACAGCTCTAGCTATCATATGCTAACATCCGTATCCGATCTGCAAGAGCTTAAAGTAGCCAATGCAACCATGTATTCACATGAACAATTGCTGGTGCAACAACAGCAGCTGCAGCCGCATTTACACCATCACCTGCTGCCCCAACAACTACAACAACAACAGCTGCAACAGCTTCAACAGCAGCAGCAGCATCATCAGCATCAACATCCGCACAATACTTCAGCCAGTTCGGTGGGTGGGGATTCCCCCTCGCCATCACACACGCTGTCCGCCCATGCCAGCGATGTGGCAACACTGCACAGTTTCACCCAACTGACACCGATCGCACCACCCAGCAGCGTCTTACACAGGGATAGCTACGGCAGCCTCTCACCGGAGCATGGCAGCTACTTTACCACTCAGCTCAGCCCCGTGCTGCATGGCAGGTGAGTTAATCCCCCTAAACCCCCCTCCCTTAAACAACCCTACAAACTGAAATGAGCTCATTGTTAACCCCCCGCCCCGTCCCCCTTGAAATTCGCACGTGCCTTTCGATGAAAAACTCAGCGCCGCTTCGACGATTCGCACAACCAAAAGTCATGATCAGCGATCGTTGTTGTTGGTTGTCGGTTTCTGATTCATGTTTTTCTTCTGTTTCGTATTCTGCTTCTTTCTCTTACGTTTTTTTGTTGTTGTGGTTGTTGTTAGGTTTCTCTATTAGTTCGTCATAGGTAATAATAACAAAAAGCACAAATGTCACAATTGTTGCACTTTGTTGTTGCTGTTGTTAGACTTCGGATCCAGAACTTTTTCCCCCATTTCCCCAGCTGGTGGAGTGGACAACTTTGAATACATTCTCACTTGTGGCATTCTCAGGTGGTTTGCATTCTCTGTATAGAACCACAAATGTATGTATTGTACATATATAAATTTAGTAAATAATTTTACCATACATTTGTACATGCATTCCGTTGGTGCGTCTAAACAAATCTGTTCCATGTTGTGCATCTTTCAGTGTTTTTTTTTTTATTTTATTTTTACTGGGGGAGTTTCGTACCCAGTTGCCTGCTTTTTTCCTGTTTTCCCCCCGACTTTGGAATGTTTTGCTACATTTGTTTTACTACAGTTGGTTTTTATTTTTTTATTTTGTCACTTTTTGCTACACAGAACTTATATATGAATGTGTGAATATATACATATGGGCATTTCCGCGAAAAGGTCAACCAAGAGTCCAAAAAAAAATTTCATTTCTTCTGTAATATAGAGTTTTTTTAGTCGTTTGCAGCTCATGGACAACTCTTTTTGTATTTTTTCTCTATCTTCTTAGCTTAGATACTAATGTAATGACTATAATTGTTTATATAACTGCAAACAAAACTGCAGTGTGAACAATGTCGCGTGAGTGACGTCGCGTGAGTGACCTAGAAGAATCCTTCCCAAAAAAAGGACAGACCAAATATTGAAAAATCATAAGTCTAATAATAAAGCTTGATATTTCTTATTTATGTCAAAAATATTTAAAGTTTAAAATTTTCACACAATTCGCAGAGTTTGCCGATTATTAGCAATGATGTCTAAAGTCATGTATATTTGAAGTCGCGTGAGTGACCGCTCTTTTGTGGCTTTTATCTCAAAAGATAAAAACTGGAGGCTCTCAATTTTTTTACCAATTATAGTAGTCTCAAAATACTACAAAAAATTATTAGTGGTGAATTGTAAAAAATTTAATAGTGTTTGATATATTTTACATTTAAAATTTTATTTTGCTTACGAAAGTCGTGTAAGTGACCGCGGAAATGCCCATATAGAAAATCAAAAATCTATGAAATTGGTGGGACAGATTTTAACTTAGGGTAAAAAACAATTTATATAACTAAACAACATTTAAAAGGTTTATTAATTAATTTTTCATAAAAATTATACAATTAGTTTTTCAGTTTAGAGGAATACAAGATCAGTGATTAAGGAACATTTAAATATCCAATTAAGATAACTGTTCGATTTGAAATACTTCATACTTCAAATATGAAAACGTCTTTTAAAATTCTATATATTTCGGTAAACTGACTCCTTTTTCTACCAATCCTAACTAAACAGTTTAGCGATCATTTTTAAAGAATTTTATAAAATTTAAGTGCTATCGATCGACATTATCAGTAATTTTTAAAATAGGTTAATGTTTTTTAAGAACTATCAGGTCTTATTGCATTTATAAAAAAATTTTATAAAAATAATACTGCATTTAATATTAAACTAATTCCTTATCCGATCTTTACTTAAATGTTCAGCGATCATTTTTGAAGAATTTTATACAATTTTTCCCTATATAACAAATTTAAATGCTATCGATCGACGTTATCCGTAATTTAAAAAAAAATTGATAATGTTTTTTAAGAAATATCATATTTTATGCAGATCTTACTGCAATTAAAATAATATGTTATAAAAATTATGCTGCATTTACATAGTATTAAAATTTCTATCAATCTTTATGCACAGATTGGTAGTTATACAAATTTTAGGTTTACATTCTATATTTTTTGCATTTCCGCTTGTATAGCTCTCCGAGATCCCTAGAGTTTGTGATCAAAACAAAGAGCTCTCAAATAAAAGTGTTGTTTGTGTATTTATGTATGAGTATTTCAAGAAATTCGCTTACAATTTCGCATTTAGCGAACTTAGAGACGTGGCATTCATTCAGCTAGTCAGTCAGTCAGTCACTCAGTCTGACAGTCAGTCAGTGAATCGGTTCTACAGTTCTATAGTTCCTCCCGAAAACAAAAAGGCCGAGACAAGCAAAATATCATAAACGATCACTCCAATTTCATAAACAAAAGCAAATGCAGTGTGTTGTTAATTGTGAGTATTAGTGGCATTACTTTTGGGTAAACGATCACTGATCGCATTGCTGAGTCATGAGACTGCCCCCAAGTTGCACATAGTCTAGTTGACTGAATCATAAGCTAAGGGGTGTTGTTGCCTGCTTGACTAACCAAACTGAAAGGTAAGCCAGGCTAAGAAGGCCCTTAGAATGTGGCTAAACCGAAAAGAAAATGAATAAAACTGATGGTTAAACGATCTGTGAACAACACACGTGTCCAACTTTTGGGACAAGCAACGCACGTGCCACACGAAAACTGTTCAACTGTTGTAAAAAGTGTGGCATATGCTAAAAAGGGGGGCATGACCCGCATTATTAGACTACAAATTACACTACACTACAACAACAAGAGCAATTTGAATATAAACTGCATGCAAAATGCAATTCAAGCGCATTTTTCCAACTTGTTTGAAAATATTCGGTTGCACATACTAGGGTGTATGAGGATACCGCCGGACTTTCAATATATACATATGTATATACTCGTAGTACTACCTATGATTACACATAAGCTAGCCACTTCACTAGGGAGACTGAGACGTAGCCGAGGACGGAGCAGGAAACTGAGACTTCGACTTCGACTGGGTCTGGGTCTGGGTAATTTAAAGCCACCTTTTGACATAGAAAACGAATTGTCACAAAATGAAAACAGCTTCAAACAACTCAATTTCGCTCCAAACTTCTCAGGGTAGCCACATTTACATACACACTTCACATCCATCCATACATCTGACTCAGCATTCGGTATTCGGCATTCAGTTGAGGTGGCTACCCTGAGAAACCGATACGACGAGCCTCTAATAAATTTTGGTGGGTTAAAAAAGCTCCCTAGACCCGCACAATGCGAAACCCACAAATGCCACTTTGGGGACTTCTACTCTGTTGTTTGTGTTTTTTTCTCTCCCTCTCTTCGTAACTCTTCATATTTTTAGCAAATTTTTTGTTTTACTCTTTTTTTCTGTTCTGCGAGCTTTAATTGGAAAACGTGTTTTGCATATTTATAAAAATAAAATATATGTGTACATATAACAACGAAGTCTTCTTGGCGTTACGTAGTTTTTTTTTACTAGACGTACTGCAATTTGTACTTTCCCAAGTATTATACAATTTGCAATTATTTTGCCTTATTAGCTATGTTATTTTGAGAACTATAACTGAGTGGTACCAAGTTTATAAAGATTTGGGAAGAATATTTGTAGCTAGAAAGTTTCCAAATACAATTATCAATCAACATGTAAATTTTGTTAATAGATCAAAAAATAGTTAGGAAGACTATTTATAGCTAGAAAGTTTCCAGAAACAATCATCAATCAATATCTAAGTTTTGTTAATTGAACAAAAAATAATTTCAGTATGCAATTTTCTCAGATTTATATATTTAATACTGTAACTAAAGTTTTAATAAACGTTTATAGTTATCCTAAAGAATTTTTCCATTATTTTTTCTACTCATTGCCAAAATAACACATCTTACTTCCAACTTGAAAAAATCTTTATAGGAATTATTTCTACCAAAGATAGTTCTCACCTGTTTCCCACCCACTTCAACATTTTCGCCCTCAGAACCACCTGGGTTGCATATCTCTCTCTCTCTCCCTCTTTCTCTCTCCCGCTTTAAAATTCTCAGTTAGCTCTCTGCCTAAGTGAATAGACCGAACAGAGAGTGGGGTTTTGTGTGACGCGCTTCGTGTATGTGACTTTTGGTCAATTTTGTTGTGCAGAAACCAGAAGAAGATATGAGATACTGCGGTAAGCTCACATATTCTATATGGAAAACAAGAAGTCTGCGCGAAATACTCACCTGCAGCAAACAGTAGCAATATATACATACAACAACAACAACAACAGCAACTGCAAATGAACAACGATAAAATAATATCGTGCAATTTTTATTGTCTTGGCACTTCCTATATACTACTAAGAACGTTGACAAACAGCGTGCGACATCTTATATGTGTAAAGCATACATACATATAGAAAATAGTATACTCTAGTTATAGTATATGGCAATTTTAATTGTTATATTCAAAGATTTGTCATGCATTTTGCATTTATTGTCGTTGTTGTATTTGTTGTTATCAGTACACGTGTGCAATGGGCAATGATTATTGGAAGCAACTGTCAAATAAAGTACTTTGATATACTTACATATGTAGATGCTTAAATCCAAATACCTTAAGTAGATTATATATGTACATACTTCGTTCATACAGCATTTTAGCTTAAAGTGTGAAATTTATGTAAAAAAAGATCTACTTACCATTCTGTATAATATTTGCTAGGTATTTTTTAAATTTTGCAACATTTTTTTTACTTAATAACAGTTTCATATTGTATCTATTGGAACTTTGTACGCTCTAAATGTAGGAGTTTTTAGTAAAATATCCAACCGATACGATTTCAGCATTTTAGTAATCTTGAATTTTTTTCATTTAAATTATACTTTTGATATTTGCATACTGTATTTATCCCATGGTCATTATTACAATGCCTGTATTATATTATTATATATCATAGTATTTTCTAGTTTCTTACTAAATTTCCTTAATTTCAATAAATTATTTCAGTTGTTAAAGTGAACGTTTAATAGTCATATGTACATATTTGTAAATATTTATTTTGGGGGATTTTGTTGTAAATGTTTGTTGCTAGTGTTTTCCATTTTAAATAATTGCACATGCAGTTTTATTGTTGTCTGTATGTATGTATGTTTTTGCACACTTGAAGCTTTTGAATGCGCATCTTGTTTAGATTTTGTACGCCGACTACAATTATTGGCAACAGCAGCCGCTGCCGTTGACGTTGCTATAGCAGCAGCAGCAGCAGCGACAGTATACAGTTAACTGGCGACGCAGCGGCGACGCCGACAGCGAGTAAGCGTCAACTGCATTGGCATAAAACTAAACCCGACTCAAGTCATTATGCAAACGCGCGTGCCCCGTTTCGGTTGTTGTATCGTCTGACTTGACCAGTTGACCAGTTGACTGTATTTTGGCAGTGAATAGTATTAAACACACATGCTTAAGAAATCAGTCGTACGTTGGCGTCGTGTTCCTTATTCCCGTTCGCCTTGCGGGGGCTTCAGCTAATCGTCATCGTCATCGTTAATGTCGTCTAATCGTTATCGTAATCGTCAATGTTTAAACGTGCTCAGCGCCTAATAATAATAATTGTATTTTGAATAATCTATGCAAAAGGGTTGTAAATGACAATGGAGAATTAATTAATTTATTAAGATTTTTCAAACGTTTTGCTGTGCAAATGAAATGTTTTGTTTTTTTTTGTGTACATATAGTGACTTGAAGCTTTTCCAAGTCTGTGCGTGTGTGCCAACTCTTGCTAGGACTCTCTCTTTCTCTTTGGGCTCTCTTTGTCAGAACTTTCGATCGTGCGGCCACAATACATACATACATAAACATATCCGCACTCGTCAAGTTAGCAGTTTTTTGTTTATGCCACAAACAACCAAAAAAAAAAAAAGAGAACGAAACGAAGAAAATAAAGTCGACACAAGTGTAGCGAAAATATTTGCAAAGGCTACCGTTGATCAATCAGCGCTGCGTGGAGAATTTGAGCCGCATAAACAAAAGGCAGCAAGAACCTTTACTTTTAATTAAAAGTTTAATGGACACACATATACATTCACCCACATTCAGAGTTGCTTATAAGCATGCCAAAAAGTGTATGCTGGTGGTCCAGCAGCAGCAGCAGCTTCAATAACAGTGCTTACAGTGCTGTAATGTAAACAATGCAACGAAATGTTAATTAACAGTTTAATCTTAACAGTAAGCAGCAGCAAAATAGTTTGCTTCATATTAACAGCAGCAGCTCTGTAAAAACTCGCGCACAAATGCCAAGCGTGCGACTTTAAACGCGCGATATAATAACTCAAAATAAATAAATAACAACATGTTTTTCTCCAATTACAATAATATGTATTTGAAAAACTACTGCTATAGGTAACCTAAAGTGTTTAATAATTGTTTATGCAAATAAATATTTGCAGTTTTATTAATTCGATTGTGTTTTTTTCTGTTTGTTTTGCAGCTCTGTCTATGCAGGTCCTTTACTCGCCTCCGCCGCCAATGGCATGCAGTATGGCATGCAGAGTGTGGCCTCACCCACCCACATGCAACAGCACCACCAGCATCAACAGCAACAGCATCAGCAGCAACACCACCAACATCACAACTCCAGCAGCAGCAGTCCGGGTCCAGTGGGTCTACTGCACACTAGTGGTTCCACAGCCACCGGTGCCACCTTACTAGACGATGGCTATGGCTCGCCAAAGAGCAGCCACAGTGGTAACGGTGGTGGTGGCGGTGGTGCCGCTGCTGGCGGTGCTTTGCCTGCCTTTCAGCGCATTGCACCAGCAAGCGGTGGTGCTAACGGTGGTGGCAGTGGTGCTGCTGCTGGTGGCTATGGCAATGGCGTGGCCAATGGTGCTGGCAGTGGTGCTGAACGTGCCGGTTACGCATCACTAACAAATTATCGCTCACACGTAAGTCTCCCAACCACAATTACACAGTCTCCACACTCTCCAAAGTCTCCACTCTCCACAGTTGTATTGATTTGTATTCGTTTCTTTTAGAACAATGCCTGGACGGGTCACTATGAGCCAATTAGCTACGCATCCGCCGAAAGTCAGTCCCAGTTGGGCGGTGTTGGCGGTGGTGGTGCTGCATCTGCTGCTGCAGTCACCAATGTGATACGCAATGGTCGCGCTGTTGCTGCAGCCGCCGCCGCAGCAGCCGCTGTTGATGGCGCTGCCAATGCTGGCGTTGACACCGCACGCTATGCCGCACATCTATCCGCATCGGCATCGTTAACAGCAAGTAAGTGTGGCAACTATATACATATATACAAACAAACATATAGATTTATATATATACACGCATAAGCAATTACATTTAGCAGTTTTAGGCAGAATTTCACACCAAATAGTCTAGTGTCTGGGGTCTAGAGTCTGGCAATAGTATTTGCTTAACCTGTGTAAACCCAGATCAGCCGCAACAATTGGTGTCAAAGTAGAACAGCTGAAAGAACTCTTTTAAAATATATAGCAAAATTACAAAAAAACATTTTAAATATAGTTCTTATTTAATTATTAGCTTTATTTTTAAACTATTTTTAAAAATATTTTACAGTAAAATACATATTTATATTCTTCAACAGCATCAAAAGAGCAGTCTATATAATGATGTACATATGTCTGTTTGTCTGTGTAAGCAATAGGATCGTAAAGATGGTTATAGCTAGGAACAAAATGTTATTTGCATATAGACTGTATATAATTGCAGCCAGTATAAATTAGTTTTAAATTTTTTATAGATTTCATTAAATTTTAAAGTAAACCTAATCATAGTTGCTTCAAACTTGGTAAAGCATTATAAATATTATTATTAAACGTTTCTAAAAATTTCATTACGATTGCTTAAACAACAAGGGAGATTTTAGACAAATTAAATTGCATTCGTTATATGTTTTCTACGTAAGTAGTAATTAGCTTAGTAGTAATAAGTTGCGTTTAAGATAACTATAGAGTTGTACAGTCGAATTTATTTTAGCTTGGGGGATTCCAGAGACCTTTTTCCTTCAATAGCATAGCTTATTACCAAATATGACCTTGAGATTAAACGAAATCCTGCAACTAAATTAGTAGCAAATATTAGAAAATTCAACACTATTTCTATTTACAATATTTTTAACTAAGTTAGCTATAATTATATACATATAATATTTAATTAATATTCTATTTGACACACATACATTACTATATTCTACATATTTCTATATATATACATAATGCCACTTAAGTATAACGTATAATAAATTCAATTAATTTTTTATTATCAACTCTTGAAAATGAAACAAAAGAATACAACAAACAAACTACAACAACAACAACACAACAAAGCATAAATAAATATTAATAATAATAATAACAAAGATAATTATAATAATAATAACAATAATAATAATAATAAAATGCAGTTCAAAAACCGTTTGTCACACACATACATCTCCACACACACACATTTAAACAAAAAGTCAATTTTAAAATTTTTAATACCACTTGAAATTCCCAAAGCATTACTCGATGCCGATTTTTTCACTGAGGGGCGAGAATGTGTCAATTGTGGTGCGATTCAGACCCCATTATGGCGCAGGGATAACACCGGACACTATTTATGCAATGCTTGCGGCCTGTATCATAAAATGAACGGCATGAATCGACCACTTATAAAACAGCCTAGAAGATTGGTAAATGTCAAAAAAAAAAAAAAAATAGCACACTACAACTACAAAACTACCACAAACAAGTATTACTAACAAAAAAAAAAACAACAAAAACATTTGCTTTTGTGTGGAACAAAATTTTAACTCCTTGTAATGGGGAGATTTGCATAACAGAAAAAACATTAAAATCTAAAAGATAATGGGCTATAAGAACTTATAGAAATCCACCAGCCAGTCTGCAGTGCAGCGTGCAACGTTCTCGCTTCTTTCGTTGAACAAAATCTGAACAATCACATATGAAAATCACATAGATGAAAATTATGGAACCAAGAAATGCATAACAATGAAAATTAATTGAATTTATTATATTTGTCAAGCGCTAATTAGTTTTGTATGCCATAAAAAACAAAAAAACAAAAAAATCAATTTTAAAAACCAAAAAAAAAAAAAACAAAAAACTACAAACGCTTCCTTCATTACAACAAACAAATTCTAATTGCATTATTACAGTGGCCGCTGAATCAGGCGGGGATTTCTATAAGTCCTTCCAATTTAATGTGGCCACAAGTAGCCGCAATAAAGCAGCCAACACAAATGCCAACAACTCGGCCGGTGCCAATGCCGGTTCCGGTCCCAATCACATTGCCGGCACAACAACCTCAGCGACATCGTCGTCAGTGATTTCAACGTCGCTCGAGGAGCAAAATAGTCGCCCCAATTCGAGACGCTTGGTAGGTCGTCCCTTAATTACGCATACGTATATACTACAACATATATAGAGCCTAAAGAGTCAACTGTCAAACCAAACCAATACCAAAACCAAAACCAAAACCAAACCGCAACCGAAACCAAACCAAAAACAACCCATAACAATACCTAAAACAAACCAAGCAAAACCTACACCTGATTGCCAAAACTAACTAACCTATTAACAATAACAGCTACCAGTATTACCCAGTAAATTTAAGCGAGTAAAATCTAATACAATTTGGTTTCTTAAAGCCTAGAGTACGCTGTATTGTAAATTAGTTTATATTACTATTTATTTTTTACTTTAATACTTGTAACTTGCATCACAACAATTTTTACAATGAAATTATAAGGTCTAAAATCTAAGACAAAGAATTTCGCATATGTAGATTACAGATATAAATTTATTTCTCAGTTTTCTTAATAAAAAATGTTTAATTTTCAAAAAAAAAGTCCTTTTAAAATGAACGATTTTATTGAAAGTTTCTGTTTTTAAATTGCCTTCAAATTTAACTCAACATTTTGTCGTAACAATATTAGAATTTTCTTTATTAATAATACGCTAATTTAAATAATGTTTACGAAATGCTTATTTTGTTATATTATATATATAATATTATATATTTTAAAAGTTTTCAATTTATTTATAAAAAATATTTCACAAACTCTGCTTAAAAATATTACAAAAAGAAAAAATTATATTCTATACATTATTTAAGTTTAACAAAAAAGAAAGTAACAATAATTATAATATTTTTGTAGTTTCATTATTTAAATTAATACTGTAGCTCTTTCATTTTTTGTTTTTTGAATTTTAAACTAGATAAATATAGTGGTCCAGGCTAGCGACGAAAGTTTTAAAAACCGCATTAGCTAAATGAAATCACAGTCCTATTTTATTTCTTGCTTTGTTTTTCCATATATATAGTTTTAATATAATTTAGAAAATGTATAAAAATTTATTAATGCTCAAGAAGTCATGAAATGAATTAAATTCATATAAAAGATGCTCAAAATTAAAAGAACATTTAACTAAATACCTATAAATATATTTAATTTGTTAATAGCTTTGCCTTTGATTTCATCCATACAAATTGTCCAGTTTGACCTGAGCATTAGGCAAATTTTGCTCAAATTGTATGAACAAAGTATTAAATTGGCACTTTTTTTTAAGGAATTGTTATAATATCAAATGTTTATAATTTATTTTTAGTAATGTAATTTCTAACAGTATTTTTTCAACTATGGTTTTGCTGCATGCCTTACATATTGGTTTATATTTTAAATTACTAACAATTGTTTGGTTTGAATGGTACTTTTAAAGTTTGATTTTAAAAAAAATTATGTTCCACATCAAAAGCAAGTACACAACGAATAGAATGAATACGTACAAACACCCACTTATACTCACACACTAATCCATGCGCTTACACTCGAAGAAACAATTGTGCTAATTGCTGATTTACACTTACGTATCTAGAGCGCCACAAGACGTGCTGGAATGTCCTGTTCGAATTGTGCAACAAGTTATACATCGCTGTGGCGTCGCAATCCTGGCGGTGAACCCGTCTGCAATGCCTGTGGCCTGTACTTCAAGCTGCACAATGTGGTGCGTCCGCTGACCATGAAGAAGGACACCATACAGGTGAGTTTGGCCGTGAGCAGTTGAGAGCTTTAAGCTCTTGTGAAGCTTTAACTAACTTAACTTTCTATCGTTTAGAAACGCAAACGCAAACCGAAGGGCGCCAAGAGTGAAAAATCGAAGAAAATGCGTGCCTCACAGGCGGCTGCATTGGTAGCAAGTAATCAGCTTGCTTGCCACAACAGTGTGGCAGCCATGCAATTGGAAATGCACAATCAACATATGGATGCAGATAATGGTGAGTTAAGCATTGAAATTTGAATTGTTATTGAATTTGAAATTGAACATTGTACATTAGAATCATGTATTCATGTTTTTTGTGTTGCACGCATGCCTAATTTGTGATGTCTGCTTTCTCTCTCTCTCTCTCCCTCCCCGTCTCTCTTTGGTGTGTTTGATTAGAAATGAAACCACTTGCATATATGTCATACGCATCGCAGCAACAGCATCAACAACAGCTGCAACAGCAACAGCTAAACACTGAGACACAACATCATTCATCGGCGGCCAGCTCGCCACAAAGCATGGCATCCACCTCATTATCACCCAATCAACATCAACAACACCAGCAACAACAGCAACAGCAACAGCAGCAGCAGCAGCAGCAGCAACAGCTCTGTGCTGGACTGGACATGTCGCCTACATCATCGTATCAAATGTCGCCAATTAACATGCAGCAGCAGCAACAGCAGCAGCAGCAACAATCATGCAGCATGCAACATTCACCTAGCACACCAACATCAGTCATGTCTCAGTCCATTTATTCAACGCCATCGCCCACTGGGCTTAACAGCAGCAGCAGCAACAACAACAACAACAACAACAATAACACAATGTTTAATCACAACAACAATGAAAATAACAAACAAATTATACAGAAATATCTGCAAGCTCAACAATTGAACAGCAACAGCAACAACAGCAGCAGCGATCAACAATTATTGGCACAGCAGCAACTTATGCAACTGATGCCGAACTCCATTACGGCAGCAGCAACTGCAGCAGCAGTTGCGATCAAATCGGCGATCACATCGGCGATCAAATCGGAGACACCCAACACCAGCAACAGCAACAACAGCAACAACAACAGCAACAGCAGCAACAACAGCAACACCAGCAAACAGTTGGCTGCCATAACAACAGCAACAACACAGACCACGGCATCGAACACACTATCCTCACTGAGTCTGAACAGCAGCAACATTATCAATCTGCAAAATCCCTATCAGCAACAGAGCCTTGGTCAGACGGAGATGTCCATATGTAAGTCATCGTTAAGTGGACGTTCCTCATCGCCCTACTATCTAAATCATTTGGCCGATGAGGAGCAACCAGCGCTCATAAAGCTGGAGCAATTGGAGCAGCAACAACAACATCAGCACCAGCAGCAGCAGCAACATCAGCAACAGCAACACGATGACATGCTGCTCAGTCGCTCAACGTCCATTGATGAGCACTACGAGTTGGCGGCATACCATCGCCAGCAGCAACAACAACAACAGCAGCAGCAGCAACATAATCTCGCACTCAGCCAGCAGCAGGAGCAACAGATTGCCAGCTATGCAATACATGCTGCCGCACAGCAGCAACTACACGAATTTGGACGCAAATATGGCGTTGAGCGCGAAACTGTTGTCAAAATGGAGTGAATATTGATTATTATATTCGAGATATTCAAAAATAAGTTAAATCGCATTGTCATGACCAAAGATATTGTTGTTAGACATACATTAATCTCACATAGCTCCAAAGAAACTTGAATCCATCATTAGGTTAAGCATTTCAATTGCATAAATTAAATTAAAAGTTCTTAAAGAACTTTAGGAACACACTCATACACACACACATATACATACACACACATTCGTTTATGCAAATTTAGTTGATTCTTCCAATCCAATTAAGTTACAACTACTCGAGTTTTGTTATTTAAAATTTAGTTTAATTACTTGTTTAGCGATATGTCTGCAGCGTAATAGCAACATTTGATGGGTTTCTTTATTGTTTGTTGAACCCAATATTTTTTTGTTATTATAATAATTATGAATAACTCTTGAGATTTCCAAACAATCAAATTATAAATAGAAATTTAAGTTATATTATTAACAAGCAATTCGAGCATACATTTGTATATCAAACAAAAGACAAAAAACTAGAAAAAAAAACAAAAACAAAACAAAAGAAACAAAATAATCTCATGCACATTTAGTTAATAATTTATGTTATTTTTATATAAATATTTAAAGCCAAATTAAGTTCTAGTTACGTACGACTTTTAACTTCATTTTGCAATATTAATATTATTATTTTTGAACAAATAAATGACAAGTATACAATACGGATAAGTTGTTTTATTCAATCATATAACCTTAATGAATATAAAGAGTTATATTTGAATTTATTTTTAAATAATACTTTAATTTGTTGTGTGGTTGTTTTAAAATATTGTCAGATTTAGTTACAAAAGCATCAATTTCAAATTTAACTGCAAGCGCAACCTATCGATTCTATGTGTTATCGACATGCCACCACAGGCTTACGCAGCATTACTGCTAAATGTTATGTGACGCTAACAGAATGTTAACGCATTAATATGCTCCTGTTAAACTATTTTTTCTAAAAATAATGTAGCATTCTTTTAGGCAGGCATGAAATTCAAATTTACTAGAAATCAATAAATGCCGCTACTTGTTTTAAAAGTAATTGATTTAAGTGTTGTATAAAAAACTAAATAGTACTATTACTTTCCGGAATGTGTTCATTTTCGAGTACTGTTAAATTGTAGTAGACATGCTGGAATGCTTTTTTGCTTAGAATATTTTATTATTTCATACCAAAAATTAGCTCCAAATCAAGCTTTCAAAAATAATCGTTTTTCAGTTAAATTTAAAGCTCAGTTACTATACCAGTTATGAATTCTCACAATCCCTAGACATTCATACAATCTTGTATATAATTATTATTATTTTTTGTATTTTTTTTTTTATTTGCCGCCATTTACGAAAGCGACATTTTCCGTTTGATAAGATAAGAGCGTCGCTTTGCCGAGTACGCATTTTGCTGTTCTCTCTATTTATATTTGATTTTTGCTCTATTTTTTCGTGATTAAAGTTTCAGTACATTTGCTTTTTGTTTTTTATTACAGTCACGCGTTACAAAAAAAAAAACAAAACCAAAAACAAAATGTCACTTTATGTGGCAAAAGTGTTTTTGTTTATTACTCGCGGAGGTTGAGCGCCAAAGAGAGCAAGTGGGAGGAGTGCGACGGAGATAGCAAGAGTGGGAGCGCATGAGGTAGAATGAGAATGAGAGCGAATGTACTGTACACGACTTATAACAGTAACGCTGGCTACGTGACTGTACAAAAGTCCCGCATGTCGGGGGACTTTGGGAACTGTCAGCTCGTGCAATGTTCAAGTGTGTGCCCCATGTGAATGAGAGTGTTGCAGGCTGCATGGGTTTGATTGATAGCTGATAAGGCGCAAAGTCACCTGGCCGGCGGTCCCAGTTCCCAGTTCCCAATTCCCCTCTACCATTTCTCAGTTCCATTTATAACAAACAGATAAAGTAAACATTAGAATAGTCAGTTTGATAAACATATTGATGGCTAGATTAGTCATTGAAATGAAATCAACATACACTACAGTAATATCATATGCTCATATAATTAACTTGTTAACTCTAATCGGTCATTGCACAGATTTTGCACTATAATATTTGTTTCAAATCTTAATTGGAACATGGCACTGGAAAACGCGAATTAGATTTGGATGGGAATTGGGAATGTGTATGAAACTGGAGCTGGGTCATGGTTGATATCAATGTTTTGGTCTTGCAATGCACAGATAATGGGATGATAATGGCCACACTTGCTACAAATATGTGTGTGAACAAAGAAATCGTCTTACACGATATCATATATTGTGTGATAAGATATAGTTTCATTATTTTGCTTTTTGTTTTGCTCCATTTTGTGGCAAGCCAATTAATAATGGTCATATCTTTTTAGAGGTTTAGTAGTTATTTAGTTATGCGATCAGTTAGTTGGCTCTATATGCACATACATATAAGAAGCTGCAAGCTTTTGCTACCCTTCATATAAGAAGATCACAGCGCCACTTCAGTAATGCGACGGCAAAAGCGTGAACTACTCAAGCACTAGCAGTAACAGAAGTGTAACAGCAACAACAACAGTGTACAAGCACTGCACAAGTGTTACTGCTTTGTTGCTTTATCGTTGTCGCCATCTTGATTCAAAATGGCGCACAAGTTACCACACGCGCAAGCCAAACAAAAAAGCAACAACAGCAACGGTAACAGTAACAACGGCTTGTGCGTTTGATGTGAGTGTGCTTGTATGTAAGTATATGGGCATTGTACATAATGCAAGCATGGGGAATTTACTGATATGTGCAAGCGTATGTACATACATATATATGTATGTATTTGCGCAATAAATGCAATAAGAAGCTATGATTTTTATTGGAAGAATAATTTGTGGAAAAATATTTAAGCAGTTGCTGAGAAATTTGCAAGTAGAAAACGTTCTCATTATTAGCATATAGAAGATTTGTCTAAAATTGGACTTTCAATAGATATCTTTTGAAAAAATTCAGTAGCGAAATATATTAGTTAGTGTTTTGCATTTAAAATTTAACTTTAACCATTCGATTTGTTACTTAATTTTGGTAAAAATTGCCTAAATAAGCACACAACTTTAGAACTTTAATTTTGTAGCTTAAGTTAGCGTGGACTTTATTTTGCAACTGCTTTTTCACTCGTTTAAAAATGAACTATCAGTTTAAATACTTTTAAGCAATAGTACTATTGTTTATAAAAAAAGACGTACCAAAATGATGTGCAGTCTAACTTTAATTAAAAACTTGAAATTCAGTGCAAGCAGGGTATTCGAGTGTACTATCATTTTAAAGTGCTTTAAGTTAAAATACTAGTATTTTCCTTAGCAGAAATTGCACAAATTAAACGAAAGTATATGATCTTATAATTACTAAACTGTACATATTTTTGGGATAAATTATATTTAAGTAACGTATTCCATACTAGGTTTAGCAGAGGTAACAGATAACTGTGCTTGAGATATAGCATGAGAAACGAAGTCTTTTCTTTTCTCTGTGTACTTTTTTGGCACTCAGTTATGTATATATATTAGTATAAGTTATTAGTTAACCGCTGAAATAATTCTGTTGATCTAGAGTCCCTTTATGTCAACGCTGATGTAAGTGTTGTTAATTGAAATATTTTAATAGTTGTTTTTATGCTCTTTTGCTCTACGTGTACTTGGCTTACATTCGCATATGGAAACACACACACAGGCACACACACGAGCTTATATAAAACTAAGTGTGTACACACTGCCACGATTTACGATGAGTTAATTTAGCGCTCCACATTCAACGTTTATGACACTATTTTTTTTATATTCTTTTTTTTTCTGTTTTTTATTATTAAAACTTGGACTCTTTTTGCCTGCTTTGTCATTTTATGAGCATGGCGTACACAGTGTCGTCCATTTATTATTATATTATTATGATTTTATAATTATTTTGTTTGACGCCACGGTGACGAAGGCGGCGGCAATGGCGACGGCGACAGTCGACAGGCGACAGGCTTTGTTGGATGCGTGTTTAAATGGAAAGTGCAAAACTTACTGTGCGAGCAACGAAATAACCGCACGGTAAGATATTATTTTTTTTTTTTACATGGCCATTGCCATAGATAGGCAATCTGTATCTGTGGGCCACGATAATGCTTATAAATAAGATAATATGATTTGATAATGGTATTTACCATATGCAGAAAGTAAAAGAAAGCAGCAATGCGTACATAATAAGTACATATACATATGTACATATACATATGGCATACATAATGTATCTGACAAATAAACAATGTTGTAAGAAAAGTGGATTGCGGTGTGCCTAATTAAATGTTGATTCACTTTGCCTCGAAAATTCCTGGTAGAAAACGCAACACATACACATTTGGCTGCCTGTCTACCAAAAGGAAGTTGAAGCCTGAGTGAAACTCGCTGCTTTTGGCTGTGCAAACAGTTGGCATTTAGAGCAGTTTCATTGCTCTGATTGCTGTTATTGTTGTTGTTACTGCTGTTGTTAGTTTTGTTGACTTGCCTGCCACAGTTCCTTGGCTGATGTCTTTCTTTGCCTCGTTACGTTCATTTGCGCCTTATCGCCAACTGACGTTTGTACTTCAAAATGTGTACTTAAGATAATGAATTCAAGAAGAAGAAGCAGCACAAGAACCAGAACAAGCTGAAGAAGAAGAAGAAAAAGTGGCAGCAACAGCAGCGAACCGACTGGTGGCAAAGGGGCGGCAAGGCGAGCGTTGAGCGGTGGGCAACACATCAACCCAAATGAAAATATGTAGACACGGGCTTGTCACCTACCACAAAGACGACACAACGACACAGCGACACAACGACGCTACGTCTTCACAATTTTGAACTTTATAAGACAGACTTTAAAACATGCACAATATTGTTTCCATTTTGCATACCCTGTACTGCAGTTGGACAAGGGGTAGATTGTGCTAAGAAATAAGTCAACATTTATTAATACAATGTTAAGCTTAACATTCCAGTTTAAGTATTCTATACTCAGATATGAATTGAGTGAAAACTGGATTGCGATACAATGGTTAGAAGCAAGCCAAATTCCAAATATCTTCTAAGAAATCAACCTTTAGATCTTAGTTTTAACCATCAATATTATTAACAAAATTGAATACTGAATTTTTTTTTGGTATAGTGGTATCATTACTAAAGCTTTTACCGTTAACGTAATATACTGCTAAAAGGTTTGTTTATTTGTCCAAAAAATATGTTGAGCAGATTTTGAGAATTATAAAAAATATTGCTGGAATGTTAATAAAATATAGTCTCTACGCTAAGAATATTTAGTCTCTGTTTTTCTAAAAATTTTTAATTATAAGAAACTATTTTGAAAAGTAAGTTTAAAGCAGTTTCATAATCGTAAAGTTTACCATTTTGATTTAATTTTTAGTTAGGTCTATACAACAGTTTTGTATAGGGTATGATTAAGTCTGCTTTAAGTTTAGCTAGCTACACGTGCCTTAAAATATTGAAATTGAACAGAAAAAGGAAGCAACATTATCATAGCTTATATATTGCTATGATTTATATTATTTATCATATCTTATATATTGCCATAATTTATATTATTATTTTCATAAAGCACACACAATAAATTCGACTATGTTCTATGAACTTTGTACCCTATTTTTGCCACTAAAATATATAGCAGAAAGCCTTTTAATTAAAGCGCCATATTATCTAATCTGAATAAAACTCAAGAAAACAAAAAAAAAATAAAAAAAAGTTGAAGCGAGATTGTGTATTTAATTTTAACAGGTATTTTCAAATTTCAAGTGCCACTTGAAAAGTGCAAAGTGAGTTGTACTTTTGTGTTTTATTTTTTTTTTTTTTTCGGTTTTTGTTTTTAGGTAACTTGAACTTTGTTGGAATCAATTGCATTCGCAAATTGAGATCAAATAAATAACTTTAAGTAGCGATCATTATTTGTGACATCGGCAACGATATTCGATTCAAAAGAAAACCATTTAGATATGAATCATTTAAAACGTTCACTTATTATGCAAATCAGAGACACAAGTATATTTATGTTATTATCGGCCATATTATTAAATTTATTTGATACGAAAAGGTTCATAGCGAATTCACTGTATATTTTAATTGAATTTTGCATTTTCACTAAAATTTCTTGAATTTAATTTCCTTTGAAATGTTTTTGGAAATATGCTGCAAGCGCGTTTTCGAAATAACAATGTTTCCATGTTGAAAATCCCAGTTACACTCACCAACTGTGATTAGATTCCATGCCGTTGGGCGTCCAAACTTAAGGAATTACTGAAAAATTCAAATTATTATCGCTTATTATCTTGGGACATTATCAGTTCAAACACTGATATACTGATACAGAGCAACCAGTCAGCCAGGCGGACAGTACCAGAAACTGAACTCAACCATAACCAGAAGCACACCACAAGAATCAGACCCATGGCAGACAGAGACCAGACCCGAACCCAGACCAAGACCCAGACCCATAACCAGACCCAGAGTCATAACCAGACCCAGGTGCTTTGGGGAAGCCCAACAGATACACCGAAAAAAAAAAAACATATAAGTATATATGAAAACTGATACCGATATCCTATCCGGCAGCAGCAACAATAACAAAATTGATAGCAAATCTTCATTATCTTATAAATACGGAGGCATATCTGGGTATTTGTTGTGTATAGTATTGCTGCAAAAGCCAAGATTAGATACTTTTATCTAGCTAGGTCACCAAAAGAAATTGGCAACGTCACACAAACGCACAAACACAGCATTATCGGTTAAGCAAATGAAGTATGGCCCATTGGGTGCTACGAGTAATAAGCCCTAGATGTTTGCTCAGCTACAGATATGGCAGAGTTATCGCTGACATATAGTAACATATAGCAGTAGCAGTAGACTCCGATTGGAGTAGGTTAAGGAGCAGCTGTATATCTGTGTGCTCCCACTCTCTCTGACTCTCTAGTTGTCCCTGTCGCTCTCTCAGGAAGTTCTTATATACACATATGGTATTTTTTTTTTGGGGGGCCTGTTGCTGTCGCTATCCGCTTGTTAATGTGTGTGCATGAGTTCGAAATCTCTGTTAAGATACGTTAACTTATCTAAGGCCACTATCTATTCTCAGATATTCGATATGTTTGTTATATATACTATACATATATATGTATATAGTTGTATTATATGCGACGACGATAGGAAAAATCACTTTGTTGATAGGAACAATCAGTTGTGCACAACTCAACTCAACTCTACACAACTGAACTGTACTCAATATAACATTAGTAGCATTTGGGGGACACTTCCTTCACTTTCGCGGAAAAGCGTATATTACGTCTTTGCCAAAAAGAAATATATAAAATATATATAAAAAAGAAATCAATCAAATAAATCAAATCGAAATCTTTTTGCAGAATCGAAAATCCATGTGCGTCAATTATCAACAAACTGAAGTGTGTGTGTAAGTGTTTGCGGAAGTATTACGCGTGTAGTGCTAGAAATTTGATCGTGTCTTTTCTTTGTTTTTGTTACTTGTTGAATTTCTCGATGATAATTAATAATGTTCGGCATATTCGAGTGTGTCTGCCAATCCACAACAGAAGCCCCTTTTCAACCCCAGCGCCAGTAGCCATGATTGCTAATGGCCTCGTTGTCTGACGTTCGTACCTTTGCTTTGGTCATGCGAATACAAAGGCAACAACAACCAACAACAACAGCAGCAACACAAACAATGAATTATTATGGATTGCCAGTTATTATAATGAGTCATGTCTGGCCATATTGGTAAACAAAGGTGAGTATGCGTATAAAGAAGGCTGCAAACATGGCCAATGAAGTTGCCAAGCGACAGACACGACATTTGCTCCAACCGATGTTGTCATTATGCACACAATACTATTAGTTTTCTATATATATTTCATATACATATATACCTGCAGCGATTGCAGTAGATGGACAATATTTGACTAGGCTGTAACTTGAAGCTGTAAGTAAATCAGTTTAGACAACAATCTACAAATCTGCTTACGCTGCGTATGAGTAATGCAAGTAAAAGAGAGAGTTTTGCATAAATTGAAGCACGGTTATTTTATTGGCTAAACATTCAACGATTTAAAAGTTTAAAACGTAAAATAAATATTAAAATTATTTTAAAAATATAAGTAAGTTAAAATGTAAAAATAGCTTATATATTGAACTATTAAAAATAGTTTACTAATATTCAGCACATAGTTTAGTACTCTATTTATTCTTAATTAACTATTTATTCTTATCATGAATTTCGCTTTAATGATGTCGTCACAATGTTATTTTGTCATAAACATTAAAAAATGCACAATAACTTTAACAAAATTCTATACAATATGTAATTAAATTAATAAATGTAAACTTAATTCAATAACTTATTTGATTTGTTTTCATAAATGTATAGTCGTTAATTAATAGCATAAATTAAAAAAAAAAACAAATTGGATAATTTAATATCAAAGCAATGTTTCAAGTCTACAAAGATTATAATTATATAATTGTAAATTATTCCATATACTTATGCAATAAAAAATTTAATATAAACTCCTTTTTTAGTTTTAAATAATTTTTCTTAATTTCTTGATAAGTAAAATTATTTTTAAAGTTGTGCAACATATATTTCACTTTAAGAAAGCATTTATTTCCAACTTTATTATTATTATTTTTCTGTCATAAAACAAAGTCTTCTCAATAATTTCGCATATTTATGGTAAAGTTGGGGGACATGCCATATATATTAGTTAGTTAATTGAAAAGATAACGCCTTCTTTGGCAGTACTCGCATTGGTAGATACATTTTCATAACTCATACAACATGTTGAAGTTGCATGCCACTCACCGGAGCCCAGTGGGAACCCAAAACGAAGTGAACGAACGGTGGTCGGAGTGCTCCGAGTGGTTTTCATTGCGTGCCATGGATGATTTATGAGCAGAGAGCACAGCAGGTTAATAGAAATAAGGTGAACTCAATTTGCTTTCACCCAAAAAAAAAAAAAACAGCTGAAGAAACCAACAGCAATAACAAAACAACAGCAATAAGAACAAATGAAGCCATTAGAGAATTTTTCATTTTCATTTTAATTTGATTGAACCACGCCATAATGCCGTGGCCATTATATTGGTGGTTGTTGTTCGCCATACGTTGGTGGTTGCTGAAGATTTAAACAGCAGCAAGTGAGGAAACGAGTCTAAGCAACCTTAATACACCCTGTGAGAGTAGAATATGCTGGAAATGAGTTTATCATCACATCATCGTCAAATGATTAATTTTTTTTTTGCTTGGCGAACTTTATGAAACTTTTAGGATCCTACATAATTACTATTCTATATATATCTGTTAAATTTTAATAGCATATCTTTCAAAATAAATGCTTAAATTAAAATTATATAGTTCTTCTATTTCCATTTTTGAGAAGTCTGCTTGCCAAAACCCAGAGTTGCTTCTGCTGCCTCCTTTCGACCACCTGTTTTCTTCGTCGCCAAGCATCATATACCCTCGCTACATAGCACTTAAAAGATCTATAGAAAAAGTATAAAAATACGTATGTGTTTTTTTGTTCTTGTACCCATTTTCAGTTATAAGTAAGTAATTAAAACTACGGCGCGCCTTTGGCGTTTAATTTTCTTGGGAGTTCTTTATCGAAACGACCGCCAAAAAAAACAAAGCGACGAAAACAAAACAAAAACAAAATGAAATAAAATAAAATGTCGAAGCAAAAGAAGAAGAAATAAAGTCAAGCAATTGTTATTGTTATTGCTAAAGAATATAGAATTTATAAATTAATTTTGGTAAAGTCACTGCTGATCGGCGATACTGTCAGCGCAGGCGAGAAGTGCTGATAACTCAGTTGAGTTGAGTTGAATTTGGAATCGTTTCCATTTTGTTTCCATTCAATTCAATTCGATTCGATTCGATTCGTTTCGATTTCTTTTTGCGTTGCGCAGCACTTGAAACTGCATGGACAAGTTGAAGGGTATAAAATTGTGATTCCAGGAATGATATGAACGTATAGCATATAGTATATTGATATAACTATATGGCCGTTTGGTCAGAAAACCCCTTCAATTCCCCAATCCCCCAATACCCCAATACCGCAGTATAGCTTTATTCGTAGCATCGAGCGCCATAAATTCCTTAGTTTCGTGCCGACAGTAAGTCTTGCGTCTTATGTCCATAAATTTGTGTTTCAAATAAAGTATCTTAAGCTAGGCGGCTTCTGCCATCAACATGTGGTATTAATTGCACGGACTTACCTATGGACAAACAAGTCTGGGTTCTGTTTCTGTTTCAGTTTCTGATTCAGAGCGCCACTCGTTGTTCATAATACTTACTACTTCAACTCTACCAACTTAATCGTAATGTTGAATTCATGTTCCGCCATTTGTAACAATGTCAGAGCTGTCATTGGGTTTCTAGAAACTCAAGAAGACAGTGGGGAAGTAAACTGAGGTGCTGTCAGCTTTTGTTTTTGAGTTTCAGTTTGCATTTATGTTATTAATCACATTGATGATATTTTGTGACACCCCCTCCAGCCACATATCTCAAATGTGTGTGGCTACTTTAAACAGGCAGAACTGGCAAACAGCTATTAGATACTTTTTGTTGTTTTGGCCAGTGCTTTTAAGATTTGCCACATGATTTATGTTTGCCACAAGTTCAAACAATTAAATTTATCTGCTAATAGTATCCATACACTCACTGCACATAGTACACGAACATATACTATACTATACATACATATGCCAAAAGAAAGTTGCATGTAATTGCTGCAGCGATATCTGCAACAACTTTACCAGATTACTTTGCCTTTTCCATTTTTCATTTTCCATTCAGTTTGATTTATGTATGTGCAAGTCTTCTGGCCTGAAACTCCCTGCAAATAATGCTGTGTATAGTATGTTAATGACGGCCATATATCTGCTTGTTTTATGGCTATAAAACAATAAAGAATTTATGATTTCCAAGACGAGCCGGTTTTTGTTTTCTTTATATAATGTACTCTTGTTTGTAAACACGTTAACAGATTGAAGATCACAACTTTTGCTTATGTAATCAAATGAAATGAATTATAGCAATTATATAGATTGTAACAGAGTATGTCTTTTAGAAATATATAAAGCCAATTTAATAATATTATTATAAAGTGCTTTTTTTCAGCTACTACAATGAATTCATTGCTTTGACTCATATGGAATTATGTTACTTTTAAGTTCCACTTGCGGTTTTTTTTCCTTTTTGTGAATAGGTAAATTTAGGAATTTGTGGTTTTGTTTTGAATGAAATTTAATAAAAATGTTGAGACAGTTTATTTCATTCATTAATTACACAGAGTTAATCATATTTTCTGTTTAGTTTTTGAATTAATATAGGTTTGATCGATTCATTATTGAAGCGTTTTGGAATTTACTTATAATAAATATATTCTTTAAATGCAAATGTTTTTTACTAATTTTACAGTTAATATAACACATTATCATATATCATATAAAGAAGACCTGATTAATTTTATAATCAATTAAATAATGTACAAAATTTATACAATTTAAATTTTTAATTGTTTTATCAGTTTACTCTGATAGAAATCTGCCTATATCTATAAAACTAAAAATCTCTTCAATCGGCTAGACACTTGAGAAAACATTCTAGACAACATAATGAAATTTCGGTTTGGAAAAGTAGCTTTATTTTGGTCTGTCGATGATCATATTTGCTTCAAATAACAGACTTCAGTAAACTGATTTTAGAAATGAAGAAATTTGAAATATCTGCTTGCTGTACAATTTTGTTAAAGATACCTTAAGTTTGTTAGAATAAAAAGTTGTATATTATTTTATTGCTATATGTAAATTTGTGTTGCATTTTAATGCTACATATTAGTAAATTAAATTTCTTAAAGAAAATAAAAAATGTTTCTAGAATTTCAATTCATTTTATTTTGTTTGCTTTCTACGCCTATTGTTATAAACTTTGAGCTACGAAAACTTTTGAAATAGAGTATTACAAAGTATAAATTACTCTTTTAGATATGTGTAACACTTTGCCTGATCCTCGACCACGTGTATTGAAATTGTTGTGTTTGAAGTGTGTTCAAATATGCCCAGACAAAAGTTGTTATTTGTTGTTAATAATTTTCATTAGTTACAACACTTGAGGCATTTGTGAAGTGGAACAAAGCTCTGCCCACACACCTACTACAATTGAGACCCTCATATAAAACTGTAGACGGTTACGGTTCTGGGTTTGGCGAATGAAACGGGGAATTTGGGGTATTGGGGGAAGGGGGACAGCAGTTGGACAGGTGCTGTGAGCCGAGACAAGCGAGCATTTGACTAACATTGTTGGCAGTGTTTATTAGTTTGCCAGAAAAAAAAGTGTTTTATGGCCGCAATTAGAAAATGCGCCAAGCTAAATTGCACAATCGACAAATAGCTCTGGGCTTTGGGCTCTGAGTTCTCAATTCTATGTCTGCAATACAATCGAAGTGGGTGCCAGTGGGGCAGAAGGTGGAATTGTTGGCAGTTGGCTGTTTGCCTGTTAGTTGCCCGGACTGAGTTTGAGCCCAAAGAATGGAGCTGAGCACGCATGCGCAATTTGTATCTAACAGATACTTATCGGCTGGCAACGACAACGGCAACAGCAACGTCGACGTCGCCTGCCTGCCTGTTGTTGTTTGCTATTCACACACACAGAGGTAGAAAGAGAGGGAGAGAGAGAGAGAGCAATTGTACACACATATCATTGCATTGCTTATCGCTGCAGCGATAAGATAACCAATACCTGTACAATTGCACGTTCGCTGCCAGAGCATAGAAATAAATCATAACTCACACAGATACACAGGCAAATTGGCCCAACCGCAAAGGTGCTATATACTATATACACACATATATATATATATATATATACCTTTAGTAGGATCGCATCTGTATGGGTTTTATAATTGGGCGCTGAGGCAAAAGGTGCTAAACGCGGCAGGCACCGCAATGCGTTGCTTCCACATCGATATGGACATTGGTGTTGGTATCGTTGCTCTTGGTCTTGGTCGTGGTATTGGTATAGTCGGTGGTGTCGGTGTTGTCGGTGTTGTCGGTATAGTCGGTGTTGTCGGTGTTGTCGGTGCTCTCATCGCTGTTGTCGTCGACATCAGTCCGGGCTCGAGTTGGTCTCGAAAAAAATAGCACTTATTATTATTATTAAATGCCGCGCGGGAAACAACGAAAACGCTCGACGGCTGCCAAAACTAAAACCCTATACCAAAATTGTCTAAAAAAGCTTCAAATTCTAGATCAGTGACTCTTTTCCAACATTTGTACTCCAACAATTGTCAAAGTTTTGAGTTGCGCGCGCTTTTCAAACCCAAAAAACATACAAAAGTAACATATTACTCCGTGTGTTTGTGATAATTTAAAAAAAATAGCGAGAAAACAAAACGTATCAAGTGATAAAAACCAAAAAAAAAAAAAAAAACGTAGATAAAACGGAACGACAAGACAAAGCGAACATTTTTTGATGGTTTGCAAAAGTGTTGCACTCGATATCAAAATGCAGCTGAAGGTGCGTATTATAATTCAATTGAGAATTAAATATAAAATATGATAGAAATATAAACCAATTTTATATTGCCAACAACAGATTCTATAAACTATATAAGAAATTATTTAAGAAAAATAACCAAAAAATAGTTTCCAAATTTATTAAATAACACAAACAAAAGTAAAAGTGTCCAATAAATCAATAAAAGTATTTAAATTTGGGAAAAAAAAAACCCGATAGCACACAAAGCAAAACCATTAAGTTCGAAATAAACATAAGTTAAATAGCTATTAACACTTTAAATATATATTTTTTTTAGGGAAAAGAGATTAATCTTAAGTTAAGCTAAATAAAATTAAAATGCTAGAAAATATTATATATTTCACAGTATATATAATACACAACTTGGCAAAAAATAAAACATTATTTTAACTTTTCAGTAAAAGTTAACTAACAAAATACAAACTGCCATAAAATAATAAAAAGCTATAAAATAAAAAAAAAAACTTTAAATGCTATTTTAAAAATGTTTATCTAAATCTTGAAGATGTTTTAACAAGGCGGCGTGAGCTATTGGAATACAAAATTAAATTCGAAATCGGTTCGAAATCGGTTTCGGTAACATTTGAAGACTGGCGCCATAAAAAGTTTTCAATGGCTTCTCACACTGGTTCATTAAATAGACAAGCTACAGATGAGATGGGCTCTATAAAGTTAAAAAACTTTAACGATATTGCCATAAATATGTTGGCTCAATTGTATGAGTGCGAGTCGTATCTGTGTTACCATAATAAATATATTAATGAGCCGAGAATACATTGTACGTTTGTGAGATATGCTTTTCAGGTAGCTGCCATTATATGTTCTTCTTTATGGCATGCAACAAATAATTATATTCCTCTACACTTTGTTAATAGAAATCTATAATGATTAATTATGCCTTCTTCTTCTTTTTTTATTCAACTGAATGTCAACCATTTTGCTTGGCTCAAAACAAGTTTGAAAACGGCAGCAACACTTAACAGATTTCTGATTTCTGTCCTTTTATATATATATATTGTGTATCGCTGTTGGTCGGGACAGACTGAGACAATTGTCACTTAGATAAGACAAATTGATTTATAATGAATGACTCACCGGATCAAGAAATAAGACAGTTTTTTGTTTTGTTGTTCTGCCCCCAGAACTGAAAATGAGTGCGTTGAAAATGTGGAAAGATGTTTTATCTTTATGAGGCCAAAGCGAAATTGCGGCGGTGGCGTTAAAATAACTTTAAACTAAACAAAGCCAAAAGGGACTATTATTGCATGTAAGTCGGAGCGACTAACAGATGCCCTGTACAGGATCTTTATTATAGGAAATTGATGAGTTCTTTTTTCTGCTGATTCTGAGTTTTTTGTACCATTTAATAGAATATTTAGAACTATATTATAGTATTACATATACTTCTAAGAAGAATTAACATTCACTTAAGAGTTGGCTACTCTTAAAGAGCTGTGATAATCAATCTATGTTTATCGTTTGTCTTTGAATAATACAAGAATTTCTACCACATTTTCTTTGAATAAACATGTTATAAAACATAGATCTATCAAGTAAATGTATTTTTCTAAATATGTTCCCAATAGCTAAAGCTATAAAACTGAACCATAAAGTTTCTGTTTCATATACCCTTGCTATAAAAAGTACAGGGTATGTCACACAGACAGGGTCCAGGAGCTGAACTCTGTCACAGCACGCGTGGTACGTTTTGGTTCATTCATGACCAAAAAAATAAAAAAGGTCAAATTTTTTACCTAACGTAATGCTCGGTAATGTGAAATTTATGTCAATCTTATCGCCTCGCAAGGGATGAGCGCATTAAATGTGGAAGTGAAATGCTCTTTATGAATGAAATGATTGCCAACCCTTAGCAGCATTGGGGGTTGCACAAATATACTCGATGGCGACATACCCCTAATCTGCACCGGAAGTGTGCAGCGTTAGCCAATCGCAGCCAAGTTAACAAACAGTTGGTCAATGGCGGCGGCATCGACATCGACATCAACATCGCAAAACGCCATCGGATCGAGCGGCTGCAATTGATTGTGATAATGTCCACTAAGGCCTTGGGTTAGATACTTGCTCTCAGATAGTTTTATTAGACACGCGTCGCCAAGTTGACAGTTGACGGCTGATAAGCAGTTGGGCAAGGGTCAAAGGGCTTAGGAGCCATTCAATTGCAATGGCACTTTAATGGAGTTGTAAATGCAGCTGCCACATTCCAATTCTGTACACTCCTCTTCTTTTTATATTATTTTTTTTATTTGTCATTTTCATTTTGTCTTATTTTTTTTGTATTTTTGTTTTATCAAAGCGTGTCTCTTAATTAAATTGATAGCTGGCAAATCTAATCGCAGCGCCTTCGACTTGACTTTCGCAATGCCAGCGCTAACGAAAGCGAAAAGAGTTGTGATTATGCATACGAATATATAGCCAATATCTATTGTTTATATAGATAAAAAAAACTGAAAACTGAAAACAATAACTATGTGTGACGACTGTCGTAGGTGTGACTGTCAGAGATTTCATTCATAAATACTCATCCACACCCAATGACGAGACTCTTGACTAAGCCAAGCAAATATTGGAAACTCCTCACATACCGCATGCCGCTTACATGACGACAAACCGATCGAACTTTGGCTAAGTTCTCATTGTAATATTTTCTTGTTATTCCTTATTTTATCTAAACCATTCCATTGATGACGTAGCCAAGAGGTGATAGCATGACCTCTCAGTTACCCAGCAGCAGCAGCAGTAGCAGCAGCAGCAGCAGCAGCTGATTGTGCATGCTGATAGTAAACGGATAAGATATTGTCGTTTGGCAGCAGTATCTTAACAAAACTTTTCATATACAATACCTACATATATATGTAGCTATATGTACATACATACTAAATACAAACATTGGCACGTGCGTACCCACAGCATATCGTACAAGTCTACAGTCTATCATATCATATCACACTTTACATATCCTAGATTATAAGCAATCACGTTTGCCATTTATTATCTCTACAAAAAATTCATTGAACTTTACCTCTCCGTATCTAAATACATGTATTTTAATAATTAAACACTTGTTAGTTGCTTCGCATTTAGTGTTAAATTTACGTATATTCTTTTAAAGCTACAATTTGTCAACGTATTTTTAAAAATTGTGTCAACTACCCTTTATATCTAGGCACTTTCTATGAATCATAATCACATATTTTTTGGCGCTCTTTATTTGCAAAAAATATATATCGATCATTATGGGCAAGTCAAATAATATACGACGTCAATTTCTTATTAATTATGGGAACATGTATAAAAATAAAGTTCCAGGAAAATTCTGTTTGCTTTCAACGTGGATTTTACTTAGGTTTATATAGCTTAGCAACGTTTTTATAGAAATAAAAATCAGTAAAAGTTTTAATAAATAATGGAAATAAATTACAATTGAAACATAACACGTAAAAAGATTGGATTGTATTATATATATATAATTATATTATATATATATATATTATATATATATAATACAATCCAATCTTTTTACGTGTTATGTATATAATTATATTATATATATATATATTATATATATATAATACAATCCAATCTTTTTACGTGTTATGTTTCAATTGTAATTTATTTCCATTATTTATTAAAACTTTTACTGATTTTTATTTATATATATATATATAATACTATTTCCGAAGTTATGTCATAAAAGAACATTTCAAATTATTTAAAAAATTGTTTTTGAGGGAATATTTAATGAAAACATTTTTTGTTACTCTGCTATTACAATATAAATGCATATAAATTTTAAAATAAATAACTTAAAAATATAACTAGAAACCGAAGTTGCTTATATTTGACAAATAAATTGATAATATATCAAAGAAGATTTAGACTTTTAGGTAATAACTTTAAATGTCTGTATTTCTAACCTGTCATAGAACGGAATAACGTCCGACTAATCCTTACTAAGCGCTTTTCCAGACTGTCAATAGATATTACACCTTTTGCAAGTCTAAAACTACAGGTTATTGTCACTACTTGATCTTGTGGAATGCCTAGGAACATCAAATAGATACTAGATATATGTATCTACGGATATACCTCATAAACTGGATATTATGCCTGCAATTATAGTTGCACAAGAGCTTTATGTACTTACTATAAATATATTTTATTTACATGCCACATTTTTATGTGCAGTTAGCCTTGAAAAGAGCATAATGTACTCGAGAATTATATAGTGCTCAGGGTACTTGGGGCTTTCCCTGTAGTGACATAAAAACAATATATACCACCTGAAAGCTTTTTTGAAATTTTATGGAACTCGTAAAGAGCGGAGTTAAGCACAGTTAGAGACCCTTGAGCACCGTCATGAATCAGGTGACTGGCGATGACAATGACGATGACGATCGCATATTGACACAACTTTGTCTCTGCTGCCACCCCCAACAAATGAGGTCATAAAGCAAAATACAAATGAGCCTACGTACTTAACAAATTCTTTTTTTTTATAGTTTATTTTATTTTCTTTTGACGCGAAATTATTAACATTAATTTCCGGCAAAAAAAAAAGAAGGAAAGAAACCAAAAAAAAAAAATCGAGGCAGAAACAAACTGAGTTCTGTGCGCAAACAAAGAAAAGTGAGGCATACTTTTGTTGCAGTTGTTGTAAAAGTGAAAATGTTGCCACAACAACGTGGCAGACAAAGCAAACAGCAAGGCAGAGAGGCGGGAAAGAGGAAGGGGGAAAGACTGCAAGCTAAAACAGAGTTCAAACTGAAACTCAAACTCAAAGTCGTATTTTATGATTTGTAGGCGACAAATTGAGTTGCGAGCCAAGCGGCACCTTTGAAGATTGTCACTGGGTATGGGTTTGGGATTCGGTTTGAGGTTTTTGCGCTTGTTGACATATCGTATGTGTGTGTGTGTGTATATGTGTGGGGCGGAAATAGAGGCGGCAGGTTTGGGCCAAGTTCGCATTGTGTGGCCGGAACTGGAGCCACACTTTTGACAACAAGCTGTCAACAATGCCGAACAATTCATTCATCAATTGTGTCTTGGCCATTGCAGATGGAAACGCAAGCGACGGCGCAACAGCAGCAACAGCAACAACAGCAATTGCAACAGCAGCAGCAGCAGCAGCAACAACAGCAAGTGTTGAACAAACAGCAGCTGCAATTGTTGGATAAAATCAAAATTGAGACCAGCAACGGCAACGATCCACAAGCAAATCAAGTGCTCGAGGAGCAGCAGGAGCAACAACAGCAACAGCAGCAGCAGCAGCAACCAACAACAACTGTTGGTGTTCTAGTGCAGTCCAACAGTCAAGCCAGTCTAAGTGAAGCTGATGAGCAACAGCAACAACAGCAGCAGCAGCAGCAACAGACGCAGTATGTGGTAGTGCCACGCCCACAACAGCGACGCATTCTGACCACAGCGGGTACACTGTAAGTATTTAACTAGTAACTAAGTAAACTATAAACTTAAGCAACTTTTGCAACTCTACAGCGAGCTAAACGAGACGCGTGAGGGAGAGCACAGCACCAACAACAGCAGCGCCAGTTCGAACTCAGCAACAGACACCCACATCGAGTATCAGCGGAGTTCGCACCACTCGCCCCACTACATACAGATGCCGCCACGCAGTGCCGCAGAGGTGGCAGAGCAGGTGGCAGCAAATGCTCCGCCTGGCACACTGTATGCCTACACTCCTGGAGGT
Organism: Drosophila tripunctata; assembly: GCA_035047385.1. Classification (NCBI taxonomy): domain Eukaryota; kingdom Metazoa; phylum Arthropoda; class Insecta; order Diptera; family Drosophilidae; genus Drosophila; species Drosophila tripunctata. The sequence goes on from JAWNPS010000100.1 coordinate 1,432,030, forward strand.
CAGATCATTTGCAGCAGCGATGATGTGACGGCCATCAAAATCGAGACGATTGACAAGAGCGAGGTGGCAGTTGAGGCGCAGGCGCAGCAGTTGCAGCAGCAGCAGCAACAACAACAACAACAACAACAACAACAGCAGCAACAGCACCAACACCAGCATCAACAGCAGCAGCAGCAATGTCCGACGCCCAATGGTGGTACTTATGCTGATACCATTATAGTTAGCAGCGAGGCTGCACTGCAGCATCACCATCAGCAGCAACAGCAACAGCAGCAACAGCAACAGCAAGTGCAGCATCAGCACCAGCAGCATGCAGCTGTGGCAGCAGCAGCTGCAGCCGCCGCCGCAGCAGCAGCGGCTAGTCAGAACCATAGTGTACGCTATGTGACTGAAGATGCACGCTTCAGCACCGCCAGCGGTGAGGCAGAGGCCAGCGGTGGCAATCTGTACTACGATGCACCTGTGGTGGATGCCAGTGTGCATGCAAATGAGTCAAAGACCTATGCGGATCTGGGCAATGCCTATGCCGCCTTTCCGCCCAACTCGACGTTCAGCAGCAACAGCTATGCGGCAGCAACATTGCAGCAGGGCAACACCATTTACAGTGTGCCGGGTACGGCGCAATTCATAACCAAAACGGATCCCAATTTGAATCCTTTGCGGCCAACGGCAGCGGGCACATATCAGGCCATCTCGTTTCTGGACGGCACCAATGCCAATGATGCGGCACTGTGGACCACGGCCGGAACAGAGTATCAGAATGTATCATTTGTAAGTATGCCAGCTAGATTAGCGTCCTCGCTCCAGTTTAACTTAGTGGCCAACCTGCAGTCCAACTATCATCCGCAGGTTATCGATGACTATCCGTCCACCAATATGGCAGCACCACACTGGACACCAGCCGGCAGCATTGGCAGCTATGATCCCAGTCTGGCGTCCACCAATGCAGCATCGCCGCCAACGCACGGTTTGCCGGAGTTAAAGTGTGAGAACTGCCAGACGCCGTACATGCGCAAGGGTTCCGAGTGGTTCTGTCCCGCCTGCACCAACTACGGCCGCGTTATGCCGCCTCGCATACCGCAACGCCAGAAGCCAAAGGCCGCCGCAGCACCGAATAACCGACGCAGCGGTGTGATCTGCGCCAATTGCCAGACTGCATCGACTACCCTCTGGCGTCGCAACAACGAGGGCAACCCAGTCTGTAATGCCTGCGGTCTGTACTTTAAGCTGCACAACATGAATCGACCGCTTTCCATGAAGAAGGAGGGCATCCAGAAGCGCAAACGCAAGCCAAAGAACAATGGAGGTCCCATGCCGCACAGGGTATTGCCAAGTGAGTACACATATTATATTTAGGAAAGTCGATTTTAATATAGAGCATATAGGATATGGAACAGAAAATAGGATAAGGAAATAAATATATTGAGCATTTATTTTATAAGAATTAGGTTCATGATTATCATTATTTAAAAGATGGTATAGTTTGTTTATAAAATTGAGGTAGAAGTATGTATAAGTAAGTAAATTAGCTGTAAAGTAATTTATGATTTTTAAGAGTTTTGTTAGACGTTTCAAGCAATGAACTAGTTAGTAATTAAAAATATTATCACGGTGTTTTCAAATTATATCTAAAATAATTTATATTCTTTGAAATATTAAAGATATTTATATCAATCCATAAATATTGACTATATATCTATGATAGTTCTTTATTAATAGTACAATTATCTAAAATAAATAAAACAAAATTTCCGAAAAATTGGAATCTTTAAGAATCAAACGATTGGATCAAACTTTTTCAATTTAATATACATAAACAGTAGTATTTAATTATTATAAGTTGAATCAGAATAATTATATTTTATATTTATGAATTTTGTTCTCCTACGCCAGGCATGTCACAGGGTGTTAACCTAATGGTGAACTCCGGAGCAGTGTATCCCTCCCAGGTGCCATTGGGTTTGCTGAATAACCAACAGAATGCGAGTCCCGAGTTGCACGATATGTCCACAACAGGACCCACTGGTGGGACACGTGTGGTGGCCATAGCGTTACCCACAGTTCCCACATCGGAGGGAACATTGAATATGTCTCGTCATCATGTGACAAGTGAGAGTCATTCACCCTATAGCCAGCAACAACAACAACAGCAGCAGCAGCAGCAACAACAACAACAACAACAGCCACCATCACAAAGTCAATCACCGCATTTGCCAAACTCGAGCACTTTGAATCGCCAGATAGCACAATCGTAAGTTAATAAAGCATTCAAAGATCTAACGTACATAACTAACTAACAACATGTTCCATTCCACAGTGTTCCGCCAATTGAAAGCGGTCGCAGTTCCAATAGTGAACTAACTCCAAGCGTCATCACGCGAACAGGGCTGCCAGAGCGCACATCGAATAATTAAACGATAAATAAACTAAACTAAACTAAAGTAAAGTATATTGTAGTGAACTTAATCCAAATATGAAACTTGCCAAATTATTTATATAAGCTTAGTTATAGTAGAGAGACGCATATATGTGCATCCCAGTAAGCCAGAAGTTATGCAAAAGTTGGAAAGAGCGAAACTGAAACTGAACTAGTTCCAAATAGTTGCTGCTTGTTCTCAATGAGTTGCAGCAGCAGTTTAATTTCTAATTGTATCTATATCTTCTAGTTAAAATGTATTTATTTAATAACAGTTTAATCGGTTTAATTTATTTCCAATATTCAATTCAGTTTTGCAGATTAGTTAGAAGAGCTTCGTCTTCCCCGCAAATGATTTGAAATGATTTGTGCCAACTTACATATAGTATATATATCTTATATTGTACATGTATAAACTTATAAATTTATATATAGTATACATATTTTTGCACTTTAGAGTTTAATTTAGCGCAAAAGACAGCAAAAGACCAGCAAAGAGAAGCCTACGATTTTGTATGTTTAAGGTTTTTTTTTATAAAAACAATATAAAGGTAAAATTAAATATAAAAATAAATAAATAAGTTGTAAACGCAAGACACTTAAGACATTTTGATGACTCTACCAGCCAAGTGAAGACGAGCAGGCGCGTCTTCTGGCGGGCCAAGCCTGTTATATTTCATTGTCAACAATTTGGCAGCAAACCAAATTGATCCAAATTAATTTTAATGACCTCCACACACACACACAGACCACCATAAAATCTTAACAAGTAAGTAAAAAGCCAACGACAACGTGGACCCTAAAGCGAGTCCGAATCCCCGTCCCTTGCCTTAGCACCAACCCATCCCTAAGCCCCAAGTCCAATACCGAACCTAAAGCCGAACCCGAACTCGAACCCGGACCCAGTGTCTAAATAGCGATTTGGTGTCATCGCTTAAAAGCCTGTCCGACGCACAACGACGCCGCCGAGTAACGCCACCGCCTCGTGTCGCTGCCTTTGATCTGTCGTCGTTGGTATGGCAAAAATGCCTGCTCAATTCCAATGGAGGCAGAGGAGGAGAAGGAAGCGGAGGAGCAGCATGACTATAGCAGCATCAGCAGGCGCAAGCTTGCAATAATATTAACGCCTGCATTCGGCTCAGCTGCAGTTTTCAGCACCAGCACTAGTGCCACTAGCAGTACCAGTTCCAGTTTCAGTCGCCGTCTTTGTCTGATTTTCATGCGCCTGTGGCTTCTTCGTCGTCGACGATGCTGATTACCCTGTATAAAATGTTAGAAACTGACTATATAAACTATGTATGCTCACTGACGAAAAAAAAGCTAATGCTGCAAAAGTAACTGTGCGAGCTTTCTGAGCCAAGTGATCCAAGATGTGTTTATCCCTGAACTAAAGTAGGCGATATATCATAGTTAGCTGATTATAATTCTATAATTAATTTATAAACATCTCTTAACATACGTTTGTTTGCTCCGCCGCTAGTACCTAAAGATATCTAAAAAATAGAGTGTTTTTCAGTATAGCGTTCTGAAAATCTTCTTAATACAAGAATGAAAGCTTCGAAGGTATTAACATCTACTTTCCAATGAAAAAATACAATAATACCAGAAATTAATACTTGGTTTATAAACGATGAAACTAGCTAACAATTAGATTTTATAAAAATTATCCATAGTTATTCTGTTACCAAATTAAATAAAGAACGCACTTTATATCGCATTGGTAAATGTTTTACAGGGTAAAGCTGCGTCGCGTTCTGTTGACAAGTGCACTATAAGCATATTTGTTTTCCACTCTTTGTTTTTTTTGGCGTACGCTCGATCAATTAGGCAAACTTGTTTTACGACCGCTTTTATTAGCATTCACTGGCCGGCGCTCCAAAAACCTCTCAAGAAGAAGAGGCCCGGGATCTGAGCCTCCGACCAAAAAAGGGGACAACCCGAGGACGCGTATACGAACGGCGAGTGCTTGAATGAGTAATGAGACAGTCTCGGAGCCCAGCAACCAGTAGTAGTAGCTAGCGGCTGCTTTGGAATGTGTTTGCACAAATTATGTGCTCCATCGAACTGCTGCAAGTGGAATGGAAATGGTCAAGAGACTGTGAAAACTGGAAACGGCGAACGAGAAACCTATTTGTTGGCACTGAGTGGGAGTTGGAAAGCATTTTGTCCAGTTGGCTGTATCTTTACTACTTTCAAGTACTTAGATCTTGGATGGAACTGAGATAAAAGAGTTGTCTTGAAAGGTCTTAAATTAACTTGAAATGAGTAGAATATATCAAAAAAAATTTGATTTATAGAATATTTAGTTCATGAAAACTAAAATAGAGAATGTACACAACAATTATATTTATATTTAGGTTGATTCTAGAAGAGGGATCTATTAAGTAGGTATGTAGTTCAAATGCTTGACAATATATGTGGACACGTGTAGAATACTTCTGTGCAGAAATCACACTTCTTTGTTTCGATTGAACTCAAAGGCTTTGATCCTCTGTCTCTTATCTTGTCAAAAAGTCTAAGAAATGTACATCTATTTTGTAGAGTTATATATAAGAAAAACACATGTAGTTTAAAATTTTTTTCTAAATTCAAAAAATTTAGCAATTCTTTTTATCAATTTTATTAAAAACTAATTAATTTTAATTTAACAATTGTAAATTTCTTCCGTTTTTAGTAAATTAAACCATTAGCGAGTTGTGGCAATGCGGCTACTTGGCTCTATGCTGTTGGCCAAGTTGTAACCTGTTCCATTTCTTGGCCAATTGCGGTACTAGAACAGCATGAAGAAAAACTACCAAGCCGACTATAAAATAATAATTCAATGTGACAAGCAACAAGATACGACAACGGGGCGCCATTTTTCACACACCCTCCTCCCTGCCGCAGTGCCGCCCAAAAGCCCAGGGATGTCAGTTTCCTAGCACATTGCGCACTTGTGCCTCTGACACTATCGCAGAAATTATGACAGATGTACAACTGTTGGACAGAGAGACTCGAGGGCGGAGAATGCCGAGGGTAGAGAGTGGCGACTAGCGAATAGAGTAGAGCATATAACATGTTTTCTATCGCAAAATCATATACACTGCATTTGGAAAAACTCGTGCGTGTCACGCGACCATCGCTATGCGGTAATCTCTATGTCTATGACATGCATTTGAATTTCTATTAAGCTAATTGCAATGCATTCGAGCTTAAAATTAATAATAAATAGTTAAGAGCAAACACAGATGTAGATACATTTGTTTATTGTTTAGATATACATTGGATTGATAGGAGCGATATCGGAGCGGGTCAGGGCATGGCCTGGCATAAAAGCCAACATAAAGTTTCCAACTGCATTTAATTAGACAGTGAGACATGTCAGCCAATGCGATGATGACCACCAACCACGGCGGCCTTTTGAACCCAGCCATGAACCAAGCGGGTCTGAGGCGCCACTTAGCCAACTTCAAAGCCTCAAAAGCCGCTCAGATCAGAGCTTCAACTTGGTGGTGGCTGGTGTCAGTAGAGATGGTGCTGCTGGTGGTTGTGCTGTGCTGCATCTTTTTCTCTCCACACACACATACATACATACATATCTCTCTCCCCATTCGAGAGTTACCATCATCGTTGCCTGGCATTACAAATCGACAAACGACACGAAAATGCGCTTTAACAACGAGCAGTTAAAATAGATAAAAGAAGATAGACAGACGCCGCCGCTAGGGAGTTGAGAGACGTCCCCAAAGTCAGAGAGAGAGAGAACCACAGAGAAATGGAGAGTGTAGGAGAACCAGAGAAACATACCTAAAGTTGAAATTATCAGGGATTATAGTGAACAGATATGCTTTGAAGTAAAAAGTATTATTTTTCAAGGAATACTTCATGATTATACAGTTTAATTAGCTAAAGCTATTGACACTGATTAAACTTGGATATAGAATACATATATGTATAAAGACATATTTTAAATAGGGTTTGGGAAAATATATAGAGCACGATATAGGAATGGATATAGTAAGATATTTAAATATTTTGTAGGAACAGAAAAGAATATAGATATGTACAGACATAGTTACGAATATATATAGCTATACAGCAGTAAGAAACTACTTAAAGATCATTGCTCTTTAACCTTTTCTAAACAAAAGCATTTAAAGCTATCATAATAAAGTATAGAATATCTTCAAAACTATTATTTCAAAAGCTAAAACTAAATCACCTCTTCACATTTAATATCCGATGCTTTTTATGCAAAACTGAGAAACTATTATATTTATCTCCACAAACACAACTTTCTATAACAACTGTACGCCCACTTAGTGGCACCAAAGATGTTCAGCAGCTGGTTTAGGCCATAGTCCATAGAGCTAAGTGACGTCACAAGAGGGAAGAGACATAAAGAGAAGAGGAAAGAGTCGCGTTGCAGTGTCTCGCACGCAATCGTTCGAGGTTCTAGGAAAAAATATCAAAATTCCAAGAATTCACACGAAAAGACAAAAACAGATTGGATCGACGACGGGTCCAAGGTATTCCCTTGTCTCTGCTGGCTTATCAAGACTCACGCGCGTCTCGTTCCATTTGGTTCTTGGGTCGAACCCGAAATCACATTATCTCTGAGTTGCCCAATACGACGACGACAACGACGACGATGGCGACTCAACTAATGGACACTCTGCGATGCGGCGTAAAGCATATCACTGATGATGATGATGGGCTCTTTGGGCTCAACGGCCACGCAGACGCCGCCGTGGAAGATTGAAGATGCGGCGCTTATCGAAACAAGACAAAAAAAAAAAAAACTAAAGGGAGAGAATACAGAAAAAAAAGAGACCGAAAATAATTCAGCTGGCAGACAGGATAGCACTTGGTCACTCTGTCTCACTGGGATCTGGAATCTTTAGCATACGATGAACGCATATCACTGTGTCTCTGCTTATCAACGGAGCTGCGGACTTTTTGTTTTGCTTCGCGTTTGCATCTCGGATATGCACATGGGCAAAATGATCGTGTGGCGCTGAGAAAGGGTTCCATTTCCAGCTCCATCTCAGAAATGTGGCGCCAAAGGAAGCGTTGAAAATGGTACTTGCTTGATCTTGATCTTGCGATGACATTGTATGGGTGTGTGTATGAATATATACACTTCTCTCTCTCTCTCTCTTTACATATACAGTGACAAAAAATTGTTTTAAAAATTATATTTTATAAAATTTATAATAATTAATTAATGTTTTTGGCGGGAAAAATTATTTTAATACTACTATAAGGTTTTTATGTTTTAAAAATATTATAATTTTTATATTAAAATTAAATTTTAAACTTTCCATGGCTTAATTTAGTTTTTTATTTGCTTTAAAAAATAAACTAGAATTTAAAATTTTTTTTAAATAATTTTTTAGCAGTGTATTTATGGATCTTTTACTGTGAGTATTATTTTAGACGGCGCCTCGATCCTTGTTTAACACTAATGCACTGGCAGCTCTTAAATGTCACCAAAACTCTGACTGGGATGCGACTAAGTGCAGCGAATCGCCATTCAACTGGTTGACTTGGCTGCTAGCCAGGTTTGTTGACCAGATAAATGTGCTGCTAGGCCATTTGTGAGCCTCGAGACTTATTTTGTTTGACTCTTGCATGCAATACGATTGTGTAGTCACTTGGAATAATTAGCGGTATCTGTTGGGATTTGTTTATGTTCCCTGCCAAAAGAAATATAGCAACTGCATCCATTTAAAAAATTGAATTAAGATGTAGATTAACAAGCAGAAGTTAAATTATTTGAATAATTATGTTGACATTAAAGTACTGTTCAAAGTTAATCTGATCAATTGAATTTGCTAATTAATATGATTGTGTTTGTATTTTTTTAAGTAATTGTGTGTTTGCACTTATTAAAAATAAAAAATAAAATGCATAAAATATAAAATAAATTAAATAAGACAAAGAGATACTTTTTTAATTGTAAAATGTAGTAAATAAATTAAATAAGTAAAGCCCGGACTTGAGATGAACTTCTCTGATAGGGTTCGGTTTAAGCTTTCATCAATTTCCAAACCAAAGGATAAATCGAATCCTTTTTAAACTACACTTAAAAAAAAAATACATAGATTAAATTTGTATCTTCTATATCTCATATTGTTATACTAAAATTAAGTTGAGCTCAAAGTCAAATTAAGATCATGATAACCATTGCAGATTCAAGCAATTGATTTCAGTGACGACTCGAATTACTGAAATGAACATTCTGCAAAATTTAATATATTCGCTGCCTTAGATTTAGAAAGTATACTCCGAACATAATGGAAGGTACATACAAACGTTTTGTGTATACTTTTTTAAAAGAACCATACATACATGGGTATGTGTTGTTTACCAAATGTTATCCTCTTTTAATGCCTTTTTATCCAGTTTCCTAGTGTTTTGCTTTCACAGTTCATAGTTTAACTGATTTAAACACACATTTGTTTTGGGCTATTAAATTGGCCTTTGATAAATTTTATGGAGTTCACAATAAAGTGAGTATCTTCTGGAGTGGCGCCAATCTATTGCTATGTGTTACATTGTATGACACCCACTTGCAGCTACAATCGTTCATACTGTGCGATATCTTGACTCGTTCATATGGCACTTTAATGGCTTGCAATGTGTAAAATAGAATGAATTTTTCCAAATGTCTGAACTGCTCTTCAATTAAGTGCTAGAGTATCGAGTATGGAATATCTCGTTGGGCTTTTCATTAGTTTATCAACAGCATAAATTTTTCAAATGCTGCCAGTTGTCTGGCCCTGGCAGCGGCAACAAAGTTGTTAGACAAGTTGTAACCAGACTTCAGGACTTGTAATTAAACGATCTATTTTTTTTATTCTCTTTTTTTTTGGGTCGTGAACTGGCGCCATCGTGTTGACAACCAGAAAGAAATAAATAAATAAGAAAAAAAAAAAATAAACCCTTAACGTGAGAAAATTCCAGAGCAAATTATATATGCAAAATGTCTTATCAACCGTCAGCATACCTGAACAAAAAAGTATTTGCGTATGCCCGAGATAGCCCCAAACCCAAACCCAAAGCCAAACGTAAACCCAAAACAAAAAGCGTAAATGTCAAAATGCCAAAATTAATTGCAATGGCAGTGCCATGGATAAAAAGCCAAAGCAACTTCCATGCTGCTGCCGCATTCGCCTATGGGTCAAGAAACGATTCAATTCCGCAGGGTGTAGTGGGGCGGGACGGGGCGGCACAGAGAGAACCAGTCAGTGACCAGCCCAGCACTGACCATTTTCTTGGACGCCATAAAGGCAACTGGCTTGCATGCCACCAGTAGAGGCATGCCCCCTGGAATCAGAGACACAGAGCTGGTTGTAGTTCAACATTTTTGCAAAGGGGCTAAGCATATTTTGCAATTACTTTTAGGTTAAGGAAATATTAATAATATTTTTTTTTAAAATATTTATAAATTTATTTTCTGACTTTTGTTTAATTTTCCCTAACATTTTGTTTAAAAATTTTCGTATCAACTGTTTTATTTTTAATAAAATCCTCTTTAAAGCCGCCACTGTAGCTCCACTGTAGCTCTGTTTGCTGCTTGCCACATTGGCCACCATTACAAATTCTACCACTTTTGGGTCTGTCGCTTCTGCCAGCACCGCTGCCATGCAACACACTCACACACACACATCCAGTTGCAAGTTGCAAAGTCAGGACAGAGCTGAAGCTGGTCACAAGTTTGGTAACACGCGTTCGCGGCATTTATCGCGCCTGGCAATCAAGCAGGACGCCGTCCCTGTCTGGCCCTGGAATTGTGGCATGGTCTTGCAGCACACAGTCTTTGCTCGGACTTCGTCTGCTGCTTGCCACAATTGAAGAAAGAAAAAAAAACTCGTTTCGTGCGCTTCGTCCCGTTGCGTGTAGAGTCCCCATTTTTTGAGGTGGAGTCATGCAACGCGACGCGTTCATTGGCCAAGCCAAAGTAGCTATGTCGGTGTGTCTGTATGTCTGTTTGTATTGGTATCAAATGCTTCGCTGTCCGTCTGCGTTTCATTAAAGTTTCGCATAAATTTTGTTGCATGTTTTAGCGGCGTTTTATGGCCATCCGCGTATCGCACACGCATTTCGAGTCCATTTCATTTGGACCTTGTTAGCTTTTCCTATATATAGTTTTCCCATAAAAAGTATGTATGTACATGTGTATAGTATATCTCGATCGGACAGTCGTAAGGCATTTGTCTTTTTTATGAAGTAGTTTTTTTATTGATTTTTGTTTTTGTTTTCGTCGTTTGTTTATTTTTGGTGTGTCGCAGTTTGGCTGCGCCTATAAATAATTGCGTTTTATCGCAATTTGGTCACATTGCATTTAATAAATTTAATTTGTGGTAATTGAAATTTTTGCAGACACTGTTAGCGGCGCAAACCAGTGAATTTTTCTATTTTTTTTTTCTTTTTATCAAACTGTCGCATATGAAATTCTACATTTAATTGCACATTTTTCATAACTAAAAGGCTCATTTATACAGAAGGAAGACCTATTTGTATTATTGTACAAAAATGGGTGCGCAAGCTGGAAAAGTTGAGTATGTTTTTCACAATTTATAATAATTATCTTTACTTACTAGAATGCTGCTGAAATAGATGAGCACGCCCGACCGCATAACACTCTCTGCGATTAAACGAGTGGAAGTTACAGAACTATACGATAGGAAATACATGCTCTAAAATTTTATGCACGCTAGTGTATTATTCATATTTATGATGGATTAAGGGGGCGTGGTTTCGTAATATTAGTAATGATATTGTCTTTGCATTGTATCTAGGAAATAGTTAGCCAAAATTGGTGTTCACAAGTGACATAGTTGCTAAGATATGAGATAAATGTGCAGACAACACACCTGATTTGGTGTTTGTAGCTTTTATCTTCTCTAAGATATGTTCATACGGACTGACGGACATGGCGATATTCTTCTTCTACTGCTTACATACTTTTAACTAAGAGAATTTAATAAAAGGAATCATATCAACTTAATTTTAAAAGTCTTTAATGTATTCAACTTCTTTAAGAACGCATTTAAGATCTATAATTTTGTATAAAACACAACTTTTAAGTAATTGTATTTTATTAAAAGAGCATAATGCTAAGCAAAAACAGTTAGAAATAAATTTGGTTAACAAATCAATAAGTTGGACTATTAATCAAAGCGACATAAACTTAACATGCATATAACGAATGACACTTTAGTTAATAAATATTTATTAGTTTCTTAATATCAATGATATTAATCATTAAAGTGAGATAATTTATCTCGGTTGCGACAAGCTGTTGAGATTACAAGTTGTTCTATAACAAATTAGTTTTACTTAAGTGTAATTAATGACAGCAACTTGAGCATTTGTTTTCAATTCATATTTGTGTGTAAGCAAAAAGGTGTGAATGATATTAATTATTGGAAGAGAAAAACAAACAAATAAGTGTATTTTTTTTACAAGTTCAATTACTCGGCAATTAAATAAGACGATTAAAGGCAATTGATGTGGTTGTGTAAATGAAATGCCAATTAAAGTGCACATTAACTTTTTTTTTTTGTTTCTTAACATATACTAAATATGCAAGCATTATGCGTATTTCACAGATTGTTTATTATATTATTAATGATATGGTGTGTGCGTTGTTGCCTGATAAATGATTGTTATTACTATAATAGCGAGTGTTAAACATAGCGCATACGCCACGAGAGCCAGAGCACGAAAGTGGGCAGTCCCAAGAGAGCAACACACACACACACACACACCCAGACATATCTAAACAGCAAATCAAGCAAACTTTAATATGGCTACAATTTGATTACGAGCGCAAACGAGTAAGCGAAAGAGAGAGAGAGAGAGAGAGTGAGAGCGACAGACAGAGAGACACAGAGAACGAGCGAACGCCACAAAGGCAACTCCCACTTCTACTATACGATAGCGTATGCATGTGTGTGTGTATAAGTGTTTCTCAGTGGAAACCCGTTTGTTTGCCCATTGTGCCCAGTCACTGGCTGCCTCAAGTCTCTCTCGACAGTCTCGCTCACAGCGTGCGTCCAACCGGAAGCTCAGTACAAAAACTCGCTCGCTCGTTCGCTTGCTCGCTCCATCTTGTTGTTGCTTTGCCCGTTTGCTTTCCCATTCCAATCAGAAATTTTAGTAACAACAACAACAACAGCAAGAGCACAGTTGTGGCAAAAGTTTGTCGTCCTGCGTCGAGTATTCAGTTGACTTTTGTTCGTTTCTACGCGAATTTGTTGCCACGTTGCGTGCGGTGTTAAAAACGGTGGATAAAATGCTGCTTAATTAGCTGAAAAAGCCGTCGCCAAATGTGAATTGAAATAAATAAAAGAAATCAATAATAATATTGATATTAATAAACATACAAGTGCTATCAATGCCTTACTCTACTGCCTTAGCAGTTTATTAATTTAAAAAAAAAAACATAAGTAATCTAAAGCGAAATCAAATTTAGCGTGTCGCTTTCATTGTTAATTATGTGTTTAGTGCCGTTCGTGTGTGCTTTATGCTAATTATTTTTTATGTTATCTATTTTCACCAACATTATGCAAATGTATCTACAATCTGGTCCGTGTATCTCTGTCTAAATACTTGCTACGCATATCTCCATATCGCCACATCTGTGTCGATCTGTAAGTGTCGTGTCATTTAAGGCACTGTAGTGCAACCAAAAAAAACACAACAACTAATTCAATTTATGTGCACTTCAATTACGCTTTAAATAGCCAAAAGCAAATACAACGAAAATACAAAACGGTTTTGCTGTCGAACAATAAATACGCTTTAAAGGCAATTAAAATTCGTAAAACCACTAAAAAAGGCGATTAGGTATAATAATCCCCACATCATTTGCATACAACATCATCACCACAAACGCAACGGCAATCAATTGGAACAACAATACTCCATACAACATTATAAAGCAAAGTAAGTGTTCTACTTAACTACAGAACCGGTATATCCACTGAGATGTTCACCGTTTATTAGTTGTTAATTACAAATATATGGATAATTAGTTGAATCTTGATATGGTTTAGTATAAACCCTTTCCACACTATCTTAATAAAGGCATTAAGTTATCAACCAAAACTAATTTATATCTGGTTCGTTTGCTGCAAAGGGTTTTCAGTGGTGAAGCTAAATTCGTATGCAATATTTTATAGCCAGAAATTAAACTACAAATTTCTATAAATTATAAAATAAACTAACACTTTAATAATAGTTCAGGCAATTCAACCTTAGTTATTTTGTGAGTACATTGGTTTATGATACATCGTTTATATTTAAACAATTAATGTGGTTGTCAATTTAGGAGCGAAAGCGTTTCGATACTAATTATGTATTGAAAATTTTTGACTTTTTAATAAAATCATTTTTAATTCTTTAAAAAAGTTAGGCAATTAGACCATCGCTTCAAATTCGACAATTACTGCCATTGATTTTGTCTTTAATTGTCGAGTTGAAAGTGCCGTATAAATTATTTTAAGTAAGAAGTAAAATTTCTAGGTTCAACGAATTATTCCAGATATGTGACATATATAAATTTGTGTCTAGTTTCGTTGCTCATAGTGTACTGAAAACTAAGAAGAATTTTAGAATTGCTTGTTAAAAAGAAAATGTGACAAAGAGTTTAGTGTGGAATGTAAAGGCCTGATCACCGTTTCCAAGTAGAGTCAAGTAGAAATCATTTAGGCTTTGATTAATGAAAATGCCCTCATTTTCAACACGTCTCTTTATTCTCATTACTCCACTTACAGCTAATTCAAAACATCTATATTTTTTTTATTGATATTGAGAAAAATAATAAAACAAGCCGATTACGCGGCTGCAACAGGATATTATTAAATAGTTAGCATAGAAATCCATTGCCGACAAGTGGATTCAATTGAGAAGACATTAATTACTTATAATTTGTGATATTTGAATAAAGATCAGTTTCTAATCGTTAGTTCAATTAGTCTCTAATGTATTGCAACTAGCTGATCGTTTTGTAAATAAGTTGCAAACTGGCACAAGCGGTTTATGAAATGGATTCCAAATTATGCGAATAAACATAGGCATTAGTATACACTGTAATAAACAGTTTAATCGAAAACATTAGCACTGCTCTGGCAATTGGTGAAAATGAAGCAATTTCTGTGACAATTTTGTGTAATTCGGAAAGTTGTTTCAATTGAGCGGCGTTTAGCCATAAAGCAGATCGTTTGCATTAAAGCAAGTTTCAAATTGAAATAACACATAAATTCAACACTTTATATTTATAGTTCTAGTCAATTAGTGTTAAATAGTAAGCTAAAACCAAATAAGGCCATGTTGTTTGGCTCTAACCAATTGCAAATCGTTTTGTAAACACTTAAGCAAAGTGTCAAAGCGCAATTCATAATGGACTAGAGATCAGTCGACGTCAATCGGAAGCCAAAAAAAAAAAATGTACAAAAAATAAATAAAAAACAAAATGAGGCAACTCTTGTTTTAAAATGCATACATAAAAAACCAAATAAAACCCCGCCATAAATCAGTGGAGACAAAGCAAACAAAATCTTTTTCGCTAAATCAATTTCAATTATGAATTTTACAGTCGATCGTACAACAAATTAATTTCATTTTGAATATAAAATGTAAATACATATATTGATCGTATCGCAAATTTATACTGCTGGCATTGTGCATTGTTGAAGTATGCATTAAACAATACATAAATTGCCATTTCAATAAATTTGTCCGCTTTGTTCACCAGAATATTTGAGAAAAGTGCGGGCTTGTTGAAAGCAATTGCCTGAATCACTCTCGAGTGATAACAAAATTATTCTCTTATCGCTGGGCACAGTGCACACACAGTAGTGGAGGAGTATTAATATACATATGTATTTATTCGCACAATTTCATAATGGCAGATAAGTTTTTTAACAGTCAGCCCAGTGAGACAGGCCAAGCTCAAACAAAAGACTTGGGAAACAAACTTGCACTGGGCAACAAAGGGCGACAAGACCATGATTATTCATAAGACGTTCCTCTATCCACCTAAAACCCATTCACTCGAATGCACATAAATTAAATGAATGTGTAAGTCGTTGATAAGACAGAATTATGCTAAGAAATGTGCCTCATAAATAATCAAGTAATTGCTATGGTTAGTGTTAGTGTTAGTGTTAGTTGGATGCCAACTGGATTCTGTTCTATAGAAGTAGCCTTCAATTACACGTCTACTTTTAACCCCTTGCTACACTTTCACTCGACCATTGCCATTTCATATGGCAATTAACTGCTGGCGCCACCAAAAATATCAACAGACAAGAGTCAACAATGGTCCAGACGACAAAGAGAGAGAACATTGCGATGCCAACAATGACACAACATGACGGCAGTTTCCACTTCAAGTACATTGCAAAATGGCCAATAAAGTCATTAGCCAGAAATATCGAAATGTATGAGAGTTGGTCCGTCTCTTTGTGTGTTGGCCATAAAAACGGGCCAAAAGGCAAACTGAAAAACTGTGCCAGTCGAGGTTGAAAGTCAGCTAACGCTGCGTGTGACCAGTGGCACAGGTTACATGATCTATCCATATCCATATCCATATCCGAAATACTTGTCTATAACTCTGCGTGTGTGTGTGTGCCTAAGCGCCTTTTAATTTATGACACTTTTATGAGACCAAAGAGCAATAAAACTGAAATTGGTTTTTAACAAAAAGGCAAAACAAATTTAACAACCGGACCAATTGTTGCCTTTTTAGCCAATTGCATCATAAATCTTGACCAAAATCGTTTAACAAGGTAACTGGTAAGGTCACTGGGTTGCTGTACAGGGTTGTCATTGCTCGAAAACATTAGATTTAATTGATATAAACAGTAATAGTAAGTTATGTGAGAGCAAGTGTAAATATTTTTCCTTATTGTAGCGTATGGTGACAACCCTGACCACTCAACCCCCAGTCAAGTGCAGCAAACGTAATTATGCAATTTTTAACACTCGCTCGCAACAGTTGCAAAAAAAAACCTACATATAACCAACAACAAATACAGGTAACAACTTATGAAACACGCAATACGAAAATGTCCAAAAGTATAAATAACAAGCAGCAAGAACTGGCAATGATATGTGTTTAAGTGTGCCTGTGTGTGTGTGAGTGTATAAATTGCACAATAAACAGGTCAACGGGGCAAGAACATGGCAAGTCCTAATAGCCAAGTCCAGCCAAACGTAACCAACGTGGCCAACAAGGCAAAGACCCATTGACCCGATGAGGGGAAAGGCATAGGGGCAGGGCACAGGGGCACAAGTGGCAAAGGACAGAAGTCATGTCGTGCGTTACGCCACGTTGTTTAATTGCACGAGAGGCTCGGAGCTGACAGACAGGAACTCGACCTCGGACCTCGACACGGGCCTCAACTGAGCTCGAGCTAATCGAGAAACTTGGCGTCATTTGTCTGAGTTTCTTGCTGTGTGCCAGATTTTAGAAAGTCCCTAAAAAAACACACACTTCCAAGGAATAACATTGCATAATATATAGTTTTTAAGTGGACTCTTAGAGTTTCTAATTATTTAATTAATAAACTGTGTGTTTAAAGCTAAATTTAAAATGTATTTTTTCAGCTATAAAAGCATTGCAAGATTTAGAATAAGTAACTCAATTAAAAAATATATAAATGAACATATAAATAAGTTTTATAAAACTATTTTTGGTAATGTTTGATATTTACTTTAAAAAACAATTTATACTTATAATTTTATAACAAGTAAAGCAACCTATACAAATATTTCCAATTATTTATATTTTAATAAGGGCTATTTCTAATTCTAACATAATTCCTATTCTTTTATAAATATCTATTTATTTTTACTACGTTAGAAACACACCCTATATACATATATATATTTCATTCCTTTAAGAAAACAATTAAAATATATATTTTTAATTTAACAAAAATAATATCTAAGCCCACATAAAATTGCAATCCCAAATATATACATATATTTAATTAAATACAAAGCTATTTTAAGTTCTGCAAATTATAACAAAATATATACATGCATATATTTATTTATATCTCAATACAAAACATATTTTATTCATAGTGAAACCAGTAGCTAAATATATATTTTAATTTTAAATATATAACCATATCTAGACCCACATAAATTCTAAATTATTATAAGCCAATTCTAAATTGGTTGCATTATATTGGTTTACCCCTTATGTGCATTATTTAATTACTCTTTATCGCATTTGGCTACCAATGTACTATAAGCTTTAAGCCGATAAGCAAGCGTTATTCACAGTGATTTCATATAAATATTTATCGGACACAAAATTCCAAGAAAATGGAAATCACAGCAAATATCGTATAGAGGAAACTGCTGGCCTATAAGTTGGGCGATAATAATGTGGGCAAATCTTAAGCCCGAGTTTCACAAAGCTTCGATAAGTTAAGCTTCACTCAAAGCTATTTTATTTTGTGTTTCATTTTTATTCTTATGTAGAAGTATTTTATTGTAACTTATCTCAGTATTTCCCATGTCATTATCTGTAGTACTGGCGCCAATGTCTAAGAGTAATAAAAATCCTACAGTTATGGTCGGATGGTAGCGACAGTTTTTGTTTTTCAAAAGATTTCTACACCTTTTATGTTAGAATATTACGCGCTGTAATTAATTAATTAATTAAAGACACGGTGAAAATTAGGCGACATTTTTTTCACAGTCAACGAATAAACGAATGTTGTGTTTTCCACAGCTATTAATTGCCTTTGATTTTAGTCTGGCAAATGCTCTCACAAATGTAAATGTCACCGAACGAGAGACAGAGAGGAACGAATGGGAATGGAATGGGGACTGTTGTGGATAGAGAGAAGACATAAGCCGCATCGACGCCAAGACACTTAAAAGCTTTGGGCATGGACAGACATACAGACAGACAGAGTGACAGACACAGTCCGCATTTGAATTCCTGGGCAGTCGGGGGCTATTGGTATTTTAAATTTGTCTGCCCGCGTGCCGAAAACTTGTCACCGCTGCCAGTGTGGTCGAGCACAGAAAGAGATGGCAACAGCGCGAGATGAAGAGCGAAAGAGAGTGAGAGGGAGACTGTTGAAGATCTGTTGTGTAGCCGGCAAAGATCAAGCATTTGCGCTGCTTAATATAGACGCCAGCAAAAAGGGCCAAAATCAAGTTTCTAAACCGACTTTAAACTGCATATGGCTGCAGAAGGACTTTTGGAGCAGTACAAGTTCGTCGCTTAAGTTTTTCGTTTGCATTGCCTCACACACACACGTGCTCTGTTCCCCATTCACCAGCATAAAATTAGGCATTGTTTTGGAGAATTTCTAATTAATTGCTTAGCTAAATGCAAACACAAAACAAAAAATGTATTAAAAAAAACAGAAACATTATCAGCAATTTCATTTCGAGAAACACCAGCAATCAACAACAATAACGCACCATTTCCGCCATCATTTCAGCAATTGATAAGCGAAGCACTCAATTGAATCCAAAACCAAGTACGAGTACGAGAATACAAATACGAAAGCGAATTGGAATACTCATGGGTGCTTGTTTTGGATACTCGTCGGGGCAATTGTTATGGACTGACACTGTTATTCTCACAAAATCAGCGATTGGAACAATCAGTTAAATGCTTAGGCATGCTTATATCGCTCGTTAGATGTACTTTTTTTGTTCCTCTTTCTCCTTCTCCTACTCCCTCTCTCACTCCTCCTCTGTTGGCTTATCACTTGAAATATTCAAATTGAGTTGCGTTGAATGTGTAAGTAGCCGCATTTCAATTGCGTTTTCGCTGTTGTCAAGTACTTTGAGTAGCCTGAATGTGTGTGTGAGGTGTGTGTGCGACAATTTCGAGGCAGTCAAGTGTCACAGCGATGAGTAATTGCTTCAGCTGCAACAAAAAAAGCAAAAGCACTAATTGCATTGCGATAAGAAATGTCGATATTCTTCAAAGTTACTGCACTTATTTTCAACTCAAGTCGAAAGTTTTTCACTGACACGGATATATGAATGTCTTATCGATACTTGTAGAGAATCAATTTAGCGATAGATACAATATAACATATCCAAAGTATGATATATTTTTGGCCTTGGGTTTATTTCGTTTAGAAAGCATGCGAAGCTCAAGCTAAACTCATTATTTTGAAAAGTAATTTAATAAGATGATTAGAATATTGAATTTAAAGAATACATTTTGTATGTTTGTTAATGCAAAGTCTGTATACTTATTAAAGAAAATGCATTTAAATTAAAAATGTTGAATAAATTAATTCTA
Organism: Drosophila tripunctata; assembly: GCA_035047385.1. Classification (NCBI taxonomy): domain Eukaryota; kingdom Metazoa; phylum Arthropoda; class Insecta; order Diptera; family Drosophilidae; genus Drosophila; species Drosophila tripunctata. The sequence goes on from JAWNPS010000100.1 coordinate 1,451,733, forward strand.
CAGAGTTTTTTTTTAAATAAAAACAATATGTTATTCTTAAAATACCAAAAATTTTAAAATGAGAACAAAATAAGTTAGTCTCGTTTATCAAAACCCAATTTCAAATGTCCCGAAGATAAAACCATTTGGCAATTATAATTTCCCAAGTGTAAAAATATTTAGCACATATGCAATGATAGTTTATTTGGCTTTTAAGCAAGTATAACTCTAGTAAGACTTTTAAGTTTAACACTTCATTTATTGGCGTGGCTCTCTATATGCAAATAAGCTCGATATAAAACTGACAAACCGAATTCGAATTGGAATTGAGTTTGGAACTCTCGACGAATGCATTTGGTACATAAAAATGCCATAATTACAAGTTGAAACTGCCTAAAACACTCAACTGAGAGCTGCGTCTCTGCATCTGGGTTGATTCTCATAATTACACATAAGAAGAAATAAACATACAAATTTGAATAAAAACGATATAACCATTGAAATGGGTCCAAGGGACGTTGCCTCAAGTGGAGCTGCAGCTGAAGGTGAAAGAGAGCAGCGACTGCGACGACGACTGAGACTGGCGTACTTTGCCATTAAGAATCGAACCACAAATCCACTTAAAATCACTACAAAAACCAATAAAGATTTCTTTCATCTTTGCCGAAGGAGTGCATAAGCGCGAGAGAGTAAGAGCGGGTAAGAGAGAGCGAGAGAGAGAGAGAAAGAGTGCTCGATTGATCGACGACAATGAGTACGAGACAATCATGAGACAATCAATAGGCAATGTAATCATATGCAATGCTCAAAAGGGGCTTAGGTTTGGCTTAAAGAAAGTCTTGAGATCCGCATTGGGATTGAGAACATAGTGACGATACTTGGCGGTGACGCCACTTTGAAATCATTGGTGACATTTGCTTGAGATCTTTTTTGGGCTAGGTTTTTTTGGCAGCCGGAAAAAAGGGTTTACAGGATTAGTGGAGCCAGAGCCATTATCATTTGTCTAGCTCGTTATCAATAATAACCTAAAGAAAATACTTATGATTCACATGGACTTTGTTTTTATTTTTGGCTGCTCCATTTGTATTATCATTTCGCTTTGGAGATTCGAGGAAAGCGCGTGCCAGTCTTCATGCTCATATCAGAGTTGGTCTTTGCTTCGATAAACGTCATAAAAGTTAATCACCCTGGCAGTTTCAACTTGAACGTGCATCAACATCAGTTTCAGTTTCACGACGCTTCGCTACAGTTTCAGTGTCAACAAGAGATCGTGTGGATGATCACATTAACGGTTTTGGGAGCGCATGATATATAAAGCTGTTCACAAATTAAGGTCCATTAGCGCAGCAGGATGTGTCAGCGTCGATTGAAATATGCGCTTGTCCGCCTTGCGGTTCTTGTTTTGACATCTTTCCGTACCTTCAGCTACAGCTACAGCTACAGACTCAGATTCGGATTCAGATTCAGACTCAACTTCTACTTTAATGTCTGTCTCCGACCAAAACTCACTTTTCACTCGCTTGCTCTTTTCTGCTTTTTGCATTTTTAATGGAAAGAATTTGTTCACCGTCAGCAAACAGAGAGAAACCTTTTTTTGATGGGTGAATTATGTGTTTCTCGATTGCCAGAAACTAAGGCAAATTGTTTGATTAATGATCAAAATGATTTTAGATAGAGCTACACACATTTTGGTCTACTTACTTGGTGAGATATCAGATCAGTCAGCAGACAACTGTCAGCAAGAAAGTATTCAACAATAATAACTGTCAAAACAATATACTTTTCTTTTAACATTTTATGTGCATATTGTTTTTGCGTAGAAACTGGTTTCAGATTTTAATAAAGAAAACTTTTATTTAAATGATGTATATATAATTTACGTTAAGCAAATAATAAAATTTAACCAATTAAAATTGTTTTAAAAAAAAATTCACTAATTTAACATTTCTTTTAAAATCTGGCTTCATTTTCAAAGTTTCTCAAATAAAGATAATTCTTTTGCACTCCAGCATTAATTGCTAATTGTTAATTGTTCAGACGTCTTAAATTTCTATCAAAAAAAAATATTCCTTAATTAATCCACAGATTGTTTTATCTATACCAACAACATATTTTAATTCTAAAGCAATTTTAAAAATATTTGTTCTACATGTTCTTTAGTTTCAGTAGCAGATATCACTTCTTTTATCAGCTAATTTCACGAAATTTTCTCGTGTTTGCTTTAGTACCCTGACCAAATCTAGCTATAAATTGTCCAAAATTGCAACACTAAATCGAAAACACACTAATGGATAAATTTGAAACCCCTTATTACAAGCTAAAATTAATTGATTTCCATTAGACACCACATAAACAAGCCAATACCAATTAATTAAATCACCGATTCCAGGAGATTCCATGCGTTCCAGCGATCCTACGATCCTTGTCACAGCCCTACAAACATACATACAAACACACTGAGTTTAATGAGCTGGTGACACTATGGGTTGTGCCCCTGAAGTTAATCCCTGGGCCTGAGATTGATCCCTTCCCAAAAGCGGATTACTTTCACGCAGCCCATGACCTTAGAGCCTACCGTTCTAGGAGCAAGTAGCTCAGCTCAATTGATGTTGAACCTGTTTCAATTTCAGTTTCTCAGTTTCAAGTGCGACGCATAATTTTTCAAGTCTTACATGAAGTTGACTAATTCTCTGTGTGTTTTTGGGCTGACAATGTGAGGTTTAAGCGCCGTCGACGTTTGCAGCGCAGTCAGCGTCGACAGCATGTGAAATGCACCTACAAATTTTTACCTGTCAGTATGTCATTGGTAGCTGCATCTCGCTCGAAATATATCTAGCTCGCTCACACACGGAGTTTGTGTGAAGGCGACGCCTGCAAGTGACACTCAGGGCGGACGAATGGACCGACGGACAGACAGACGGACGGACGGACAGACTGTGTTGCCTGCCCATTGATGAAATTGACTTTTTATGTTGTTGCCGTTGACTTCTTTTTGATTTTGCGTGGTGCTGTCTCTGCCGCAGTCGCTGTCGCTGCCATTGTCGCAGTCGCTGCGTCAACTTTGGACTGAACTGGAACTGGATTTTTGGGATTAAGTTTTTGTTTACTTTGAGGCGTTTTTTAGTTTGTTTGTACGCCTCAAGGAAGTCGGTTCGTTGTGCTCGCGATCAACAACAATAACAACAATAACTCAAAACTGTTAAGTGCTCGTAAATGGATTAATACGATAATTTATTGCTTCATTATATGCATTAATCAAAAGGTTTTTACAACAAACCCCATAAAACGCCAAAAATCACAATTGATCGTGCTCATATAAATAATAACAATCAATGTAATCGTATACCACATTTTAATTGCTGAAATTTGAACTTGAATACCGTGTGTACATAAATCAATCCTAAAACGAGCTGCTAAACCAAAATACACACAGAGAGAAACAAAACAGTTTCAATCTTCGTAAATTATGGGCATTTTGCTAAGCGATGGCGATGTAAGTTTGATTAATTTATAAGTCTTTTGATTTTATTTTGTTTGTTTATTGCTTGCAAAACCAGAAAACGGGTTTCATTTCCGCATAATTACTTTTAGAGCATATAAGTTGGTCAAATTATGAGAAAATTTTTTAGGGAATAGTTCTAATAAATCGTCTATAAATGATAAATATGAAATGCGGTGAAAAAAGTTAACCATACATTTTTAAAGATTTATTTTGATTAGAAATACATTTTTTTGAAATAGTTAAATGACTTAAAACAAGCATCGATTTAAATCAGGAATTCTATGTATATTTAGTTCTGGGACATTGTAAAATCTAGAAGCTGTTCGAAAAAAAACCCGTCGAACTAGAAACCGTCCATTTATTTTTTAAAACTCTTTTTAAAAATTTAATTGGCAGAAAAGCTATAAAATTTAAATGTTTAATATAAACTCTTAAACTATTTTTAATGTACTCTGGATGTTAATTAACTCTAAGCTCGTAATTGAATTGTTTAAACGTCCTGTAGATCATCACTGTCAGTTTATAGCTATACTAGTTACATTACATAGCCAGAAACTAAACTCTCTGATCAATGAATGACATCCGCTTGGTACTTAAGTCGAGTGGTGGAGTTCCCGCCGCTCAAAATACCCAAATCCATGAATGAGTCAAGTGTGAGTGCAGCTCAAGTGAATGCTTTAAAAACAGGATCCAAATGGCATAGACCTCGGTGGCGCTCTATACCCGGTTTCTTGATCGAGCAGAGAAAGGGAGTAGAAGAAGTAGAGAAAAAAGAGAAACACTTAAAGCGCCGCTTTAATCCTAAGTGTTTTCCATGCCTTTTCTGCTTTGGATGTGGCTTGTTTGTTTGTTTTATTCTCTTTTTTTTTTTGTCTTTTGTACCTTCACTTGATCCGACGACACTCAAGTGGTTTTCTCTGTTTGTTTTTATTCCTTCATTTGCAGTGACAAATTATTAACGTTCTACTCATCAGCATCAGCAACAGCATCTCGGCATCTCGGCATCGGCATCAGAGCTATAACATCGTCTCGAACTGCTGATCGCTATTTTGTGCTTCATTTTTTATGAAATTGATTTTTTATTGCTGTTTATTTTAATTCCTCGCCTTCTTCGTTCAACTTGTTGGTGTTGTTGTTGTTGTCTCTTGATTTTGGGCTCGCTTTTTAATAAGCGCCAAAGCGTCTCTGCAGCCACCTCGAATCCCGAATTGATCTTATTCTGTTTTCGAGTTCGATCCTTGCTCTTCTTTGCAGCCAAAAACGCATCAAACAATTCCTCTCTTCTCTCTGCTCTCCTCTCTCCTTCCCCCGACTTGAAGCTGCTGCAACATGTTGACAATTTTTCGTGTGGTCGCCGCTTCTTTGATCCAACACCGCATCGTACTGCAGAGTCTGCAGCCAAGATCGGCGCTCTCTTTGATCGACTGATCTTCTAAAGGGAGCGACATCATTATGCACGCGTGGTCAACTCTTTGATGGTTTCAGCTCTTTTTCTCCTTGTTGCTGTAGTTGTTCCTCTTTCGTTCATTTACTCAGCATTTCTCAGCCATTTAATTCAAACCTACATCAATTTATTGATCGACTGGCTAATAGAAGAGAGCGATGAAATGACTTTCTTTTCACAATTTATTATTACACATACGCTCTGTTGAACATGTACAAATTAATTTGTATGTCATATACATATCATATAAATTTCTTGAACAGTTTAGAGTTGTTCTCTGTAAAATTAATTTGCCGTCGGCTAGAAGATATCCCAAGAGCTTGTACCCTTTTTTTTTTAAATTATGCAACATTTAATTCTTATCGAAGTTCTACTCAACATCAAATTCACTCACATCTGTGCTTTTTAATTTCTTCGCAAATATTTACTTATGCCAGAGAAATCTCCAGAGACTGAAGAACAGGCCGGCAAAAATTATAAAATCATACATCATCGCATTAAATTTCTGGGATAAGATAAAGACGTCAAATGTATTTTGTTTGTTTGTTTGATTTTATTTTTTCGCTGCTGGCACAAATTTCAAAAAAAGATTTCACATATTTCAATATACGATATAAATACAAAATTTGCAATTGGCGCCTTAATTGATTCTGATGTGAAACACAGATTATGGTTATTGAACCTTCAATGTAAATACATATTCAAAGAATTATTACAGAAAAAATTGAAAATGAAAAGAAACAACAAACAAATGCCATAAAATCGTATTGAAAATCAAGCACTATGCACTTGAAGATTTTTCATGTAGTGTAAAAATGTTGAACAAAAATGTGTTAAGAAAATTGAGACAAAAAATTCAAGAGTTAATGTAAAATTATAAGAATGAAGTAGTTAATTGTGTTTGAGCTTTTGAATTTTTAAACTATTGAAACTGGTATTTTGGCAAATTAATTTTTCTTTCTGTAAAACTTTCGAAGAGCAATTAAAATTCTAATATGCTGGATATGCAGACAAAGGAAAACCTAACTACTAAGCACTATACAAAACTATAACTAATCATTATAATCAATTTAACAGAGCACAATGTAAATTAGACCGGGAAGTACAGTCAAGATTTCCGGTACCAGTGAAATGCTTTAGAATTTCTCCGAAGTGATTTTCATTATTTATTATGATATTTATTTATACATTTATACATTGTCTGACATACAAATATTTTAATGGTCTAGAGATGTATGCAAGGGTAGAGCAACCGGTAGCTATTATTCCCATGTTTGACAAACATTTTTGTTAATATGAAGTCATAAGGTCGTGTCGCATCACTTTTTTCTAGACATTCATATATTTTGAAGCGGGTACTTCCAGAAATAAGTACATGTTGAAATTTATTTATTTTTTTTTAAATTACAAGTTATATAATATTTAGTGCATACTATGGTCAGTTAAAGTTTATAAAAATATAAATATTTTTTCTTGATACATTTTTCTGGTATAATTAGTAGTCTCATCATATTCTAAAAATTAGTTAAATAAGTTTCTAGCTGAGTTTAAGTTTGCTAAAAAGTATTTTATATTAAATATATAAATTTAATATATTTATTAACTAACACATTACTCAACGAAAGTAAATATGTACACTACATACATAAATGCAAAGTAAAAAGAATATTTCATCTGCTATCACCTTTATAAGAAATATCGTAAAAGATACTCGCTTCACAGCCCACACAATGCAGCTAACACACACTTATACACATATGTATGTATATACACACATGCATTCATTCACTCTCAAGTGTGTGGAGCCTACGCATGGCATCCACAAGATACTTACGAGTGCTGAACTGAGCAGAGCAGAGATACAGATACAGATACAAACGAGTCACAAAAGATGCAGCAAAATGGGCATGAAAAGGGCGACGTTTGTGGAAAACGAGTTCTCTTCTTTGCAGCAGTGTGGGGGAGGGGAAGGGGTTGCACGACAAACAGGCAACCAAGGAAGTGGCATGAGAAAAATGGCTGCTTGCAACGTGATGTCGCCCAATAGTAGAGAAGAGAAAGAGAGAATGAGAGCGGCACAGAGTGTGGGCGTGTCAATACTTAAGAAAGAGAGCAGAGAGAGAGAGGGAGAGAGAGAGGGAGAGGGAGAGAATGTATGTGAGAGGATTTATATGAATGTTGTTATCTAATTTGTGTTGTTGCTTTCTTTTCGGCTTATCCAACTCCATTGCAGTCGACATCGGATCAGCAGTCGACGCGTGATTATCCGCAGTTCAGCGGCGACTATCACAACGTCCAGCTGCAGGTGGCCGCCGTCGCTGCCAGCTCCAAGATGTATCACAGCAGCAGCGCCGCAGCAGCCGCCGCCTATACGGACTTAGCCGCAGTTGGTGGCGCTGCCAGCGTATCGGGTTATCATCATCAGCAGGCGGTGAATGCACCCGTCTACGTGCCCTCCAGCCGACAGTACAATCATGTAGCGGCGCACTTTGGCAGTGCGGCTGCCCAGAATGCATGGCCTACGGATAGCTTTGGCTCACCACACGCTCAGCTGCCGGCTCAGTTCTACACGCAGAATGCCGTGATGATGGCCCCTTGGCGTAGTGCCTACGATCCGACGGGCTTTCAACGCTCCTCTCCCTACGAGAGCGCAATGGAATTTCAGTTTGGCGAGGGACGAGAGTGCGTCAACTGTGGTGCCATTTCGACGCCACTGTGGAGACGCGACGGTACCGGACACTATCTGTGCAACGCTTGCGGACTTTATCACAAGATGAACGGCATGAATCGGCCGCTGATCAAGCCCAGCAAGCGACTGGTGAGTGCAGTGAGTAACCGACTTCCGAATTCAAATACTCAATCTTCCTCAATGCTAAAGATCCCATTCTCCCTGCAGACCGCCACACGCCGCATGGGTCTCTCGTGCACCAACTGCGGCACACGCACCACAACACTCTGGAGGCGCAACAACGATGGCGAACCCGTGTGCAATGCCTGCGGCCTCTACTTTAAGCTCCATGGCGTCAATCGGCCGCTGGCCATGCGCAAGGATGGAATCCAGACGCGCAAACGAAAGCCCAAGAAAACGGGCAGCACCTCAGCGTCGGGAGGATCCGGAGCAGGCACAGGAACAGGCTCTAACAATGAGACCATCAAGGAGTGCAAGGAGGAGCATGGTAAGTTACACGTTTGACATATATTCAGTAGATAAAAAGTCGAACAGCTATATATATAATTACAGAGATAAATATGCGTATTGAAGATAAGAAATTGATAAATAATATAAATATATAGTTAAATAGAAAAAGCAATGTGTAGATAGACAGAATATTGGTAGATAAACAAAAGAAGATAAACAGATTGATGCATCTATAATAGGCATAGAGAAATATAGGATATATAAATGACTGGAAAGTTACAAAATTAATATAGATAAGGCGATGTGCAGATAAATAGAAGAACAAAAATTGAAGATAAATACACAAATCTGCAAAAAGGTAGAGTTAGATAAGCTCACAGTTAAAGATAAATAAAAATAAGGCGATAGATGTAGATAGAATACTTTTTCTCTGTGATAAATAAACGATTAAATAGATAAGTAGAAGTTAGGCAGTATGTATATATGTATTGTTCCATCTATCATTAGATACACAGATAAATAGAACATAAATAGATAAAGCTAATAATTGGTAGATAAAGATAAATGATTACCAGTTATTTAAAATTATTCTAATAAAATCGCCTTTCTTATCCTTGCAGATCTCAAGCCTTCGCTTAGTTTGGAACGCCACAGTTTGAGCAAATTGCATACGGATCTAAAGAGTTCTCTGGCGAGCAGTGCGGCAAGCAGCATGATGAGCCAGCAGCATGCCCAGCAGTTGCAGCAGCAGCAACAACAGCAACAGCCGACGCCATCACATCAGCAATGCTTTCCTCTATATGCCCAGCAGCAACAACAACAACAGCAGCAGCAGCAGCAGCAGCAACAACAACAACAACAACAACAGCAACAGGCACAGACGCAGCATCCTCAGCTCAGTCATCAGTCGCAGCTGAGTGCGAGGCAGTTGCATGGCGCAGCAGCGCAGCTTTACACGCCTAGCAGCAGCTCGGCCGCCTCCGCCTATACGACGCACAGCAGCAATGCACCGGACACGCCCACATTAAGCAATGGCACGCCCTCGCCACACTATCAGCATCATCATCATCTACATGCCGCCGCCACAAGCAGTTCGCATGGTCATCATGCAGTTGCGGCACATCATCATTTACACGCCGCGGCAGCAGCAGCTGCTTATGGGGTGAAGACGGAGGCGAATGCCACCAACTATGACTATGTGAATAATTGTTACTTTGGTGCCTCGTTTGGGGCATTGGGCGGAGCTGCCACATCGGCAATGGCGGGTGGAACGAGCAGTGAATTGGCCGGATATCATCATCAGCACAATGTCATACAGGCCGCCAAGCTGATGGCCACATCCTGAGCACCGTCGGGCACTGTGATCTCTTACCCCCACACACACACACGCACACCATCGTTGGAGCTTCGTTGGATTGGTATTGAAAAGACTTTTTGAATTAGTTAAGCATTAGTTGCATAAGCTTGCAATTAGTTTTTATGGCTTGTAAATAACTGCGCGATAATTTTCGTTATTTTGTACAAATATTTGTTTATCGCTTCGTTCTGTTGCTGTTTCCTTTAGCTGATGTAAGTTCCCAATTAGCCTTAGCTCTAACCATTGTAAATCGTTTGTTTACTTTAATCTGTTTCCCAAATTAGCATAAATTATCATTACAATTTTAAGCGCACTCTATCTATAGATCATTTAGCCATATGTCTAGCATAATATCAATAAGTTCATGCATATTACAATCTCAATAAATATTCATTGAAAAGATGTACACAACACTAAAATGGTTTCAATCGTATTTAACATTTCCAGCCGAAGAGTATGCAACAATTTGCTGTACAAATTGTAGATGGGCGCACAAAAGTATGCATCGCAAAAAAACTAAAATTATCCATCCACAACAATTTTGAATGCGTGGTAAATGTATAATTTTAAGCGACATAAGCTTTAGTAACACACATTTATTTTAATTTTTAAAATGTTCCAATTACTTAAATCTCTTAACAGTCATTATTTTTATATGTATATTTAAGTGCTAAGCACACAGTATACAAATTTAATAATGCAATTAGAGATAAGCTTCTAGTGAAATAATTCAAAGAAATGCAGGATTTTCCGAAGTTCGCTAACTCAATTTCCCCATAGGCCTATAAGTATACAGGCATAGTTGTTAGATTTTTAATTAACTTTTTATTATATTTTCCGCAATTCGCACTGATCAATTATCAGCAAAGTAATGACCCTTTCACAATATTTATTGTCGTTTTTATCGGTCAATGTCGCCTGAAAAGACCGACATAAAAATTCCAGCAATAGTAAGTTACTTTGACGTACATTTTAGTTACACGATCTGCATATAAATATCGAATTAAGTAGTTTGAGCTGAAGCTATTGAACCTACGGAGGAGAGACTGGGCTTGACATGAGTTTTGGCCAAGTATTTGATGCTGTAGCGTATTGGGTTAACATGCATGTGAATACGAATATATGACACTGCAAAAATAAGGTTCGATAATTATGTAATTTGCAAGCCAAACAATATAGTATATATAAAAACCCTCAAGTGAAATACATGTAAAAACAAAAGAGAGAAAAAAAAACACAGAGTATAAAAAATCGTTACAACAGTCAGCTAATTTGGTAACTTCCGCACGCGACTCAGAGATGCTGATATAATGGTGAATGTTTGGAAAGAAAGAAGAAAAAAATAAGATTGCTGGTATATTGCGGCAATGGCAACCTTGCCAGGGGGTCTGGGTCTGGGCATGCAACAATAAATAAACTGGAAAATATTCAGAGTACAAAATAGTGAGGAAAGAAAATTATGAATATTACGCATTATACATATTTATGTTTTGTTTTCTTTCTTTTGGTTTAAGCACCATCGATTATCTTCAGCATCGGCAAAGATAAAGCAAAAATATTGGACATAAATGAAGTGACTGCATAACAAAAGACTTGCAACCCGATGGAGTGTGGAGAGTGAAGTATAAAGGTGGTGCAGGTAATGCGGCAACCAACGGGGCAATGAAGCAGAAAACGAAGCGAGTACAAAACAAAATCGAATCAAACTCAAAACACAGCAAAGCACCCATGACAGTGAGGCGCGCATCAAAGTCGCCCTGCTCCTCACCCCTTTGCTGTGGAGCTTTCTGCGTAATACCAGAAGTAGTCAACAGGTGAACAACTTTACTAAACTTGCAGCAAAGACAACAGGGGGGCGTGTGTGTGTGGCGCAATGGTCACAAAACAAGTTGACGGCGTATACGCAACGAACGAAAGTCGACTTCAAAACAAAATAAAAATCCAGATAAACAAATAGAAATAAAAAAAAATAAAATGCCTGATTAAGTACTCATGCGATTAAGACACAAATCGAGTGCGCTACAAGCCTGATTTCTCATCTAAATGTTACAACTAACATACACTTTAAGAGCAATATTCGCCATAAGCTTGCTGCTCGATTTGCTTAAGTCTTGATTACTAATAAATATAAATTTATAGAGCTATGTTACAAATGTTTATTTGTTATAATTTAGTTTAATTTAGCTTATTATATGATAATTTTATTATCAGAGCTGTGAAAAGTAAAAATTTCAGCATCGTACCACATTTTGTTTAGCTGACTGATGATAAAGACTCTTTTACATAAGAAGTTTTTTACATTCAAACTGCATGGTTGTATTAAAATACTCAACCAAATGTAGAGTATTGAAAAAGTTTTGCAAAATTTGATCGGAAAGTGGTCAGTTGAAAAGCGGGTGTTAAGGCGATAAATTCAAGTTCCAGATCGGTTTTGGGGGCTGCTGCGCCCCCTAGTAGGTTGCGGAATTTTCGTTACCAGCGCCGATGTAAACAAAAAGTGAATGAAAAGTGGTCACCGTTCGCAACACACAACCGACTACCGACAACAGAGACACAACTATAGTAATGTCATGGTTTCGTACAACATTTCAGATGGCTGCCACAGCAATTGGGTTCGAAACGTCGTTGTTAACGGTCGCAAGCAGCGGACAAGTTTTCAGTTAACCAAAATTCGTGGCAATCTTTAAACGGAAATTCATAGTGATAGGAAACAGTCTCAATAAGGATATCTATTTGTTTGTGCTCGAAAACATGTTTAATACAGCAAACTGGAAATTACAATACAGTATTTGTGCTATCGGTTTGGTTTATCTAATACCAATTACTGAGAGCTATACCCGGGAAATTGTTAACAATAAACCGCCGCTACAAGAAAGACGTAAGTCATAAAGCAAAAAAATTTATGAAAATAAACATTTGCTATATTTAACTATAAAAATTTTATAACTTGCAACCGTTGAATTGATTTTAAACACAACTGCAGAGAAATAAAATGGTATTAATGAATATTCGTAGAATAAATAAACATTCCAGACAAATTTTAAAAGGGAAAGAAAAAAGTCTAATTGTCTGTCTATTGTCCAATTCATTTTAAACTCTCAATGTTATTTTCTCTCTTTAAAATATTAGTTTTTTTTACTAACAGTTTTAATATATATTTTGAAATATAAAAAATTGTATTAATTAACGTAAGTTAAAAAAAAATCTGAGATAAATAAAAATATAAATATAATAAAATATATTGTAACCGGCGAAAGTATTATACTCATTTATAAAAACAGTAATATTAATTTAATAAAAAATAATGAAATGAAATAATGTGCAGATTTAGATTTATAAATTTTTTATGATTTTATCTCATCGCACTCAATTTATTAAATATTTTAAATTTGCACTTAATTAATTCTACTGCTTTTACTTGACTGTAAATTAATTAATTATAAAATTATCTTTGTATATATTGTGTTTTAATATATTTTTGTTAATAGCACCATGGCTACAGACCTGTAAGAGATCCAATCCCAATGAAAACAAATGTTTCCGTCAGCTGTTCGAGGGCTGTTTTCCGGCTTTGGCTGCTGGCATTCCAGAGATTGGTGTCAAGAGTTTCGAGCCGTTGAACATTGATCAGGTTTCTGTATCGAAGGGCAGTGGAAATTTGGTGCTAGCTGGTGGTTTTCAGAATCTGGTCATACGCGGACCCTCGAATGCGACCGTTAAACGTGCTAGGTTAGTAACTAACTAACTTTACAAGCCTGGCATTTTAATTAATGAAATTAAATGGTTATAATATGCAGCTTGGATCTGGCACATCGTCAGCTGAACTTTGAACTGGAACTACCACGACTGCGCATAAGGGCCAAATACAATCTGAAGGGCAATATACTGCTGTTGCCGCTCGTTGGAAGCGGTGATGTGGCCATGGCTCTGAAGAATGTCAATACGGCGGTTTATACGAAGATATCGCTGCACAATGAGACCACAACTGGCGATGAGATCATACACATCGATGAGATGAAAGTTAGCTTTCAGGTGGGAGCCATGCGCATTCATCTAAAGAATCTGTTCAATGGCAACGAGATCTTGGCTGCATCGATAAACTCATTTTTGAATCAGAACGGTAATGAGGTCATTGCTGAGCTGCGTCCTGATCTAGAGCTGGGTTTGGCTGACATATTCCATGGACTGTGGAACAATGTGTTCTCCAAGATGCCCACCAAGCTTTGGCTACTCTAAAAACTGATGTATTATATAGTGTATACATATATATAATTTATTTTGTGTTATTATTAGTTTTATGATTTTACTATTTCTAGTTTAATTGTTTGTTCTACCTATGATTAAATATTTAGTTTATATATTCGTAGTATGTGTGATTAGTGCTTCATTTTGGGCAGCAGCTGATCGTAACTGAATTCATTGAACAATTTATCAATGGAAGCTCTCAATATATCCACCAGCACCTTGGTCATAAGTGGACGCACCTCCTCGGCCAACGACTTCCAGTTCTCGTTGAGGAAATCGTTCATACGCTGACCCAATGCCTTGTCGCCATTGAAAAGATTATCCAGCTGCATTTTCACATCCTGTAGATCGTATTTGACCTTTATATCTTTGATCTTCAAGAATGTGGCACCGTTCTTTGTGTATTCCTCGCCATACATCTCCGTGTGCATTGAGATGTTAGCTAGTTTAAAATGATATAAACACACTTTAGCAACAGAACTTAAATAGTAACTTCACTTTAGCTAAAACTTACTCAGATCCACAAAGCAATTACCATCGCCCAACAAGGGCATCATCATGATCTTGCCTTTAATATTATATTGCGACTCCAAGTGAAGTTTGGGGAACGTCAACGAGACGGAGAACTTCAACTGACTTGGATCGATTTTTAGTTCGTTCACTTTATGCTTTGACATGCCGGTAATCTTCACATTTCTGTAAGTGGAATGCAAATAGATGGCACCCGAATCCTGGTCCATTTTGATTTCTGGCACTGTCAGCGGTTCCATGGGCGGTATGAACAGCTCGGGAATACCCTCCATGAGACGAGGCTTGAGCGACTCAAAGGACTCGCGAGCACAGGTATTAAGATCAGGAGCATCACGATGACACACCTTAAGAAAGGCGGCTGAAAGTGACACAATGTTAATGACATCACTAGGATAAATGAAATAATAATACCAATACTTACGCAACGACTTTCCTTGAGTTCCATGCAGCATTAGCCCAATGAGCAAAAGAGTAGTTAACAATGTTTGTGCCATTTCAATAGCTTTGCTTCTCACCGGCTCCAAATGAGTTCTGTGGGCTCTGATTGCTGCTCCATTTCTTTTATAGCTCAGTGCAAGTGCAAGTGCAAGTGTTTTTTAATGGCCAGAAGCTGACGCATCGAATTCTGGCAGACTTGCAGTTTCTGGTGACATTGCAGTCCTCAGCAGTTTTCGCAAAGTCGCACTAACACAGATGTTTTACACTGAAGTGGCTAATATATATAATAAACTATATAAACTATACGTAAAACATTTCAGCTACTAAATAGGTACTAGTAAAAAGCAGAACTGTTTTCTAACATATTACTTAAAGTAAAATTCTTGATTACTTTCTTAAAAGATTTTAGAAAACTATTATCACTTTAGTCTCGAGTTTGATTTGCCAATTCGAGTAACTACTTATACTAAGAACATTTATACAGATGTTTAATTTTCCAGTCAATTACTGTCAGTCTGAGAATATCTTGTTTCACTCCACTATTATAATATATAGAACGTAAGCAAATCAATAAATAATGTGGCATAAAATGTTTAAAAGGTATATATTTCGTAACAAATGGAAAAACAAATGTGATGGTAAGATGGTCAGGCTTAAGAGCTTATACATAGTGCATTCGTGACAACATATATAAAATATTATAAAATATGAATATTCAAATAACATAAAATAACAAATGCAATCAGAAGTGGACTTAATGAAATCATTTTAAGCTAAAAAGTTGCCAATTCTTAATAAAAATCAATCAATGCTGAACAGTATAAAAAATGCAATACGCTAGTTTTATGAAATATCAGTAAACTGGCATCTGGGATGCTGCTAAAAGCTAAGTCTGCTCAATGTCCATATCGTTTTCCAAACTACAAACATATAAAAGTTAATAATCTATATATATTGAGATCACAAATCTGTGTACATACAGTTTACTAATGGACAGCGCCTGTTCAATGCTATTCATGGTTTCCAGACTATTGAATGCATTGGAACTGGCAGTTGCTTGTTGTTCATTACCGGCATCAAAGTGCAATTGGCTCATGGCGTTATTCAATTGATATATTGAGGGAGTTTGTATGGCATTCGGCAAGAGTTGCAGTTGTATCTGCAACAGTTGCTGCTGAACATCTTTGAGGCCCTGAAAAGCGTTTGGCACACTTAGCCGCAAATGTATTAAACGATTGTGCGCTTGATTAAGGACATCGCGAATAAATTTGATGTCCTCCCCTTTGAGAAAGGAATGACGAGTTTTAGCCAAATCTATGACCATGTCATATAGCGTTTGACTCGTAAGGCTGTCTCCACGACGTATATAATTTTGTCGAAATTTTGTGCTGAAAGCATATTAAAGTTCAAATTGATTAAAATCATTGTATAGTCTGAATAGTTTGGCGTTACTTACAGTTTATAGATGTCAGCAGTTAGGGAGTCGTTATAAGCACCATTACTCTTTTTTAAAATTGTATCGCGAATGCTCCGTTTGGTTGATTCGAAATGATGGATTGCCTTCTCGATGAGGGCCACAAGCCCTTTACTTTTCTGTACCAGTTTAAACCAATTGTCTTCCCAGTTTCCACCACTATTCAACTAAGGGAAACACATAAATATATAAACTATAAACTTGGTTTTCTTATAAATCGGTTTGCCTTTATAAATACCATTTTCTGTTGCTGCTTTGCTGCAGTTATGAGTGCCTCGAATTGTTCCATGGCCCCGCAATACATGTCCTTTGTGCGTTCCATAGATTTGATGGAATCCTCAAAAGCGATTATATCATCCTCCAGCACTATGGCGTATTCCTTATATCCAAAGAGCATCGTTTGCATGGTTGCCTGCTCCTTGCCAAGCATATAATGCATATCCAAAATCATACGCTCGATAATCCATGGCGATGGCTTATCGTCTTTTTGTTGAATCCAGTGTTGTACCAATGGTGTTATATACGGATCTGGTGCCGAATACTCGCAGTGCTGAACCACATTAAAAATGTATACCATGACTGGAGGAATACGTGTCTGGGACTGAGACTGCGACTGCGACTGCGACTGCTCACTGGCATCACACCATTCGGCCACATATAGATCTATGGGCGTAGTCTGATGGGTTATTCGCTTGTGGGGATGTCCAATGGGAAGCAGCAGGTAAACATCATTTATTGGCAAGCCAATATCTTTGGTTATTTGAGCGACCAGAGTTTCCATGGTCATTGTGGGCGTGATCACATACTCCAGACGTTGATATTTGAAAGCAACGAAGATCGTTAGCACCTTCATCTGAAGTAGATTGTCAATTTCAGTGAATATGACGGGAGATCCGTTTGCACCTTGTACTTCATCAGTTGCTAATCGAGTGCCGCGACGAGTGTAGTCCGTATCGAGGGCCAAATAGAGCCACTTGGTGAATTGTTCTGCCCATGGACGACTCAAATGATGCGTCACAGGCAACTCGGTGTGATTGAGGAAACGATCTTTTACCAAATAATCCTCAGTGATGGCGATACAGTTGCGCTTCTTATTGCGCAGATTCGCTTGGATATTGAAAGCTGTCTGATGCGGTACAAAGGGCAACACACCAGTGGCAATCTCGTAGCCAATAATGCCTATTGACCAGTAATCCACTTTGATATTATATTTGCCAGTGTCCACCACCTCGGGCGCATAATAGTGTCGAGTGCCAACGACACTTTGAATGATGGTCTTGTCGGGCGATTGACGAGCCAGACCAAAATCTGTAAGCTTATACAGTTTGCTGCCGTTCCTCAAACGGTTTATCACAATGTTGTCTGGCTTCAGATCACGATGGCATATTCCACATTTAGTGTGCAAGAAATCAACTGCTTGGCGAAGACATTTTAGTATCGCGCGCACTTCGAACTCAACCAGACCTGTAATAAATGTAGACAATATTTAGTTGTTAAGCTATATAAAGTTATAAAACAATTACCATTGACATTTTGTGGCTGTTGTAGCAACTTTCGTACATCGCCAGCATTACAATACTCTAGTATTATCACCGGAAGTTTCCATACATTTTTACTGTTCAAGTAGTTGATAAACTCCTGTGAGTCAGTGCCCAACTTGACGCCAGACACAATGCTTGGTAGCTCCTGAAACTCCTGTGTCCAATTGTATTCTTGTTTCCAGCGAATCTGTAGCTTTAACTGCTGATCCGCGCTCATTTGTTCCACATTCCTAATGTGCTTTGTGGCTTAAACGAAAACAAAACAATAAAAAAATAGTTTGTGTACATTTGTAAATAAACAAATCTTGGCATCAACTACGTCTTAAGTGGTTGCAGTTTATATTAGCTGCTCTGACATCCCTTGCCTTATCAGCAAAAAACAAAACAAAAAAACAAAAATAACAAAAACTTTAACAAACAAACATACAGTCACCCACACACACATTTATGCCCATATACAGCTTTCAAGCATACAAAGTATAAACAAACAAAGTTCGGCTGAATCAGCGAATTCTGAGAACTGGCTTGCATTCTGTGCAATATATACATATATAATATATAAATAAATGTTTGAATGAAAGCACGTAGCCAGGCACCCACACACACACACACACACTCACAATCGCAAGCACATCATTCGCATACCTATTTCCTGGTCTGTAGACTGATTTTTCCAGTGTAGAACTTCACCAAAGCCTCCTTGGCCCAGCTGTTTTACCAGCTGCCAGTCGCCCACTCTCGCTTTGTAAGCAGGCATGACCCTTTTATTTTGTGTATTTAACTAAATTCGAGTTATATCCTCCACTCCGGCGAACTTATTAATAGCGACAGATCTGAACATTGCAACAAGTTAACATCGATAAATAACGATGCCCTACAGCGATGGCCGGTATGTATCGATAGCTTAAATGATCGATATTTGTTGTGGAGGACGGTACTTAGTGTTGGCAAATGTCGCAAGTAATGCCAAACTCTCTCATCTCTATAGTTGTAGCAAACAGGTTGTAAACAAAAGAGTCGGCTGCTGTCAAAAAGTGCAATTTATAAATTAAAACAATAATTTCTACTCGCATGTTCGTGTAAAAATGCGTTTTCACATGAACGGAAGCAGCGATGATAATGAAATTGTGGCTGGCAGCCACACAGCCAGCGCTGAGCACATGCGCAAGTTTGTATTCACCTGCAACGTTGAAGGCGCTCCCGAAGAGCGTTTGGAGATTAAAATACCCGAAGTAAGGCATTGCTTGTGAATAATGTTTTCTTTACTGATAGCTGCTTGCATTTGTAGATTCTGCAGGGCGCCTACTCATTCTACACATGGCCCAGTGCTCCAGTGCTCGCTCATTTCCTGTGGGAGCGTCGCCAGACACTTGGATGCAAACGAATACTGGAACTGGGAGCTGGAACCGCTCTGCCTGGAATACTAGCAGCCAAATGTGGAGCTCAGGTGGTTCTTAGTGATAATTGCATTCTGCCCAAGTCCCTGGCCCACATCCGCAAATCATGTGTCGCCAATCAGCTGCAGCCAGGCGCTGGCATTGACGTTGTCGGCCTCAGTTGGGGTCTGCTGCTGAACAGTGTGTTCCGTCTGCCTCCACTAGACCTTATCATAGCCGCCGACTGCTTCTATGATCCGACCGTCTTTGAGGATATTATCGTGACGGTGGCGTTTCTGTTAGAACGCAACCCTGGTGCCAAATTCATATTCACCTACCAGGAGCGCAGTGCGGATTGGTCAATTGAGGCGCTGCTTAAAAAGTGGAAACTGCACGCATCGAGCATAAATATGGATGAAATTGGCAAGCAGTCGGGAGTGGATTTGATGGAATTCATGGGCGGACACACGATACATCTGCTGGAGATTACGCTTATCGACGAGCAACGAGTTGGCGATTTAGTAGAGTAAAATTACATATAAGTTTGAACAAATATAAATAAAAACCAAAAAAAAGAAAACACAAAGATCTTAGGTTTAGCTCTGCTACAGGAAATGCTAACTGCTGTTTTTTTATGTTACTATGCGATATTAACTAGTGGCGCAACATTACCAGGACTGTTATTAGCAATAACTAATCAATTATTTGTATGCAAATTATGAATAATAATGCTTCCGTGTACAAATACACAAATTAAATGTTAAAAATAAATACATTAAAAGTTGTTTGATGCAAAATGTTGTTAGATTCAAACCTTAGCATTGCGCGCCAATGTTGCGTTTAACATTAACAACTAACAGAACTGCTGCACTGCAAATGCGCCGCGCAATGCCATTCGCACAGAACCGTCGACAAGTAGCATTTCTCACAGACACAGCGAGCGAGCGTCGCGTTCGGTTGTTTAAAAGCTTGTGCAGTTTGTTTTATTTATTTACAATACGCAAAATCAACTAAAATATTCTGTCAAGTTGAAGCACAACAGTGTCGAATAGTCAGTTCAGTTTTTTATTATTTATTATTTCTCCTAAAATCTGTATTATCTGGTATTTCGATTTCTACTCATTGCTACTAAGCCGTGCATCAGTGTTAGTAGTTGGGTGTGTGAGTGTGTGTGTTGGTTTTGTGTTTGTCTTCTACGCGCCTGTGAAAAATCGAAGTTATTGCATTACGTTGCGCCAGCTGCCCAGCTGCTTGTCCTATGGGAATTTGGTTGATATTTTGATGGTAAGTGCTGCAGTTAAAATAGACTAAGCGCATCGAAATACATGAACTAGTGTTGTTTTTCAGTCTCCGTTAGTAGTTTGTACATTAAATGAATAACAACAAATTTAATTAGTAACGAGAGCAAACGGTAATGGACGGCATTTTGTTGACGCATTGCGCTCTTTTGAGCAACATTTGCTGTTATGATTGATCCGTTAATTCGAAACCGCGCGGGAGTGAGCGTCACTCTCCCTCTCTCTCTCTCGATTAAAGAAAGAGAGCGGCAAGGCGCTGAGAAAGACATTAACAACCGTTAAATACCCTACACTACTTGAGAGTGAACGATTGTGCGTGTGAGGAGTTGCTTACTGTTAGGGGTGGGGAAGAAAAGCTTATTTGAATAACTGATTTATATGGCCTGGGCTGTGTTAAGCGTTGCGGGCGCAGTGTATGAGTTCATCATATGGGTGCGTGCCCCAATCCTTTGTGTCATTAGATAGAATTCACAATTCGCTTGTTAAAAATAAATGTGTTCATGTTATGGGAATAAAATAGAATTTGGCAGAAAATGAAGACAGATTCTAAATATGGCAATACGACCTATTTAATTTTGTCGCCTCTCCAAGCAGAGCATCTCAAGCATAACGCTAGGCTAGACGATGATGCACACAGAACATTCCTTGATCCAATATTTCATACGCAATTAAGCTTAATTTCGAAGCATTAGCCAATTAACCAATTCTTGCTATAGAATTGATTGAAATATATCGAAAGTTATGCTCGATTGAGTATGTTTTGCTATATAGAGATTTAAAGTTTTCAATGTCTTATACTAATTTTTGAATTTAATCAACAATTTCACCTACAGCAAGTCGCGTCTTTATTGAGCTCAATCCAACCAAAAAGTAACATATAGACAGTCTACCGTTATGGCCGAGGATACCGAATACAAAAAGTTGCCCATTGAGGAGCGTTGCGTCCACAAGCTATGGAAGGCTCGTGTCGACGGCTATGAGGAAGCCGCCAAGCTCTTTCGTGAGCTGGACGATGAAAAGTCACCGGAGTGGTCCAAATATGCCGGACTGATCAAGAAAATGGTTGTCGATTCCAATGCCCTTGCTCAGGAGAAGGGTCTGGAGGCAGCATTGATATTTGTGGAGAACAGTGGTCTGGCTGGACGTACAGTGGGGGATGTGATGTCGGGCATTGTCCAGAAATGCATTGCTGCACCCAAAACAAAGACCAAGGAACTCGCCGTGCAGGTCACGCTCATGTATGTCGAGATCGAGAAGCACGAAGCGGTCATTGAGGAGCTGGTCAAGGGCATGGAGCATAAGAATCCTAAAATTGTGTCCGCCTGTGTGGCAGCCACAACACAAGCAATGAAAGAATTTGGCACCAAGGTCATCAGCGTCAAGCCCATCATCAAGAAGTTGGCTCCCCTGATGTCCGATCGCGATAAATCCGTACGCGATGAAACCAAGCAATTGGCTGTGGAAATGTATCGCTGGGTTGGTCCTGCCATGAAATCACAAATTTCCACATTGCCACAGGTCACCATCAAGGAGCTCGAGGATGAGTTTGATAAACTAAAGGGCGAGCGTGCGGAGCCAACCAGGTAAGTTTATTTTAAACAACAACAGTCCCTAAAGCATTACTAAACTAGAATTGTGCTCTTTGTTTTCATCCCACGCCCAGATATCTTAAATCACAAATGGAGAAACAGATAAAAATTGCAGAGGAAGCCGCGGCAACTGAAGATGGTAAAGATGATTGCTTATTATTAGTTCTTAAACAATAACTTCGTCTATACTCAGAAAGTGTAACCCCTTCCAAGAAAAGTTCTAAGAATAACGAAAAAATCAAGAAAAAACTTAAGCATGGTGTGGTTCGGTATTCATACCCTATCCAAGGTATACTTCCTAACACTGTAACACTTGGCCAACTGTCTGCTACGATAAACAATCTATTTAGTAAACTCTCTGCTTTAGATCACATTTATGTTGATTTTTTTTATTTATTTTATTTTATTTATCCATTATTATAGTACCTAAAATATTTCGTTAAAAATATCAAAAAAATATATATATATATTAATACCCTTAAACCACATAAAGTAGCATAATATGCAGGGTGTAGTAACAGTTCTTTATTATTCATAGAAAAAATATACAATTTACTAATTTAATTTAATTATAAACATTGATTAAATACCTAAATATATTTAAAGATGCTGATGTTGAAGTTGGTGCCGAGGAAGTGGATCCCATGGATCTAATTGATCCCGTTGATATACTCTCCAAGTTGCCTAAAGACTTTTACGAGAAGCTCGAAGAAAAGAAGTGGACGTTGCGCAAAGAATCGCTGGAGGTACTGGAAAAGCTGCTCACCGATAATCCAAAAGTGGAGAGCGGAGAATATGGAGGACTAGTCAATGCTTTGAAGAAAGTGATTACCAAGGACTCCAATGTTGTGCTCGTGGCCATGGCAGGCAAATGCTTGGCACTACTAGCCAAGGGCTTGTCCAAGCGCTTCTCCAACTACGCTACGGTATGTTATGGAATGTTTTAAGTCTTTATTGGTTATTGATTAAAAATTCAATCTCGATATTGCAGGCTTGCGTCTCGTCACTGTTGGAAAAGTTTAAGGAAAAGAAACCGAATGTTGTGAGCGCCCTTCGTGAGGCCATGGATGCCATATATGCATCGACAACATTGGAAGCCCAACAGGAATCCATTGTGGAAGCCCTTGGCAACAAAAATCCAAGCGTCAAATCCGAGACTGCTCTATTTTTGGCACGTGCTCTCACTCGCACTCAGCCGACGGCATTGAACAAGAAACTGATTAAACTACTGACCACCACATTGGTCAAGACACTCAATGAATCTGATCCCACGGTGCGTGACAGCAGCGCTGAGGCACTTGGTACACTGATGAAGTTAGTTAGCGAGAAAACACTAACACCGCTTCTGGTGGATGTGGATCCGCTGAAAATGAGCAAAATCAAAGAATGCCACGACAAAGCCGAGATTAAAATAAAGGTGGCCGCTCCCAAAAACGAAGCGCGTCCGGCAACAGCACCAACAGCCAAATCAGCCGTATCCAAACCTAGCGCTGGCAGTGCCGAACCCAAACCTGTGGCACGACCAGCGACTTCAGGTGCACGTAAGATTGTGAAGAAGCCAGCAACTGCAGCTGCAGCTCCCGCGGCTCTTTCCAAGGCAACCAGCGGCAAAGCTCTGGCCACGGAACGGGAAATGACCCCGGAGGAGGTTCAGGAAAAGGCGGATGATCTCTTGCCGGCTGATATATTAAATGGTCTAGTAGATGGTAACTGGAAGAATCGTTTAGCTGCCGTGGAACAGCTGCTGGGACAAATCACCAGTTTCGATACCAAACAGCCAGGAATATCTCAAGTCTTAGTTCGCACCATTAGTGGACGCAAACCGGGCCTCAAAGAGATGAACTTCCAGGTGTTGAAATACAAGCTAGACATTATACGCTGCGTGGCTGAGAATTATCCATTAACAACGATTACTGTGGATCAAGTAGTCACAGAGATTACCGAGAAACTGGCCGATGCCAAGAATAGTGGTGCAGCCGCCGATGTGTTGACCGCATTTGCGGAAGCCACAAAGTTGGAGTATGTGGTGAACAAAGTTTTAAGCTTTGCACTTGAACAAAAGTCACCCAAAGTGCAGTCGGAGGCTTTCAACTGGATTAACAAGTCCATCATTGAGTTTGGCTTTAAGATTCAGCCCAAAACGCTCATCGAAGATGTTAGAAAGGGTGTCCAGAGCACGAATCCGACAGTGCGCGGCGCTGCCATTCAACTTGTGGGCACCATGACCATGTACATGGGCAATGCGGTAATGATATTCTTTGATAATGAAAAGCCAGCATTGAAATCTCAAATTCAAACCGAGTTCAACAAGAATCTTGGCGAAAAACCGCCCAAACCAACTCGCGGTGTACTGCGCAGTAGCGCCAGTCCCGATAATGATGAGGATGAGGATGGCAGTGGCGGCGGTGGTTCAGCTGAACAGGAGCCCATCAATTTGGCAGATCTATTGCCACGCGTTGACATTTCAAGTCAGATTACAGAGGCTTTGCTTAAGGAGATGTCTGACAAGGACTGGAAGACACGAAACGAAGGACTGATCAAGCTACAGGCCATCATCAGTGAAGCTAAACTGATCAAATCCAGCATTGGCGATCTGGCTCCAGCTCTTGCACATCGCTTGGTTGATTCCAATGCAAAAATTGCCCAAACTTCGCTGTCCATTTGTGAACAGCTGTCGACGGCTATGGGCGCCGGGTGTAGCAAACATGTGCGTGTCCTATTCCCAGGATTCCTGCACGCTTTGGGCGACAGCAAGAGTTTCGTAAGGGCTGCTGCCCTCAATTGTATCAACAGTTTTGGCGAACAGGGTGGCTACAAGGAGTTCTTCGAGAGCGAAATGATTGCTGATGCCTTGAAAGGCGGATCACCGGCTCTAAAAACTGAACTGTGGTCCTGGTTGGCTGAAAAGTTGCCACCCTTGCCACCAAAATCGATATCGAAGGAGGAACTGACCACAATCGTTCCGCATCTATATGCGAACATCTGTGATCGTAATGCGGATGTGCGTAAGAACGCCAACGAAGCTGTATTGGGTATTATGATTCATCTGGGCTACGATGCAATGTTTCGCGCCCTAGAAAAACAGAAGCCAGCTTCGAAGAAAGATATTATGACAGCTCTGGAAAAGGCACGTCCCAATTTACCAGTCAAACCGCTGCCAAAGGGCAAACAACAAGCTCCCATTCCCGATGAACCCAAGAAGGTGGTCCGCAGTGGCGGAGCAGGCGCTGCCCAAAAACAGGGTGCAGGTAAAGCCGGCGCTGGAGCCGGCGGAGATAAAGCAGCAGCAACATCTGTGCCATCTCGTAAAAAGGATGAAGATGTGGACACATCCCCATTGCTAGCGGTTAATAGCATCAAGAATCAACGTCTCATCGATGAACAAAAGATGCGCGTACTTAAATGGACATTCACCACGCCACGCGAGGAATTTACGGATCTACTCCGCGATCAGATGACCACAGCTAGTGTGAATAAGGCATTGATGGCCAACATGTTTCACGACGACTTTCGGTATGCTAATTCTTCTTCTACAACTTCACCCAAACCTATACATCAATCTAAAGCACAATTGGCCAAAGCAAGAACTCAAAACTGTTTTCCAAAAAAAGATAAATTATTAATGTTCAATTTTTGTACTTTGTTTAAAATTATTTTTCCGTTCTTATATATAAGATCATCAAGTGATTTTGATTTCGTCAGCTAAATAAGCAAATAAATTTATGTAGAAAGTAGCTATTACTTGTAAAATCTATACAACTTAGAATTTGCTTAAAGTTAAAACTAGTTTTAAATTAATCGATTAACTTTTGTTCCATCTTTTTCAGTTATCACTTGAAAGTCATTGAACAGTTGAGCGAAGATTTGCCGAACAATAGCAAAGCATTGATATGCAATCTGGATTTAATACTAAAGTGGCTAACGCTGCGTTTCTACGATACGAACCCTTCTGTGCTAATTAAGGGTCTCGAGTATCTAGGCCAAGTGTTCCAGATGCTGGTCGAAATGGAGTATATGATGGCAGAGAATGAGGGCAGCAGCTTTGTGCCCCATTTATTGCTAAAGGTGAGTTTTATTTGCTTACGATTTTTAAGATCAGTCGACAGCTAATCGCATATACAAATTTTCAGATTGGTGATCCCAAGGATGCTGTACGCAATGGTGTACGTCGCGTACTACGTCAGATAAATCTGCTGTATCCCTTCACCAAGGTCTTCTCGTATGTGATGGATGGCCTTAAGTCAAAGAATGCACGCCAGCGTACAGAATGCCTGGATGAATTGACCTATTTGATTGAGAGTTACGGACTGAGCATTTGCCAGCCATCACAGCAGGTGGCTCTTAAGGAGATTGCACGTCAGATCTCCGATCGTGACAACTCAGTGCGCAATGCGGCTCTCAATTGCATTGTGATGGCATATTTTCTTGCTGGTGACAAAATCTACAAGCTAATTGGACAGCTGAGCGAGAAGGATCTCTCAATGCTGGATGAGCGCATCAAGCGAGCTAAAAAGACAAGAAAGCCAACAACAGCACCAATGGAAGTACCAACCATTGAGCCTCCAGTGGTTAAGCAGGAGAGCATCGAGATTGAGGATAATGAATTGCCACCACCCGACGATGAGGGGTAAGTGTCTCATCAAAATATTTCAACGGATATGAGACCTGAAATAAAGAAGGCCATTTACATTGAAAGTGTAAACGTGTATAAATTATTTGATTGTCATTTACGTATATATTCCTGATAACTCTCTTCAATTATTTTATTTATTTTTAATTATATATTTTAAGTCCTTATTATTTTGGTATGATTTGGCTTATTTGATTTTTATTTATTGTTAACTATTGTGACTCAGCCAGGAGCAGACACTGTTAAATGCCCGTGGTCGATACAATCAGCAAATGGAACGGAGTGGCTCAAGCATAGATACCACCAACAACACTCATTCCCTCACACGACAGGCGTAATGTGGCATTTAATTAATCTTTATTTGTTTCTCATAATGTGTTGCTTTTATTTGTTGTTATTGCTGATCGCTGTTTGTTTTGGCTTGTGCTCTGTCTAAAGGCTACTGTAATTTATGCTCAGTTGCATTTGCCGCCCTTGTTGTGTTGTGTTATATCAAAATTTTGTTAATCAGTCGCTCTCACCTTAACTTGTCAATATCATTGTTATTGTACATATATAAATTATCTATGTTTTAAGAACAAAAGTTCTTGCTAATCTGTTTTTTTTTTTTCTTTTTAAATTATAATCAACAGCACATTTGATAATCCGCCGTCAGCTCAGCTGTTGCATTTGCAGCAGCAATTGGATCAGCAACGACAGCAGGCACAACAGCAAAGGACAACCGGTCCCTTTGGTCTGGATCCTACTGTAATGGCCGAGATCGAAAAGGACTGGGTACGTGCCGATCAACTTGTCTTCAAGGAATATACTCCCGTCGACATTTCAGTGCTCTATGAGCCTATCAAGGTGATACCAACAAAGGAGGGCGTCCAATATCCACAGGACAAGTTCGATCTCCTCATAGCTCGCTCACGTTACATTCAACAAAACATGACTACGTCGCCGCAATCTGGAAATTCCGGCGGTCACATGGCCAGTGGCGTGTCTCCCTATCGCAGTCCAATGCGACCACAACAAATGCAGAATCATATGGAAAGCAATGTACCTAAGTATGCAGAAGATTTAAAGATTCCTATGGAACTTGTTAATTAAACTAATTGAATTTTATAGCTTGGCCGATGTGCTGCCCAAGCATGATCCACAGTTGGTAAAGATTATAAAGGCTGTCAGCAGCACGGATACTTTGAAGGCGCGTGCGGCAATCAATGAACTAACGGCGATTATTGAATCACCAGAGAAACAGGCGGTACTGCGTGATTACGAGGAAATATTCATACAAAATGTGCTGGCACAATTGAAGGTTAGTCGAGTCAACAAAGCTAAATAATTATTGGGAATCCAGTTTAATTATTATATAATTTCTTTATGTTTCCCATAGAATCTCTCCCAGTTGCCCATGTCACAGGCATTGGTGGTGTACCAGCCGTTGCTGTCCATTTTGTATACATTTTTCAATGCCAACATTTTGGGCAAAACGTTGAGCGTGGCCTGCATTAAGAATCTCATGTCTGCGCTGCTGCATCTGTTGGCCGATCAGAAGCTAACCAGCGGCGATGACAGCCAATACAACAAGGTGATTAATGGTATATGCCTCAAAGTGCTCGACAAGGTCAACTTTACAAATATATACTGGTAGGTTAAACACTGGTGAATAAATAAAGTAATTTAAAATAATCTCTTTAAATAAATACGTTTAATCACTTGCAGTGCCCTTATCCGATTGCTGAGGGAGACGTGCCCGGTTGCGGGTCTGCCCAAATTTACAGATTTGCTTATGAAATGCATTTGGCGTAATATTAAAATGTTGCCGGAGCGAACCAATGAACTGAACTATGATGCAGTCATCTTGGAGGTGCATGAGTTCATGCTAGCATTGCCCAGCACCTGGTGGCAAAATCGTCCCTCGGATACGCCTTTGCGTACTGTGAAAACAATCATACACAACATGGCCAAAGTGAAGGGTAATGCCATATTGCAGCATCTTAACCAGATACCCACACACTCTGAACTCCATACGTATTTGATACGCATCCTAAAGGTAATCGGTAGACAAACTACTTTCATAGCTCAACATAATCTTATTAAAGTTTCAATTGCAGAATTTCCAAAAAGATGGCACTGTGTCCGGCTCGGGAGTCTCCCCACAGCGTCAGCAATATACTGCAAAGGATGTTACCTCGAAGCGAATATCGCATCAAACTCACGATACAGTATCACAGATCTTCAAGCTCATTTCGGATAAGGATACCAAGCAGCAAGGATTACAAAAGCTCTACGATTTTAAGGTACACTTAAAGTGATTCTACCTTGTTTCAGCTTTTTATTTCAAGTTTATATTTGATTATTGCAGCAACAAAACCCGGATATTGATCTGAGCACATTTTTGCAAGGCGCCAGCGCCACTTTCCATAAGTACATCGAGGAGGGTCTCGCCGAGATCGAGCGCAGCCAGAATGCGGTCTCGTCGCAGGCGCCGGATAATCGCACGGGTTAGTGAAATTAAACAGTAGATAGATACTGACACACAGAGACACACTTCATCTTCCTTGTAGTACTAATTAATTAAATATTAAACACCACACGCACCTTTCTACTAACATCTAACCTGTATAAAATGTCTTGGATCAACCTGCAGCTGCTACACGTTCTTATCTCACAGATGTCAACTATCAGAATGCGGCACATGATCCGGACTATTGGATGGATCGCTTGCAAAAATTGATGTCGACGCGAAGCAATAACGAAGATGGCTCAACTATGTTGGACAATAAGGTGGCCGACGAGAATCTCTGTTTGAACTCAATGAATAATCCACAGAAGGTGTCGCTCATCAGACGTGAGGTGAGTCAAGTGAGCAGAGAAATAAGTTATTTGATTTTGAATTAAAAATTCGGTATTTTTCAACTTCTTTAGAAACCAGAGCTGTCACCCAATCGTCTGCAGCATATTCAGGCGAAACTGGCGGCGATCAAGAAGGAGAATCATGCCCAATAAGCGTAGAGCCGTCACGTATTAGCTGTGTAGTGAGCATCGCTTAGCTGATCAATCTGTAGAGGATTACTATTATTATTATATATGCATATAAATGATTAATACATACTACATATTTTTATGATCTGATCAGCAACGAGATTAGCTCTATGCCATCATAGGGCAAATAGCGTTACACTACGGCATAAATCATTTATTATTTAAAATTAACATAAAACATACATATGTATATGCTTATATAGACTCTTTTCGGTATAATCATAATGTTTAGTAACAAGCAGAACTCGAAGGAGGCAGGTTAACAGCAACAACAACAACAATAACAAGTTTAACAGTTACAATAATTAACAGCGTACTACACAAATATATATTCACTACTATTAATTACTATTACTAATGTGAAAACAAGTAATCTCTATGTATTAGCACTGAGTTATATATTTGGTATGCGTTTCAAATCTTTTAAATTGGCTTAGATGAGATAGATTTTTCGAATATTGTTTGTTTGTCTTTTTTTTAGCTTTGTTTCGTTTTGTCCTTTGTTAAGTAAGCTTGGATTATCAGAGAGCTTATAATTGAGTTAAAATTTAGTAGATAAATTCACTTAAACCAACATGTTAAAGATTTGCATAACTTATAATAAATGGAAACTGTTTTTTCCCTCCTCCCATATAAATTGTTATGTCGTTATGTTCCCAAGCCCAGGCCAAGCAGCAGATGTGTTTAAGGCAGGCTCAGTGCGTGTTAATGAACTATTAATAAATTAATTAATTAAATTACAAACATACATATAAACAAAGAATCATAACTACATCAAGCTTGTAACTAGATAAACAATAATTTTTGCTACCACATACATACATATAGTTAACGTTTTGTTTTAACAATTGTTTAGTTTAGTATAAGCCTTATCCAGTTTAACAGTTAAACACACACATACACATACACATTATACACACACACTCCACACACACATGCGTATTTTTGTAACATGCCCCATTATTTATGCAAGAATATAAATGTTATATTTATAATTCCAACACTAATCTGCAACGGACACGACATCCTCGGTTATTTCAGTCAGTTCATCCTCCTCTCCATCACCCTCGCCATTCTTGGGCTTTGCATAGCGTGAGGATATGGTGGCCACTCTAATGGCCGCCTTGAAGCCCACTCGCGCCTTCATCTTGGCCAGCTTGGCCTTCCAGTTCTCATCGCGTGAGGGCAGAGCGTTCAGATACTCAATCATTTCCTCCTTCTTGGGATCCACTATAGCCAGCACAGACATGCAGCCATCGACGGTGCCCAGTACAATGGCTCTGCCATCTTTGCTGCTCTTGATGGCCGTCAATTCGGCCTGCAATCTGTAGTTGGCTATCATCTCGGTGTCGATGGTGCGAAAGACTCGAATCGTCTTGCGGCCACTGTGATAATACGCCACATATTCGTCGTTCTCCGTGAAGATGCAGATGACGGAGAAGACACCCTCGGCCACTTTGGGTATGAAGGTCTTCACTGTGGTGCCCTTGCGCAGCTCCAGCATCTCGAGGCCACCTCGCGTTGGAGCATATAAGCCACATTTGCCATCTCTGGTTAGACTGCCACCCCACTTGGCAATGGAACGCACGTGTTTCTTGCTCTTGATGTCCATAACGCTGCCCTTCTCGCTGCTAATCACAGCCACCTGGTTGGCCTTGTGGGGCATCGGCACCAGCGAGAATACCTCCTGCAATCAAGATCAATCAGTCAAAGAGATTATCATTTAAACTAAACTCTTGTGTCACCTTTATAGCGCATCCCTTGAGCAGTATTTTGGAAACGAAGGCACCGTTTGTAGCGCTGTAGACGCCGAGGCAATCCTTGTTGGACTTGTCCACTGTGACCACCACGATGTAGGCGTTATCGGCCGTAATCACTGATTGCCTGAACGGCATTCCAGTCACCATGCGAATGGTAAAGTCGAAACGAAATAGAATTGTCCCCTCTAAAGAAAAGATTGGGTAACAAGTGGTGAGGAAGCTATATCAAACGATTATCATACCAGGAACCGATCGAACAGTTGTGATGGCCGTTAAGCGATTCGTTTCATCGGATCCGCCGCCGGCTGCTGCTGCTGCAATGATGTCCCTTTGATTGATGTTCGGCACGGATACGGTGAGCACCTTGTAGCCGTAGTCCATGAGCGTAATCTGCTGTATGCCCGGCTGATCGTCCCGATAAACAACCTGTTCCGAGACACGATTCCAAATGAGGAACTTACCCGTCTCCGACGAGATGATATAACGTCCGTCCGGAGTGATCTCTGCGTGCGTTACAATTGCACCCAAGGGACTGTCGGCCAATTTGGCCAGTAGTCTACCAGAACGAGTCTCCCACACGCCCACACAGCTCCGGGTAACGGTTACGGCAATGTCCACCTCGGAGAGACTAATGTCGTCAATCTGTAGCTCATGTCGATCTATGACGTGAACCTTTTCGAATATGTTGTTAATGTTCCACACTTTGACAGAGCGATCTATGGATGAGGTAACCAAATTGTTCCAGTTGCCAATGGTCAACGGTTCCAGCTGTATAATCCGGCCAAAATGGGCATCCAAGACTTTGGCCAGCTGGCCCGTATGGAGGCACCAGACATACAGATTCTTACGTACACCAGCTACAGCATAATCCAACTTGGAGCTGACCATTATGGAGTTGGACTGCATGATCCGAGTGGTTATGTTTCGTACTCCATGTGGCAATGCCAAGTACATGGCACCCTCGGTAATGGGCTGTCGTTCGTTCTCCTTCTCCGTGCAGCCAAAGTCCCAGATGACGAATCCCTTGCCGGCAGTGCCCAACAACATGCGATCGTGCTGATGCAGATCTAGACGCAACTGCAACAACATCTCCTTTTCATCGTTCTCGTACCGAGGCAGAGTCTCTACGAAGCTCCAGAGTATTTCGCCTGTCTCCTCGTTTTCGGTAAAATCATAGACGGACACCTCAAAGTTCTCCGGATTGGCACAGCCGTATGCACGAGTGCGTCCTTTGTTCATTACCAGAGCACTGAAGAAATTCACCGAGTTGGATGTGTTGGCGCCACGAGAAGAGTCCAATCGCAGACGTATCTCATTAATGGAGCCCGACCAGAAGATGACATTATAATCCGTTGCAGTAAAAAACTCCATAGCTGCAGAAAGCATAAATGTACTTAAGTGCTGGACTTGACGGGGTGTCACGACTTACTTAAGATCTCCCAATCCGTATTCTCCCCCGGCACCTCAAAGATATCCACCAAATTGCCACGCATATCGAACTTGGCCCAACGCAGTTTGCATATAAGGAAAAGACTGAGAAGAGTTTAGATTGTGAGAGGAATTTAGACTTGAGATCCACTTACTTCTGGTTGAGCAGATAGAGTCCGCTGACAGGACCATCGCCCTCCTCAAACGGACTGTTGATCACGACAAACTCACTGGAGAGCATGTTGAGAAGCACCGTCTGGTTATTGTTGGAATAGGCAGCGGCCCATTTGTTATCCGGACTGAGGACCAATTGCTGCATAATGCCCTCGATGCCCGGATTGACGTCCCTCGTCAAATCCGAGGTGGACAAATCAAAGGTTATGAAGTGCGTTGAGATGGAGACCATGTAACGCATATCGCTGGTCAGACAGAAGGCAAACACAGCAAACTGGTGACCCTCCAGGGAATACTATTGCAAAGATTTAAATCAGTTCCATAAGTTTTGGAAGTTTGTTTCTCTCTATTTACCTTGAGAGGACCGCCTGGAGTGTGCAGACAGTGATTGACGGGGATCAGGGCACAGTCCTTGGGTCCACAGCGATCACAGGCACTGAGCAACATTTTAATATTGGGATTGCCGCCAATTTCGGGCAACAGACGTCCAATAAGCTGTGGCGCCAGCATGTTGGGGTAAATGGCCAAGATGGCACCACCCAGACGCAATGCATCCGCCACCAGCATCAGTTCACGCTTCGACTCCTTGTCCTCCGTGTTGGTAGAGGCATCCTCGAAGTCAGCCAGCACCGACTGGAGTGGACAGCTAGAGAGCTTGGCATGCAACCAATCATAGTTAAAGAGTACATGCTCAAACAGATCCTTGAATCTTCTTGACCGCACAAAATGGAAAGGCAGCTCACCAAACTGCAACAAAGAGAACTTAAGTATACAGTTCGGATAGGGGTTTACTTGTGCTTGCTTAACATACCTTGCGCAAATTGTAACGCTTGGAGAGGCCGTCCTTGCTTGTGAAGACCAGCGGTTGTATCGGCACCTTACGATCCGCCGAACCTTCCTTATCGGCAAGGCCAAAGCGATGCCGCTGTATCTCCGTGAACTTGAACGGCTTGGGTATGCCACCACCCCAAATGCCCAAGTAATAATCTGCAATCATGGAATGAAAATATATGGCCATATTCATGTTCTTAAAATATCGCTCCTTTGCGGTATCCTTGAATTGCCTGTGGTACCTGTGGATTTCAAAAATATTTAAAATGTGTTATTTGGAAAGTCGAAATATTACAAACCCTTCGAACCTAATTAACCAAAGTCTGCAAACCAGTGTCGAATCGAACCGAATAAAAGCTTAGACCAATGTTTAGGTTAGAAACGAACCTTTTTCGAAACTTTTGAAGGTTTGCAGCCTTGTAATAAATATAGGAAGTTCATCTTCTAATATTTTTAGGTTTTAATATAAATAATATAAGTTTGCCCTAATAGTACCAGTTCATGACATTAACGCCATCCGCTTCTCGTTCGCTCAGATAGTTGGGTAAATCGTTGCGGATTCGGGTCCAGAGTAGTGGGGGAATACGACGCACTGGCGGCATATGATACTGATAGACATCATCCAGCACTTTGTCATCCAGCGAGATGAGATCTTCTAGTTCACTTTCGGATAGACCTGACTTGGAGGCTGTGATGTAGGCGAGTGCGTGGAAGACCAAGATGCGACCATGTTGCTTCTCCACACGCTCGAAGAGCAACATGATCGAGTCCATTACGGTGTTGGCCAAATGAGTCTCCTGCGGACGCGTATAACTGCGCCATCGACATATCTCCGCAAAGACC
Organism: Drosophila tripunctata; assembly: GCA_035047385.1. Classification (NCBI taxonomy): domain Eukaryota; kingdom Metazoa; phylum Arthropoda; class Insecta; order Diptera; family Drosophilidae; genus Drosophila; species Drosophila tripunctata. Next base: position 1,486,342 of record JAWNPS010000100.1, read on the forward strand.
AGCTTCACAAATATGGGCAAGGAGCATTTGCTAATGGCATTGGCCACCAAACGCCACTGGTAGTTGTTAAGATCGCGACACGCCGTCTTCATCCACATTTTGATCACGTTCATGGCCAGCTCCTCGCCCAGAGCCGTCACCTCAATGAAGTTCTCCTCGACATCAATCATCTTGCAGAGCACATGGTACTCGTGAGAAACAGTTGGATTCGCTGGTTCATTTGCACACGATATGATGATCTGCAATCAATTGCCAATACCATATGTACATCATGTGCAGATAGAGTAAAATTATATTTGTAGATACTTGAGTTTGTTTGCCTCATGCAGCACGGCATTTTCAACTACACTCAGTAATTGGGTGAAAGTGAAAATCTTGTTTAAAAGTGATATTGCTTAGCACGCACAAGTCAAGCAATTTGAAAAACTTACACCTATTGGAAAATGTAATGTATTTATAATATATATATTTGTTTAGTATGTAGTACCTGTTTTTGGCATCATGCAATTTTTAAAATTTAAAAAAAAATATGGTAAGAAAAATGTAAATTCGTTTGCGAATTTCGAGTCAATATCAATTTAACTGTCATACAATTTTCATTGCATACTTTTAGGCTGTCGTTTTAATTTCGTGTAATTTTAAGTACAGCCTAAAAGTATGCTTCAAAATTATTATAATGAATTGAGTTGACAGTTGAAATCAAAAATGTATACTGACTGATGTTTACATGCAGTGCTTGAGTAGAGAGCGCCTAACTCAACCGATTATATATATTGTTATTTTTTATATTATCTGTGCAGTAATGAACAAAAATTCATAGTGATAATATCATGCAAATGTTTTTAAAGTGTTTTTTTGCTAATAGGAGTTTTGTATTTACAATAGGACATGCAGCAGAGCAGGAATTTTAAAAGGAATTAAGGAAAATACATGCAGAAGACATAAGTTTGAAGGCTCAGGAAGAGCGCGAGTGTAAACCCGTTGAAAGGCCCTTGGGACTCACCTTACAATGGGCTGGCAAACGAGTTGGTATCCAGGATACCTTATTTGAATCTTGGGTACCCGTCAATTGATCAACTGAATCTAAGTATAGGGTTAACGGCTGATTTGGACTAGCATAAGTTAGTAATTGCTTAAAATGTGCTGTTAATGGTACAAGATCATCTGGTATATTCTCAAAGGGGAGCATATAGTTGTACGATATCTGCATAATTAATATGTAATTTGTTCATGTTTATGTTCATTAGTTTTTTGTTGTTTAGAATAGAAAAACGAATTGGGTAAGTTTTGCGATTAAAAAAATGAAATGGATGGATATCACCTGCTGACATATTGATATGAGCGTGGCCGTCAAGGCGCTCGAGTCCGGCGTAGTGCCAAGGAACCGGATGATATTGATGGGCCGTTTATCGGCGAACCATTCGCTAGCTACCAATGAGGCGCTTTTGGCCAGCAATGAAGTTTTACCACAACCTCCGTCGCCAAAAAGGACAAGTGGCTTATCTGAATCCCCCAGCATATATCGCTTGATCCGCTCGCAACTTTCTTCGCGACCGTAAAAGATTTTCACCGAATTGTTACAAGCGTGCAAATGCTGAAGGATCTCAGTTACTATCTGCCCCTGTGCACTGGAGTCTTCCTTGCGCATGGCCCTATCCACGAGCTTAACAACATTCTTATAGAAGTGCGATATGAAATGATTCAAATACTCCTCATGCGTCTCAATGTCTAGACCCTCGCGACCAATCCACTCCACAGTATATCTGCAAAAATGGCAACATTTATAGAAATATTTACATGTAATCATATATATTCAACCTACTTTTGGGCATTGCTTGACTCAATCTTGGCGGGCAGTCGAGTGTCCCTCAGATCCCCCAGCAGCTTGGCAGATTCCGTATCCAGACTTCGATTAATGATGTCCACAAAGAGTGAGGCCTTCTTCAGATTTTGCAGATTTATGTTGTTTATATAGCGCACATAGGCCAGACAATGATTCTTCGTATTCTTCACATTCAAAACGCCATTGATCACCTCACGTTCCGTAACTAGGCGAAAGAAAACACAACTGTACTTATTGAACTCTTTGCCGGACAGAAATGTTTTATAGAATGATCGAAAGAAAATCGATTTGCAACTAAACTCCCACAAAACACTTTACTAGTTTCTCTCAGTGTACACTTTCAACTCACCAGACATGAAATAGTTGTGCACATCATCCTTGGACATTTTGTTGCTGGCCCCCAAGGAGGCGGCTGCCTTGCGGAGCAGCTTCTGCATTTTGTTGAGGGTGTCCCACCAAACAGCCTGATCCTCCGCCTGCAGCTTGGGCACACGCTGAAAGGACACGGTGCACAGTTGAAACAGAGAACACTCAACCAGCTGAATACCAACCTTATTGTTAAAGTTAATCAATATGGAGGATATGGGTTGCAGCACCGATATCGGTGGCACAGCATTGCTATCCTTTTTGTACCATAAATCGAGCAGCGCTCGATCGACGCCCATGGATGTGAGCTCCTCGGATATAAGCTGCAATTCCGATGACACTATATATGTGGGTATGGGCCTATAGCCGTACTTCTGTCCCAGAAACACAATGAAATTCGGTCCCATCGAGAGGCGCTGACAATTCTTAATCTCACGCATGCAGAGCTCTGTGGTCATGTGATCATCGGTGGCCTCGTCTCGGACACCCCAACGCATGTCGACCACCTGAAACTCCAGGCCGTGCTTCTCGCGACAATAGTCCTTGATCCGTGGATAGCACTTGGCCATCAGTGTGTTTCTCTCCATGGTGGTATCTAGGAGTTTATCAAACGAATACAAATTACATAAGAGTTCACACATGAAGCGTAACATTTTGCGGTTTTTTTTCATTTTTCTCGAAACACACCCGTAAACGTGGAGCTGGTGAAGATACGCACAATTTTCGAGCTAACCGGCGGCAGGGACTCAAGAGAGCCCAGAAATATGGAATCTATGGTGCGGTCATCCATGTTTAGACTTTTGTCCAACACTTTTGGCGGAGAGCACTACGAGTTTGGAAACGTTCATCAACGGTTGAAATCCAATAGGTATCTGCAGCAAACTGGGACCCAGAAAGTGCCTTAAAGTTCACATTCTATTAGTTTTGCTGCTGTTTGGTCGATAATGCGCATATATACGGATATATATATATGTATGGATTGATATACGAGTGTGTGGCGCATTTGACAGTCGCCTAGTTGACGGTTTTGTTTTGAGTTCAGCACGCCAGGCAGCTTGGTTGCAACTCCTGCCCAAGTGTTGCCAGGGCCAACACCTGTTGCCCAAACCCAGAGGCTCTGATTTTGATCGAAAAGTCATTTCCATTTGCGAGTACTCACCCGTATATACGTACTACGTACATATATCTTTAACTGGCAGCTGCCTCGATATTTTGATGGCTGCCTTTCTGGCATTCGGGCTCACTGGCTTTCTGACTGACACACAACAAGTGTTTTCAAGTGCTTCCAAGTGAGTTGCGTGCTTGACTTACATTCGCTTAAGGCGTCGCTTTGTGGCAACTTTCAAAGTCGTTTGCTGCTGCCACTTAATGGCTATGCGGGTGCGATTTTTGTAGCCCTCGGTTCCACTTTATATAGGGGAGACTCAATTGAGGCATGTCCTACTACTTTCGAGCATTATATTTACTTGACCTCGACCTACGGGCTTATGTGCGTGTTTGCACAAATAAATGAATCGAATAATGTTGCAATTGGTTCAATTAGGCCAAATTTATAGGTACTGAATTTGCCTGCCACTTTTGCAGTGCTGACATTTGAAACGCAGTCAAACAAACTTATTGTTTTCCCACTTTTCTTTTTGGGTCAAGCAATTGAAACCAGGTGCAATGAGTACCTGGCACAATTCAATTATATTATCAACGCAAGTCGGTTACGGATTTGGATTTTGTAGTTCAGATAAAGAGAGTCTTTAAGTGAATGAAATCAAAACGTATTTGTAGTATAATCCATGAAAGTTAAAGAGTTTAGGAGTTTTATTTATTTTAAATATAGTAGACTCAATACACAAAATCGGTACGTATTACTATACGCAGATTAAAATTTCCATTGAAACACACACTTGTTTGGGTTTTTATAACAATATATTTATTTGTCGTTTTCATTTTTTTTGTTTAGTTTAATTTAGGATTTTCTGATATAATAATTTTTTGCAAATGTTTCGTATTCCAATATATAATTTTTTTCTGGTATATGATGATGATGTATGGTACTCGATTCTTGATGGACTTTACTAGTTAGTATGCGATGAATGTTTTGCTAATGTTTATATGGATAATATATGTGTGTATTATATATAGATTGGATGCACTTAGTTTTATCATGAGCTGTTCGTGTATATGTAAAATGTTGTTATATAAATATTTATTGAATTTAGTTTAGTTTAGTTTAGTAAAAATTTAATTATACTCCCATTACTGGCATACTTGTCTATGATTTTGAAACGCGTTTAACTAATTTTTTCATTTAAGTTGGCTATAGGAAAAGTGATCTATATGCTATTATAGGTAGTTAGGTGTTTAATATATGTTATTTGAGAAGGATAGTACGAACATGTTAATCACTTGTGTTTATATAGGGACTGTTTGCAAATTAAATTAACTACGATTCCATTCGAAACGGAATATGTTTTTTTTTTTTTTAAATATATATATAGTATGTATGTGTATTATATATATGTAGATTGTGTTTTATTTTTTTTTTTATTATATTTAAATATATATTTATATAAGTAGCTAGTTTTTCGATAATAAATAGTTAAACATATTGAACTAAACAGTAATCAAATAATAATAATAATAATAAAAAAACAAAACTAATTAATATTATAGAATTCAAGAAAAGAATATATATAATAATAATAATAATGATAATCAACACACACACACAGCTGCTGCTGTTGAGTTGCTTTTGGTTTAAATCTTATCTACTCCATTTGTTGTTGCTGCTGTGGATGCGGTTGTTGTTGTTGTTACTGCTGCTGCTGCTGCTGTTGCTGTTGTGAGTTTCTTGGCTGCTGCAGTTTTTGTGTCCGGCTTTGGATCCGGTATGGCTTTGGCCGCCAGTGCCAGCTTATGTATGTGTGGCGACGATGGCGACGTCACGGTTATTCTACAATAAGAAAAAGCTAATGTTTTACACGCACACACATACACACACACACACACACACACACACACATACGCACGCACAACAAGGAGACGCAGTTTGGATGGGCGTTTTGGAGGGCGGGAAGTGTTGTGTTGTGTGTTGTTGTTGTTGTTGTTATCCGATTAAGCACATCATATGCATAAACATTATTTACAAAGCATTTTGGTTTTTTTTTGTTTTATGATTTTGTTTTTGTTGATGGAGGAGGCGATTGTTGTTGTTGTTGTTTTGGTTTTTGTTTTTTTTTAGGTCATATGTGGTTGGCATGGTTTGTTGTTGTTGTTGTTGTTGTTGATGTTGTTGTTGCAGTTGTTGTTGTAGCATGTATGAAGTAATTAGGTTAATTAGATAAGCCGGCAAATAGCAAACAGACCTTACAAGCTAAGTAGCTAACTAGCTATAGCTAATAGTTAAGAGTAGCATTAGTTATCGCTATCACTATGGCTATGGCTATTGCTATAGTTATAGTTATACATATGCAAAAGCATAATTAATTTATATATGTATATGCATATATCGAGCGCTATTATTGTTATGCATTCTGTTTTTGTTTGCGTATGGTGCTAGTACGATGCTTAGTGCTTGTGCTGCCTGCTGTTTGAGTTGACTTCGTTATCAGCGTACCTAGGGCTGTTGTCATCCTTCTCGCACACCAACGTGCGAGTCGTACTGGGTGCTGTGGTGATGCCATTCAAGGACTGCTGTGAACTCCTCTTCACATGCACCGGTCGCAGTCGTTCCTCCAAATCACTAATGGAGCCCACAGAGCTGATGCTCTCATCACTACAAAACATAAATTGAATTTGAGTCTCTTGGAAATGTTTATGAAATCAAATGGGTGTTCACCTCTCGCTGAGCTCTTCTTCGCCCTCCTCCTCCATGGCCTGCTGCAGATCCGCAATGCGTTGGAGCGCTAAACGCAAATCGTTCTTAAGCGCCGTACCCTCAGATTCCATGACTTCCATTTTCTTCTCCAGATCCTTGCGACGCGTCAGAGATTCCTGTTCGCGACTGGACAGCGAATGGAATTCCTCACGCATGTCGCGTAGACTCTTTTGAGACTTCTTCAGCACTTCCTGGCTCTGCATTTCCCGTAACTTGGATTGAGTCACCTCGTTTTGCAGCTTCTCCAGCGATTCCTTGTGCCGGCTGACCTGTACCTCGAGTCGGGCGCGTGTCGCCTGCTCCAGTTCCAGACGTGATTCCAGCTCCTTGGTGCGCATTTCCAAGCTGAACAGAATTTGGAGAAGTATCAGTAATTGAAATAGTATTGAAACTCGTTAATCTACTAACCGTTTGGACATGACCGCCATGGTGGGATCACCCAAGCTCTCCACATTGTCCAGTCGATGCTGCAGGTCGGCCACCTGCTCTTTAAGATTATTACGTTCCGCTTCCAGTTCGGTGAGCTTGAACTCTGATTCGGATACATTGATTTGCTCTGCGTTAAGCTGCTTAACGGTGGCACTATATTTCTTCATTAGCTCGCCCAGTTCCTCCTCGTTCTCCTCGATCTGGGCTTGCAGTTCGGCCCGATCACGATGCGCTGAATTGGCTCGCTCCTCGGCATCGTTGCGTGCCCGATGCGACTCCTCGAACATGGCTTGCACCTCGGTCAGCTCCGCCTCTGCCGTCTGACGTGCCTTCATGGCCAGCGTGCGAGCCGATTCCGCATCCTCCAGCTGATTGCGTAGCTGTCGTATCAGTGTCTTGCCAGGCGTGTCTGCCTTGAGTCTCTCCAGCTGCGTCTGTGCATCCTTCAGCAGCGCCTTGTACTTGCGCAAATCACGACGTAGCTTCTGATTCTGTGCCTCTTCAGCATCACGATCGACACGATCGCGATCCTCCATAGAGGAGAGACGACGCTCCAGTTCATGCTTTTCACGCAGCAGCAGCGTACGCTCTTCGTGCTCCGTTTCCAGCTGACACTCGAGGGCTTTGATCTTCTTGTAGCCATTGCCGCGCACCTCCTCCAGCTCCTCGTCACGCTGCTGTGACTCACGCCTTGCCTCTTTACGCATTGTTTCCAGTGTCATCTCCAGACGCAGCTTGGCCTGTTCCAACAACTGGATTTGTCCGGCCATCTCATCCAGTTCTTCCTCCTGTTCCTTTGCCCGCCGCTCTGTTTCATTCTTGGAGCGTCGCAGTTGAGCGAATTCCTCCTCAGTGCCACCGCCAAATGTCATCTCCTCCAGTTCGCGTTGCAACGATGCCAGTTTCTCCTCCTTCAGCTCCAGATCAAGCCGCGTATCCTAAGGGTTAAAGAATGAATACAATTTGATGAACTGTTTGCATTTAACCCAATTACAAAATAAAGATAGAACCTACTTCAAACAGACGCGTTGCACATGTGGCGCTAAAACTCATGGCTGTACTTGAGCAGAGACCACAGAACACATGGGAATGGGAATGGAAATGAAAACGGGAATGACAATCGTAATGGTAATGAGAATGAAAATGGAATGTCCGGCCAGTTATCACGCGGCTCACAGTCAAAAGTTCTACTTATTATTATGATTATTATTGTTGTTGCTGCCACTGCCGCTGCCGCTGTCTCTTCTTTTGTTTTTATTTATATTTTTAATATCTTTTTTTTTTCGTAGAATTGGGTCTATGTGTGCGTGTGTGTGTGTACTCCAGTTATCGCACGTCGATGCCAACTACTCGACTCGGTCACAGTCAGCAGCGTTGTGTAGAAAGCCACAAGAGCGTAGAAAGACCAGAGACCGATAAAAACATGAGAACCTTAGCAGAGGGAAAAACCTTCTCAGAATGTGCGAGAAAGAGCAGCAGCAGCAGTAGAAGCAGCAACAACAAGAACAGTTCTGAAGAGCATTAAGCATGCCACATGCTGCATGCCGAATGCCGCATGCATATGGTGTGGGCAGGTAGCTTCAAATTGCCATTGCCATTGCACACACGTAGTCTACACATTCTGTCTGCCTGCCAGTAATTCTCTCAGTCAGTCCGTCAGTCATTTAGTTCGGCTCTCAGTTAGTCAGTCAGTCAGCCAGTCAGTCAGGCAAAGCAGCGGCGTGGGTAAACAAGCTGAACGAGTTTTCAAGATACTGTATCTGTATCTGCCGCAATGTTGCATGTGCCACTGCTGCCACTTGTTGTTAGTGTTGTTGATTATAAAACCGATTTGTTTGATTGCCTCATGACTCTAATGCTGTCCTGCTCACGCTTGTTTGTTTACTAGCCTCAAACCGGCTAAACTCTACAGCAACATGTGTCTGAGCAACATTTAACCGCAGCAACATGTGCTCTCTGAGTGTTTATGATATGCTTACTTAGTCATGCGAGCGCATCTTTTTAAATTTTTATGAACGAAAGAGAAATTCAACTTTAAAGTGAGTGATTTTTGAGCATTTAAAGAGGTTTAATTACAATAATTGAGAGCGCACAACGTATGTAAATACGTTGCGGTTCGTTGAATTTATGCGTTAATCAATTAAATTTAGAATTCAATTAATCAACAACAGTTTGATTCAAATAAAAGTCAGTGAAATGTTTTAAATAAAATATCTAAGTTGAAATATTTGGCGATTGTTAAATGGACTCAATAATAATGACTAAAAGTGAAACTCTTTTTAGCCGCCAAACGGTTAAGCTCACTGGCAACATTTGCTGTTAGCCGCTAAGCGGTTAAGTGCACCAGCAACATTTGCCTTGCCCACATGTGTCTGAGCAACATTTGTTGCAGACACAATTGACTGGTTTATGGGTTGCATTCAGCGAATGAGCGAAAGTCGTGTGAATTCGTGCGTAAATCATTTGCAATTAAATATTTAATTGACAAAATTGATTTGACAAAACTGTAATCGAATTGAAAATTTTTTGTAGCTGCATAAGTAGCAAAATACTTTATGCTTTTGTTGACTAATTTATATGATAAGCCACTTAGTTGGTGCGTTACTCACCGCCAGCGTTTGTTCCAGTGTAAATTTCTCAGCTTGAAGGACGTCCTTTTCACGTCCATAGCGCTCCTTGGCCTGTCGTTCCTGTCGCGATGCATCCTGCAGGGATTGACACTCGGCATCGAATTTGCGCTGCTTCTTCTCAAGCAAATTGTTACGAGCATTTTGCTCCTCGAGCAGCATACGCAAATCGTTCATCTCGTTGGTCATCTTTTGTACCTTGCGTTTCCATTGGCCCACAACCTGACGTTGTTCCTCAACTTCTTCGTAGGCATCGGATAGCTTTTAATGAAAGAAACATACACTTAGCTCCTCACTTATTAAATTTCATTATTTTATTTTATTCACCTTCTTTTCCAATTGCTTCTTAAGCCCGACCAGCTGTTCCAGATCATGCTCATGCTGTGTTCGCAGTCTGCGTTTTGTAAACTCCAATTCCCTGGCGACACGTTCGTATTTTAGCTTATAAACTCCACCGGCGCCATCTTCATGCTCAGCATCCTCATCCTCGGAGATGCCATTCAAGTCAGACTTGGCGCATATTAACTCCATTTCCAACTTTTCGCTCATCTCTTGCAGATTCTTCACCTTTGACTGCTGCTCCCCAAGCTCCTTCTCCAGCTTCAAGCGTTCGCCAGTCTCTGCCTCCAGTCGCTCTGTGGCAATGTGAGCCGTGGAACGCTCCTCTGCCAAATCAACAGTCAGCTCGGATAACTGCAATTATTAAAACAGCAAAAAAATTCAATTAAATTTGCGTTTTATTATGTGCCAATTTTTGAAAATATTCTCACAAGATATTCGCAAATGAGAATGTTTGTCTTGCGTTTGTTTCATTTCATTTTCAATTTCAGTTTCATTTCTTTGGCATATTTATAAACAGTTGAGAGATATTTATTTATTTTATCGGCATGCTAAGTTTAGCAACCGGGCCATATATTGTCTACATGGCCTCAACCCAAAAAAAAGTATACACAAAAGAAACGAAAATTTACTTTCATAAATTGCAAACTCTTTTCGAAAATTAAGCTACATTTTACAGCTAAAATTTTAATAATTTAAGAAAATTTTTTGCTGAAAGTATAGCTAAAATAGATGCCTACACTAGAGTCGAATAACATCTAAGTAATTTATTATTACTGCATATATGTATATAAAAATCTTATAGTACATATGACGAGGAAAATGTATAGTATTTTCATTAAAAATTTTAACACATAGTATATAAAAATAAACAAAAATCAACTCTACATATTTTTTTCAATAAAGTTTGCTTGATTTATATATAACTTGTACAATTCCTTTGCGAACTTGAAAAAATTCCCCAACACGCTCTTTATAAATTATATCATATTTTAATACGCCATTATTCAACTGTTTAAGTTGCATTTAAATATAACTTAATCACGTTGTTACCCCTGAAAATCAAGTGAGAGAAAAAAGAACACGAAAACAAATGATGCCATGGAATGAATATATATATGTTTATATGTGTACTAATATAGATATTTCCCCCCTTAGAGTCAAGTCCTACGTAAAGAATTCGTTCTGCATGATTCACGCACTTTTTTTTTGGTTTTTGGTTTTTCATCTCCTTCTATAAATAAACTGAACTGAAGCATCTGAAGTGAACCGCGAACTTCCGAGACGTAGCGCAGTCGGAGGATGCCGCTGTCAATGTCAGCAGCGAAACAGCATGGAATTTTCTACCATATGTTTGTTTACCAAAGAGTCTTTGATATTTTGTATTATAATGAGACAGAGACCATTGGAAATTATGTCAACTGCCCACACGTATTATACATTTAAATCAAATAGGTAAATCATCAAAACATAAGAAATTTCAAACAACTAGCAAATAGCGACTCAACAGATGCCCTGTAGGAAGGTAAAAATCTATTACAACCTACCATTATATTTGAGTTAAAAAACAGCTTAAGCTAAAAGCACTATATTTCACTTTCCGAACTGACAATGCCGTTGAGATGCATCTGAGACCTTTGAAAACTATTGTATTAGATTAGTATCTAAGTTTTGATTCCCCCAAAAAAGCATAGCACACAAGATTATTACAATATTGCGTGAATCTAAACCTAAATATTCCTAAATTTATCCTTGAAGTCCTCTCTCTATTAAGATCGAAATGTAATATTCATGTCAGTCAGGCAAACAGACTACCCTGTCGACTAAGTATTCTTCTATACAGGGTATATGGGAATGGTTTGACAAGCTCAAGGTTAGGCAGGTTTAGCACATAAACTACCTCATCCAGCTCATTGTCATCCTCCTCACGTATGGTGCGATCATCGTCATCATCTGCCCCATTCAGTGTTGTGGCCACCGATGACTCCCTGGCCAATGAGTTGCCTCTTGACGTGGGCGTGTGTGGCAGCTGTTTGGACAACTGAAAGGCCTTGGTCAATATGTTTTGGGAGGAGCGAGTACGTCCCACAGAACCGCAGCGTTCCATGCTATTGCGTTCACGTTGTCGCTCGATCAGCGAGATGGTGTCATAGTCATCATAGTAGGCGGAACTGTTGCCGGGCGTGCTGCAGCGACTGTTGCTGCCACCGGCCGTAAGACTGGTTGTGCTGCTGTTGCTGTTGTTGCGGCGTCTCGTGCGTCGTCCCATTGCTGTCCATTCCTCCTGGACGTGATCGGTGCGTTTGAGGAAATTCTGTATTTTTTCACTCAAATAGGCGGATGAGGTACGTGAATCCTCGAATGAGGGAGTTGGACGTAACGTCTGATGCACCGGTTGTCGCTTGCAACCAAGCACAAACGATAGATTCGCATCGAACACCACCGGAGAGCTTTCCAGCTGCCGCATCTCATAGGCATCCAGACCGCTGCCACGCGTATAGCTCTGCGGAAACACACGACGCGGTGGCGTCTCCAGACGCGAGGAGCGCGACACACTAGATTGTGTGGAGCAGCGTGAGGACATTGAATAGGCGGGACTTGGCGAACGTGTCAGCAGACGCAGGCGATCCATAGCCGCATCCGTTGAGCTCGCAGCTCCTGTTGAAAGAGGCAGTTTCAGCGACACCTCGTAGTGGCTTTCATTACTCTCCCGCTGGACATTACCCACTCCCAGTCCCGTTGCGGAGCTTGAAAGCGACTGCGAGCTGCTGATGGTGGTGCGTGTGGAGTGGTTGGTGTTGTGTGCTGTTGTGTTGCGTGTGGTTGTGTGTCCATTTGTCAGTGTCTGCACAGGACTCTGCTCCCTCTGCTTGGGCAGCAGACGCAGCTGTTTGCGTGCCTGACTGCTCGGTGGTTTCGGTGGCTTGTGGCTACCCAAGGAGCAGTTACTGCCACTGCCGCTGCCACTGCCACCGCTATTGTTGTTGTTTCTTGTAATGCCATTCATTGCGGCCAAGACGCGTGCCATAAACGTTGCCTTATCCTGTTCGGATTCAGGCTCTAAGCTACATTCATTTTGTTGGCCCACAGGCGACGCTGCAATATCGGCAGGATCAGCAAGTGCTGCATCCACAGGCGTTGCCAGTGGTGCCATTTGGGGGGAGGGGGAGTGAGGTGAACGTGGGACGTGGGATGCGTGTTAGTCAAAGGGGGCAAGGGGAATGAGGGGAACAGAAGCTAGGTTAATTGGGATTGCTGATTTTGGTTGTGTGCAAATTTTCGTTGGTTTATTTCGCCAATTTTTTGGTATTGGAAATTTCGTTTGGGTTTTCGTTTCGGTTATCGTTATCGTTATATCATATTTGTTAGATTGATCAATGGATTAATCTTTTTTGGTTGATTTTTTTCGTTGAGGAATCTTGGGGTTTTTGATTTTAACAGGCTGTCAAAAAAAACTTGAGATCGCTCTCGTTTGCAAAGCGAAAAAATTTATATATTTTTAAATTTAAACCCAAAATGCTATTTATTTTGGCTTAAAGCATCAAATTGCCAATATGTTGCTGTGATCTGCTGTTGCTTTTGTATATATATTTTAATTTTTTTTCGCATTTAGCTATTTTTCTTGTTTTTTTTTCTTTTCTTCACTTTTGGCACCGTTCTACAATCGCACACACGCACGCAAACGTATCGGATTCGAATTCTGAATACGGATACGGATCTCGCGATACGGTACGGCACTGCACGATAGAGTACGGCACGGTTAGGCGCCTCAAGCGTTCGCCTCACTACTAAGTGGATAGCATCGGGATCCGGCGGACACTTGCGATGCGTGGCCAGAAAAGCTTTTTGCCAAAGCGTTCGCAATGAGAGAACGCCAAATGAATGCTAAAATTGAGCTACCGACTATGAGATACCCGTTATTAAACTTAAATACACACACATACTAATGTGAAGTTTAAACTTAAAGCGGCCATAACTTTCACTTTTAATATACAAACTTGTTAAATTAAATTAAATTAAATTAAATAAAAAATAATTTAAGCAGGAAATACAAATATTTCCAAATATATTTTGGGAGTTCACTTTGTTTCAACAAAATTAGAACAGCTATAACTTTCGTTACCTAAATCCAAACTTGTGACGACTAAGTCGTATAATAGATAGTATTAAAAGGGACTGTTTGATGTCAAAAATATTACTTTACTTAAAAAATGCAGATCTTTGTGAAGTTTTTACTCCCAATTTGCACAATCCCCAAAATCAAAAACTTCTAACTAAACTATTGTAGAGCAAAGACTTTCCGACTTTGCACTAGCTCTCAAACTATTCGTTTTTAATAATAATACTTTTACTTAATGATCTCCATTTCTCGTTATCCTACTGTCCACATTGCTACCAAAACAATATACCCATACATCCCTCAAGTAACAGGTATAAAAAAACCCGAGAGAAAGTAAGAATAGAGAGTGAGAGCGTAACGAAAGCAATTAACAAAGTCTGGCAAAAGAATTGCAACATTGGTCAGCCTCGATATTGACATAATCTCGGCCATCTATATGGTAGTAGTATGTATAATATGCTGAGACAACTGTTGATCCGACAGCTGCTTATGTAAATTTGTTCATTTACAACGTGCAACCAAAGATTGCAACACAATACGATGAAAAGCATAAACTCGAGCACTGAGTACAGTAGCGCAATAAAGTATTATTAATGATCTTTCAGAGCATTTAAAAATACATACAACTCGCTATTCTTAAGTGCAGCAGCGATTTTGTGTATGTAGTATGAACATATTATGTCTGTAGTAGACTTTATATATACATACAGTCAGTGTTCAATGGACTCACGCATTGCCCAGAAGCTATTTATATATATATATATATATGCATATATCTCTTTTCTTCACAATTTTACAATAAACCAAACACGAGGCGGAAATATCGCCAGATCAAAATTTCAAAATAAAAATCTAGTATATATCGGCAAATGCAATCGATTCGTAATGGAATTAGAAAATGCAGTAGCCTGAAAACTACATTTCATTAAATTAATTTTGTTTATGTTTTAATAGACATCTTTCGAGAAGTTTACCGCATATAAAGAAGAGACTCAATCAAAATTAATATTCAATTTTATATTTTAAAACTATTTGATACTTTATTCCATTGTGTAGAAACTATAAGAACCGCTGCATGTATATTTATATAGAAGTGTGTGTATCATTCATAATGAATGTGAAATGTATACACAATATATACAACTGGTCCGATCATGTCGACCCAGATACTTAGCAGAGACAGCCACTTGTCATTTCATCACAATTTTAATTAATAAAAAATAAAACAAACGCAAAGACTTGTCTTGGATTCTCTTAAAGTGAAATTGAATGATCTTACCTTGGCTTCTAATTTTTGATTCTCATTCTTGACTTCACTGCGATCATACTCGATTTTCTCCAGCTTGGCACGCAGCATGAGCAGCTCCTCATTGGCAATCTTCAGTTGCTCCTCGGTGCGATGGACATTCAACAATGGCGTCACACGGACCAGAAGACGCCACCAAGGCCAATCCCGTACCGCCAGAAAGGCCTTCACATTACGTTGTATACAACGCACAGCCAGTTCCTAAATTTAACAAAAATTGTAGATAATTCGCTAGTTAAACCAGCCAAATTTTTAACTAACCTGAATGCGTCGTTGTGACATCTTTTTGCGAGCCAAATAGCCACGACAAAAGGCCTGTAACTGGATAATACGATCCGAGAGCAAAACATCGCGTTTAGCCTCCAACTCATTGAGTACACCCGAACGGAACAGTATCTGCAAGATGAAGATATAAAAACATTTCAGAATAATTAGTATATGCAGCCTTCACACACAAACGCGAATAACTTATAATTCATTTAAACAATTATTTAGATGTCGTTTTAATTGTAGCAATTGCATAAAGTTTATTTTTTTGCTATGCAGTTAAAAGTTACATATAAATACTTATTCTATAGTGGTTCGAGTTTCATTTGCAATAGAGTTTAGCAAACATCAAGTGAATAACTTAAATATTACAATCAAAAGGAATCTGTTCATTCAAATCCATAGCAATAAGTTGTTTTGCACCAGTCAGTTATGACAGGTAAGATTTGAATAAAAACAAACATTATGAAAGTTGATTAAGCTCAGAATCAACTTGATTAATTATATATTTGACTCAAAAACCGGGAACATTAAAAGTTCTCCCGCTGGATAACGACTGTCTAAGTTGCTATAACTTGGTATTTATGCATCTCTTAGACTGTTGACATAAGCAGCTGGTTAGTCTGCTAAACGTGATATTAATACGATTTGGCATTAGATAAATTAAAATGGGAACAAATGGCACACAACAACTCAAAAATGACAAAACTTTGGCAGCTGCAAGTCAGTTTAAATATGACATTTTAGATTTATATTTAAATAACTATATTTAAGATTAGTGGTTTATAGAGCTTGCGGAAAAAGTGGAATAGAGAGAATGAGTGTGTTACCATTGCTTAAATGGGTTTTTAAATATATTAAAATTATGGTCTTAGCTTGTTAGACCAAGCTCTTTGAAAAAGTAGAGTAGTCTATTGAAGGTAGACATAAAGAAGCAGACATTTTGGACTTTAAAATGTAAGAAGTAGATATTTTTGCCTTCATAAAGTATATGTAATCTTCATCTGCATTAACACCTAGAACGATGTCCGGCTGTCGTGATTAAGAGCTAGAGCCAGTAAGTTTGGCATGTATGCTCCAAGCACTTCAAGTTCCTTATAGATAAGTTTTTATTATTTTATATTGCATAATTGATGCTGCTTCAGACATTGTGAACTTTATTACGTTTATAACAAATACTTTAAATAGTCAAAGCTGTGTCCAAACTATACAAATAATTTGTATACCCTATTTTTATGCCTACATTTATACCTTAGCAACAATGTAACACCAGATAATTAAGCCATTAAGATGAAAAATAAGCTTAATCTGCAGATTTGCAATGAAACCAGCTGCGCGATCCAATTTCAATTCCAGTGTTCAATAGAAATGCAATCAATTCAAGGAAGTGAAGGTCAAGGTGGCCCAAAGAGAGGCAACATAAAAACATAAAACAAAAACCAGAGCACAGACCAATTTGCACACCTGTGCAGAAAAGGTGGGAATGCAAAGCAAAAATACAAAAACTAAAAAAAAATATGCAATGAAAATTGTAAACAAACAAAAGGAAAAACCAAAGCAAAGCAAATTCCAATAGACGCGACGTCTCTCCATAAAAATAAACAATAATAACAATAAAAAAAGTGGCAGCCAAGCAAACAAACAAACAAAGAAATGCTGCAGTTACAGTGAAACCCTGCATAGAGACTACAAATTAGTCAGTCTGCGGATGAGGCATTTGAGATTTGGATTTGCTTTGGAGACGCACCTTTCGAGGTGTGGCAGCAAAGTTTTCTGTCGTCGCGCGAATTTGCGACGTATTTTTTTTCTCCCATTTTTCTGGGGAAACAATTTCGAAATTTTTTAATTATGCAGCGCACGTAGATCAAAAATGAAAGTAAACCAATGTGAAATTGCGTCTAAGTCAACGGGGAAAAATTTATGTTTATATGCGAGTGTGTGTAAGTGTGTGTGTGTGTGTGTTGAATGGGCGTGGCAGGGCAGGGCATGGCAGGGCTGGGTAGGGCTGGGCAAAATAGTAAACTACTCCAAAACCAAAGTGTTAAAGTTGAATATAGAACAGAGAGCGTTGTTTGTTTTTAAGTAGTACTTTTTGTTTATTATTCGAGTTAATAGTTAAATAGATAATAGATAGTAGATAAATAGCCATAGCATATATAGAGTTAAGATAAAGGGCCGTCGGAGGGTAGGTGCGGATACGGTTTCGTACATCGGTTTCGGACTAATGCAGCCGCATAGTTACCTCTTTCGTATAGGTGGGATAGATCTCCACCTGGGTCTGTATGCAGCGCACCGCTTGTACCTGAGCCACCTTTGTCACCACCATGGGCAATTGTGTTGAATTTGTGGTTTGACATTTGGACTTTGCCTCGAATTTCTGCAGCAATTGTGCTATTTTATTGGGCTTGCAACAATTGAGCTGTTTCGTTGGCTGCTCCGTTTCGCCCTCCTCCGATTCGCAGAGACTGCCGGTGGAATTGCTTGTCGAATTGGATGCAGATGATGATAGAACAGTGTTGCTAATGTGTCCCGAATCATCGGAATCTGAATTCGAACCCTGATCCACAGATTTGAGCTGTGGTTTTTGTGGTTGGTGGCATTTGTGGCTGCTGCTGCTGTTGCTGTTGCACCACTTTAACCAACAGCTCGTGATTCTTGTCGGAGGTTTCGCCCAGTTTAGGTGGTATTATCTTGCACGATTCCAGCTTGGGTTTGCCCACTTTCTCCTCATTGGCATACTGTAGCTTTTGCAACTGCTTCTTCTTGTGGCGCATGTGGTGCGTGTGTTCCTTAGTAATAGCACCACCAGCAGCAGCAGCTCGATTGCAACGTGATTTGCCACCATTCAGTGTCTCCACCTTGCGCAGCAGTTCATGACCCTTGGCCAGACACTTGACTAATAGCTCGTCACTGTTCGCATTTGATCTCAGTGTGGAATTGGCCCTTCTTGCTGGCCTAGTGACCAGAGCCAGCTGACGACGCTCCAGCGTTGAATTGGCCCTTTTGGCTGGGACATTAGCTGCAACTGTTGTGGCTCTTTGTCGATTGCTTAATGTTAGCAAAGAACGTGTACGTTGTTGTTGTTGTTGTGGTGGTGATGCTGCTGCTGTTGTTGCTGTTGGTGATTTGTGTTGCTGTTTGCTCTTCTCGAGGCAACGCAGACTAGAGTGCTTGGATATGGGAATGCGACTTCCACTGAGCTGACTGAGTTCACAGAGTGAATTGTAGCGTTTGTTGGCAGTGGAATCGCTGCGACGCAACAACATGGAGTTGGCCAATTCGGGTGTCTGATAGATTTGTCTTCTGGCTGGGGCCATGCTCAGTGTGCTGTGGGATTTGGCCAGCAACTGGCGATCGCAGAACTCAGCTGGCGGTGGTGGCAACACCAACTGTTCCATGGTCTCCACCGCCTGGACTGTGTCTACTGTGTCCACCGCCGTGGGCAGCAGCACCACTGTTTGCTCCTCCACTGCTGGATATTCCTGCAGTATTTGATCGAAACTTTGCAGCACTTCGTTCAGTTTACTCTCATCGTGTGCCACCTTCTCCAGCTCCGCAAAGATCTCATCCTCCAGCGATTGTTGTGTGAGACTTAGGCACAAATTCAGTGGACTACCATCATCATTATAGTCATCATCATCATCGCTGTCCACATAGCTGCAGATGCTGCTGCTCATCATCAGGGGATTGCTGCTGGCAAAGATTGGCGGCGCCTCGGCAACTGTTGTGGCCACCACTGTGGGCGTTGTGCCTGTTGTTGTGGGCGTGTACTTGCCGCCCACACAACCGCCGCTGTCAACCAAACTGAGAGCACTCATGGAGCGTGTGTGTTTGCTGCCCTTGTAGTAGTGTTTGCCACTCAGCTTGGGTGTCAGATTATCCTCGATCTTGTGGCGTATGTGCGAGAAGAATTTCTTGCCGGCCTCAAGGGCATGTTGCGGCTTGGCTTGAGGCGTGGCAGCTGTGGCAGCAACAGGCGATGGCGTGCTACGCGCTTGTGTGAGCTTCGATTTGACCGTATGCTTGTACATGATGATAATAACAATGATGCTGACAATCAATCAGTAGTGTTAATAATGATGATGGTGATGATGATGATGATGATGTAAAAACTGGCAACAAGTAAAAGTGCATATAATTTTGTATCTCTTTTGATTTTTTTTTGCTTGACTGCAAAAGTTTCCTTTCGTTTTTTGTCCAATTGGTCGACGGCTTGTTGGCTACTTTGGGCCACTTGACCAGCGCTTGCAACACTTTCACAGCTGCTGGGCGCTTGCTTGGCGCGTAATTCGTTTGCTTGTTTTCTCTTTGAGCTCAACGGCGCAACTGACGCAGCCAAACAGCCAAACGGCCAAAACAGCTCAAAGAGCCAGCCAAATGGCCAACAGCAACAGCAACCGCAGCAACAAAAACAACAGCAAGTGCGCTGCTGTGCATTCGAAAGTGGCTTATCAACAAAGAGCCGTGGACATGGCTGCGGCTTACCGTAATTGACGACGGTCATGGTTAACCAATACCAAACACTATAGACAGACAGAGACAGCAGACACTCAATAGATAGAGATAGTGATAGCGATAGAGAGAGACAGTGAGAGATGGGTGGGGGTACTATAGCTGCAACGTGTTGCAGCTGCAAGTTCCATGCTAATTGTCAACACCAACAATCAGTTTTCGTCTACTCGATTTATACAGTTGATTCGCCTCATTAGCAGCATTACAAACAATCTCAGTCACACTCAGACATCATCATCATCATCAACATTATCATCATTATCATAGTCAAGTGCAAAGAAAAGTGAAAAAAGTGCATTGTTGTTGTTGTTGTTGTTTGCTCTTCACATTGCTTATTTCCATTTGTTAACTATTCATTGGCCACAATTGGCCTCAAGTGTCGCGTCTGAACACGTCGAGTTCAATTGCTCTGTCTTTGTAACGATTATTCATGACACATGATAATGGTTTATGCTACTAGTTGATTCTATAGCTTATCGGTCAATGCACTGCCCTAGGCTAAGGTATTATAGGTTATGGCATAATACAGAATAAACACAAAAGCACAAGAACATTCAAAGACATTCATGACAAAGCTTTAAGCACGGCTTTTTGAATTAAAGAGAGCTTTCGAGCTTACAGTTTAATCGTAGAAAATAATTTGAAGCTTAGCTTACGGGTAGAGCTTAGGGGTACAGCTTTCGAAAGCTTAGTGAGCTTAAATGAATTATCCTTAATGCATTTTATGATAAAATATTTTAAACTATTTAATAACGTACTTTTTAGTACCTAACTCATGCTCTGTATGTTCGACAAAGATGTTCTTAAGCTCAATATCTGGAAATATTTTATATCTATATACACAATCTTTCGACAGATATATCTCAAACCTATAGCAATTTTCACACCTTATATGACATAAAAAACTACGAATAATATCTTATAATACACTTCTAGAATATGCTGACATAAAATGTCTTCAATATAGAATACCTTATAGCCAATGCACTACTTAATTACACTACATTTTTCATAAATTTTAATGAAATTACCTATCACATCACACTCTTGTAATACAGACATTACATTTCCAAAACGTGATAAAGTGGCTACCAATATTTTGTAAAATCGACAACAACTTGTTGATTTATAGAACTAGAAGCGTCTTCCTTATTGCACTTTTGATTCAATTAATCAAATAGCAATTGCCGTTATCTGATTACGCCCAAGATGCGTAGCTTATCACATATTTTATTATTATCGAAGCGTGCACAGCGGGAAATCGGTTGGGTTCCTTTTCGCGAGACTCTACTCTTGTCGTCTTTACCAATTAGGCAATAAAAACCAAAATGAAGTGGAAAACACGTCTTGTAACTAATTAACTGAATTACGGTCGTTTCGAGACAACAGAAGGGGAAAACCTCAGTTCATTTCACTCTTCTGTCCAGTCTCAGTTCACAGGTCTTTCAAAATAAGTATGCAGCTTCCTGGTTATTGTTTTATAATTAACTGCAAAACTAGTTTACATAGCGTTTGTTTGGAACGCGTCGACCCAAAAGGGCTTGTCTTATTTTGGGTTTTAGATTAATGCGTAAATTGATTATGGACACGCCCCTTGCCGCCCATCACAACAGCGATGCGCGTTGCATGTCAAAGCCACTAATGAAGTTTTCGTGTTTCTCTTTTTTGATTTTTTGTTTTTGTAGCCAATTTCCCAAGCCAAGTTAAGTCGTTGCATTAACTGATGACAGAACTTGCCTCACTATAACATATATTTTGTTGTATTATGCAACACTTGAAAGCCGAT
Organism: Drosophila tripunctata; assembly: GCA_035047385.1. Classification (NCBI taxonomy): domain Eukaryota; kingdom Metazoa; phylum Arthropoda; class Insecta; order Diptera; family Drosophilidae; genus Drosophila; species Drosophila tripunctata. Next base: position 1,507,808 of record JAWNPS010000100.1, read on the forward strand.
TCGGTTCCGTTCGGTTCGGTTCGATTCGGCTCGAATCGGTTCGTTTCGATTCATTTCTAATGAAAGCGAACGCTGGAAAATTTCACTTTAAATGTTTGCATGGAAAAAATGTTAATGTGCATTGGACAAATGTTGTTGTTGCTGTTTTTGTTGTTTTTACTGTTTGTCGCGTTGTTGTGCAGGTTGCAGCGGGTCGCAAAAGCGGCACAAACGCAACGTCACATATATTTTTTTTTTAATTTTTTTTTTTTTTTTTTTTTGGTGAAAGTCAACGGATTGCTTCGATTGGGTTGGGCTCAAGACAGACAGACACACAGACTTGATTATGGGATTCGAATTGAAATTGAAATTGGATTTGAGTGGTATGTACATACGCGACGTCGACGTTTTCGCTCAATAAGCCACAGACCGCTGCCAAGTCCAAAGATTAGCAAAAACAGTCGCCAAATCTTGACAATTGCATTCGATGTGAAGATGTGCAACATCATCTCATCAGCACTGTAATCACTGTCACTATCACTGTCGATAATCGATAAACACACGGCAGATGCCGATTTATTTGGCCACATTTTTGGATTTTTCCTGCTTTGCTGCAGCGTTTTGCCATTTGTAGAAATCAACTGAGTGCCACACAATCCAGACACAATCCGCACACAGAGACTTCGGGTCCCAAGAGAGAGGCTGGGCCAGTCTCATTACAAAACCAAGACAGGCACAAACAAGCACAAACAGCTCGGAATTCTATACCACAATGGTAGCGAGAGTTTCACAGATGAACTTGACCGTGAAAGTTGTCAGCGTCAACGTCATCGCAACAGCGGCGACGACAGAAGAAGATATAACTGCAGCAGCAAAAACATAGTGGACTTGCAACAAGTGACGTCAAAAGATTATTACGATCAGATATTTTTTTTAAATGTAGGGATTCACAGTTGCATGAGAACTGAGACTGCGACTGCAATTGCGACTGCGACTACGACTGAGAACAGGAAATCAAAAACCAGACAACCAACGAACCGAGCACATGCCAGAGACATTGTTGTAAGTTATACTCAAATTGGTTTAAGAAGTAATCAGAGAACACTCACGCTTGGCATTATAGAAACACTACTTTTAAAGAGTCAAGCATTCAATGAGAATTGCAGAAAAGGTACAGCTCTCTGCAAAAGCAACAACAATAAAATTGAAAATCTAAAAAGAAACAAAAATTACGTAGGAATTTATGGGAATTCAAGTTAAACACGACTTTTCTACTATATAGTCTGCTATTTACATACAAAATGTCATTGAGGGTCAATTAAGTAATAACTGAATATGAATGGCTAATTTTCAATTAGACTTGCAGAGAGCAGAGAAAGATAAATGCTTATTGCTTATTGCTCATTAGAATATGTAACGAGCAGCTAAACAATGCTAATATTTATATAATGCTGACTTTGACCCAAGTCAATGAACCTATATAAACAGGAACAGAAATGCTGCAACAACGTATAGTAATAGGCCGATTATTTATTATTTGGGAATGTGTTAATTTCTTATTTTTTGAAAAATCAATTTTCTAATAATTGTGTTAATTTTACAACCAGTTTTAAAGAAATGATAAAAGGTATTTTAATAAAAAAAATTAAAAATAAATAATATATGACAAGTTAAGAAAGAGGCTTCCAGAAATAAGACCAGTTTAGGTGAAAGAACTTTTAAAATATTATTTATCAGACAAAGGGCACAACTAACTTGTATAAAAATAAATACGCATGAATAATCTATTGGCTTGAAAGCAAATTTTTTTTTATTTCTTTTTTTGAGGCAGAGTCATTCCCTGGACAACAAAACAACTGGTCTTTCAGGTCTATATCGTATCGCATTTGACAATCGAATAAATCTAATTCAATATTCTGCCTAGTAATGCTGAGTAACATAGCCATTTTGGTACGAACTTTGGTCCACAGTCAAGAGTTTAAGAGTTTACACTTCCTATGATTTCACAAAGCAAATTTCATTCCAAATATGACGCGTGCTGTGTTCACAATTGCAAATTGATTTCGATCAGTAATTGTGGGTTAATTTTCAATTAATTGCGGGGTATATCCAATAAAAAAACAATAAGATAAAGGCTTAACAATCAACGTTTACACAAAAGATAGCTTGTACGTACATAATGACAGCGAGTTAACCGCTAAAATTTACATACGAATTGTAAATATTGAGGAACAAGCGGAAAACAAGTAAGAACTGGTAAAAGTTGTGTTTTACACACCCCAAAAATAAAATACCCTAAAAATGCAGTATACAAGGAGTTCTTCAAATAAAAGAAACTCTACTTATGCCTAAATTTAGGTTAACATTAATGCAGCTTATTGTTTTTTTGAAGTTCAAGATGTAGTTCCAGTTAACTGGGTAAAGTAAAGTCTGCAAACGGTGACTGATGAACCGAAAGATATCCTGTGTTAGAGCTTTAGTTCGATAAACCTTTTTATATTTGAAATACTGGGTATTACAAACAAATGATCAATCGGGGTTTCATCTCATATCTTTTTAGTAATAAGCACAAATTATTTGCTTTCGAATTGTAAAACCATGTCAATAAACTTTGTAACAAGTCTCTAAATGTGTTGTACACGCACGAGTTGAACGATCTGTTAACTGTTAACTATATATATATATAATTTTATGTTTTTTGGGTATATGAAGTGCTATGGCATAGTAGGTAAAAAAATAGAGGAAGCTAGCAGATGTACAAGTCAAATGTTCAAATGTCGCAGTCGTTAAAGCAAGTCGCACATTTAGACTACGAGTACGACACTGGCGAACCGCTAAATGGTTGAGAATACAATGTGATACAACATGTACATATACATATATGGTATATTATTAGTGAACCCAAACATACTTAAACATCTCGACGAGACATTGGAGAACTCTTTAAATACATGCCAGATTACATTCTAAAAATCTAACTCTCTTTTGACACACACACCCAACTCAGTGCCGAATGTAAGTAGCATCATCTTTGGTCTAAAGATCAAATAATTTACAAATTCGGTTTTTGTGTATATAAATGGTTAGACTCCCCATTGTTAACGAGATTCTTGGACACGAATTGGAGTGTGACACAGAAAAAAGATTTCTTTTGATTTGAAAGCTAGTTTTGAGTGTACTATAATACCAAGTGAATTAACTCATATTACAAAACCTATAAAACAATTATAAACTAATAACAAGAATTGAAAATAAACACCTGAAGTTGAATCATATATTTATATGGATTAAATCTAGCGAATTATTTAATTCCGATCAGACAGACTTTGTATTAAATACGATAATTACAATATTATTCCAATGACAATTTAATTAGTCTATTAAAATTAATCAATCGCATACCAGAAAACGGCTTACATAAGAAAGTCACAAATTATATATGTATAAATAATATATGAATATGTTAAAAATAAACAAGGCAACCAACATTTCCTCTTGGCTGTAGGCAGTGAAAGCCCATTAAACAAACAAACCAACAACAACAAATTGGGCTAAGAGTGTTTAATTTTACAAGTTGTGAATGCCAAAAAGAGCGAAATGAAATTCTCATGACTCGGCAGTTTCCATTTCATCTTGAGTGACTCTTAAACATGACTCAAAATTAGTCAATGATTACGGTACAACGGTAGTTGGTTGCAAAGCTAATTGTAACTGACAAGCAGCCGGAAAGCTCAACCTAGTACTCGAGTATTTGCTTGCACTTAGTTTGTCTGTCTGTCTGCCCCTCTGCAATTGTTGCAAGTGATCAACGGTCAGACGACAGTTTAAAAGAGAGCACGACATAAATATACTCTGTTTTACCAGTATGTAAAGTAACTAATAAATACAGAATTAACACTGTAAAAAATGATTTTTTATCATTCAGCAAGTCTAGCAGATAACCTGAGGGTTCTCTTTCTTTTTATGAATGAATGTGAAAACGATCTGCAACAAATACTCATTTGACTATACCCACTGACGCAGTGCTAATGAGTGCAGGGTATAACGAGTTTGCTGTCAGTGACAGTGACCGCACAACTCATGTTTATTCTGGAACTGAAAGTTGGAGGCTGGAAGCTGGAAGCCGGCCGGCGCCCTTGCATCCCAATGCTCATAATTAAGTTAACTTAACTTAAGTTGAGTTGAGTTAAGTTGAGGCTCAACTCATTGAGCTTGAGTCAATCGATCATTTCGATCGTCCTCAGCCTCAACGATCGTCGCACGGCACGCTCTGTGTTTTAAGCTTTAGCTTTTTATTCTACTTAGTTGTAGTAGTAGTATTTAAACCAAGCGTCCGTTTAGACTTTAGTTCAGAACATATAACGCCTCGGAGGCGTCTCAATCGTCTCAGTGTTATCGGTTGCCGAATTCGATGTTCGTTATTGCCATTGTTTTTGTATGTGTGCTAACAGTTGTGCGGAAATTTATTTAACAGTTTTTTAATTCGCTCGCAATTTCGGCTTGTTTTGTGATTTCAATTTACTGATATTGTTTTATTTTATTATGCAATTGTTAATAAACATTGTCTTGTTGTTCCTGCTGCGACCAGCTGTTTGTGCTGGAATTAAGCGTGTGTATACCAATGATCTAAATTCTCATTAAGTCGTTAATCAGGTGTAATCTGTGTTCTGATTTTATTTTCGACAGTCGCCGGTGGTCAACATCTGTTTGCCTATGAGCCAGGTAAATGTGATACAGCCATATCGGAAGTGATAGAAGATTTGGCACGAGCACTCTTCACTCGGCCCATGGGTGTTACTCAGTCCAGTCTACTACAATATGATCTGTATACGCCGTTGAATCCTCAACAGCGTCAAATACTACAACCGGGCGATGTGAATGTTCTAAAGAGATCGAACTTCAATGCCAAATGGCCACTTAGGTGAGTGAAAAGTGAAAAATGCCATTCAAAAACTTCAAGCTAATATCGGATTTGGAATACAGTGTACAAAGTTCGATGATCTTGAATAAGTAATTTAAATGGAGCTTAAAATATTTGATTATAGTACCAATTTTTTATGCCGCGCTTGCGAAATGTTTTAAGTGATCTTCTTAATATATATATTTAATTCTTAATTAAAAAAAAACACTACAAAATGGACTTAAAAAAGTAAATGTTAGTATGAATAATTGTTAGACCCTGTGCTTAAAAAAATTGAAAATTTCTGTCTAAAAATTGTGTATAACATTCAGAATGAACCTTCTCCAATTCAATAAATGAGCATATTTTCGATCAGCATCACATTCTAACTTACTAATTGTGTATATGGCAAAAATGTTTATGTTCTTGCCATATTGTTTGAAGAATTCCACATTGCCTCACAATATATATTTTACGTGTAGCAAAAGTCAACATACTTTTTAGTGCCTAAAATATCTCATATACCCTCAAATATTTCTCTACTCCATTACAAGAACAAGATTCCAACCGATTATAGCCTACATCTACTTGATTCACCCATGTTTGATCTAATGTTTTTGCCATTCGCAGGATTAGCATTCATGGTTGGACCGGAAAGAGTAGCGCCTGCTATAATGCTGCCATTAAGGATGCATATTTGTCGCGTGGCAATTTCAATGTCATCATCATGGACTGGAGTCGACAGGCCATAGATATTAGCTACTATCGTGTATCGAAGCAATTGCAATCGATAGCCACAAGCTTAGCGAAATTTCTACGTTTTCTGCACGACAATACGGGTATACCCTATAAGAACATCTATCTGATGGGTCACAGTGCAGGCAGCCATATAGCTGGACTCACGGGAAAACTGATCAAGCAACCCGATCGTCTTGGTGCCATTATTGCTCTAGATCCGGCCGGTCTGACACAGTTGTCACTGGGACCAACGGAACGTCTGGCGCCAACAGATGCTCACTATGTGGAGTCTATACACACGGATTTGAAGTTTTTGGGTAATCCGCATGCCAATCAACTCAGTCAGGCCGCCTTCTTTGTCAACTGGGGGCGTGGTCAGACACATTGTCCGAATGCCACTGCCACCGAACTGGACTTTGCCTGTGATCACTTTGCATCCGTTTATTATTTTGCCGAATCCGTGCGGCGACCCAAATTATTTGGTGGGCTGCGTTGCAACTCACTGAAGAGCGTGTTGTCTGCCACATGCAGCTGCAAGTTGAGTAACCGCAAGACACTCACATGCCCCGCCGATGCATTCATGGGCGGTGAACCAGCGGTTCCCAAGAGGGGTGTCTATTACCTTAGCACGCGTACAAAACCACCATTTGGCACCGCCGATGGTCTAGTTCATATGCAACCACCGATACCCTCGAAAATTCTGGAGACAAGTGTTAGGCGAGCATAATCCTAAGATCTTTCCGAGCTGACAACGATGCACTCTACCAAAAATCTAGTTTAAGTTTAGTTAATATACATTTCACTTGAATTCAAGCCACTTTTGGCCAGGGTCAAGTTACGAAACCAAACCCATAATTTTTGTAGCTAACTAATGGCGACAACTTGAATTTGATCAATTAATCCAATAATCTAATTGAGACTAATTTCAGAGAAAAAAACGAAAAAAAATTAATAACTTAATAAAACCATTGAATTGAAAGCAAAACGAGGTGTTAATCTATTCAAATTTAAACGCAATTAAAACTTAATCACTGTATAGGAATAGATTTAGGCGACTTCCAAATACTCTTAACTTTAATGTCATAATAATATAATACTCCAAACTATTTATTACCACTTTTTCGACAAATACAAACGTATAAATTTTTCAAAATTTTTAGGGTTTATTCAATTATATTTATGTATTTTCAATTAAGGATGAATTTAATATTAAAGTTTACTACATTGAACATTGAAACCAGAGTTTAAACTTGTATAAGTTATACTATACTTTACTCTATTTAAATGGTACTTAAATTGTCATTGATCCAATAAGGTGACCTGTAGTTATAAAGCTGATATGTATGTACCAAATAGCAATTACTTAGAATTCTAGCTATTTTTAGTTGCTTGTTTAAAGGGAGTGGAATGTTCTATAGTCGTTAGAATAAATGTTCACGAAAAATGTAGTTTTAATTTCCCAATATTTAAGTTTTAGTCGCTTTTATTACCTAGCTAGCTAGTTAATTTAGCCAAAGATTAACTGTAGCATATGGTTACAAAGCTACTTCCGTAATTATTATAGATCAGCTGAGACTATTATTATATAAACTGTACAATTTGCTTACAATGTTGCAATTGTATAATTGTAGTAATTGTTTCCTAGGCTTACCTGACTAGGGCCAATACGATAGCTGGCAACATCGAGTTCATTGACGGCCAGTATTTGCTCTACACTGATATCTTTACTGTTGGCCAAATCGCCGGCGAGTAGACCGAAGCGACGAACGAACTCCAATAATGGCACAGATTCTGGAAAACCCAGACGATGCAGACGAGCTGCCTCCAAAACTTGTGAGCCACGTAGCTGCAAAAGAGAGTGGGTCAAACAATGATTTAGACCGTGAAATCAAAGAGAGTTTCAAGCAGTCTTACCTGACTCCTTAACAGTGGCACATTAACCAGCTCCTCCTCCGCGTTGCCTGCCAGAGCCGAACTGGGCGATCCATTTGCCGTATACTTGGTGTGTTTGCCTGCATTGTGTTGTAACAGATAGCAGTGTACAAAGTGGGTGCCAGTTCGACGTAGTGTATCAATGATGCCGTCTACAGTAAACTTTACTTGCAGCATAATCGAATTGCGTTTAACTCCGGCCGTGGTAAAGGATCGACGAATGCTGGACACACGTCGCAGTGACTGTGTGCCCTCGAGACCGGCAAAGGAGCCGCAGAAGACCATGGCACCGGAACCGCGAGTCAGTGAACCAATGTACAGACGATTAATCTCCTCACGACTACTGTCCTGCAGCAAGACACTGCATTCCTAATGCCTGGATGCTCTCGGCTGTGGCGCACCCAACCATCGACGGCATACAGCACCGGATTGGTGCCCTGCAAATGATGCAGCACAAACTGGCGTTGTCCGGCGCATTTGCGTAGCAGCGTGTGATGCTCACGATCGCCGTAGTGCGAGAACAACCGCTCCAGGAATGTGTCGTCATTGGAATTGGGATAGATGGCCTCCTCGTCCAACAGCCTGCATAATGAATATCGATGAAATAAATACTTCGAAACTAATTCTAATCCAAAATACTCACCAGAGCAATCCACGACGATCGTGTTCACGCAAATCGCGCTGTGATGAGCGCACCACGTGATTCTGTGGCGCTTTGTCAATCAGTGATATTAGTGGTCCCGGATGGCACTCGGAAGCATGATCCATTTCAATTTCCACCAGCTCCTGGGCATAACGATCGCGTGGCGCTACCAGCGTTGTGTGATGGAACAACATTTGCAATCGTTCCTGCAGATAATTGTGACGCAAATCGGCCAGAGTGGCGCCCAGCTGCTGACCACAACTGGCTGGATTCTGGAAGCCCGGCGTATCGATCAGCATAATCGATGCAATCGTGTGAGCTGATGTACAAATCTGTCGATTGATTAGAGCAACCACAGCAGCCAATGCCTCCGAATAGAGACCAATGACGAGCGCTTCCAGGCATTCCCAGGCCCACTCCTGGCCACCATCAGAAGTTGGAGACTTGGAAGGACTCAAGCTACCGCCACTAGCATTGGGCTGCGTCAACCCAAAAGCAGCTGATGACAAATCCTCCAGATTAACACCCAACAGGCTGGCCGCTTTGCGAGCCGCCGTTGGATTGGCAAACTGAGTGCGAGCCGTCGATCCAGTGCCCATTCTGGTAATGCCAGCAATGCCCAGATGATAAATGGCCGCCAATATGCTCCAAACACCCCGCACAGCCTTGGCATCAATGTTTAGAGTCTCAAAGGCCTGCACAGTACGCATAAAGTCATTAGCAGCACGATGTCGATCCTCCAATCGCTGCGATAGCGATATAAATGGATGACTGTCCTCTGACGAGATGTTCTCCAAATGCAGCTCCTTCTGGAGCAAACCGGCAGCGCCAGCCAACAGTCGTGTCATAATATGAAAACTGTGCTCCTGCGCCAAGCGTCTGCCTGCTCTTTGACGCTCCGGCAATAGCACCTGTTGATCAATTAGAAATCAATTAATTACAAATCGATTGTAATTACTGCTACCACTTACCTGCAACGATGCTGATGCTATTTGTCCGGTCTGATCAAAGTCCAAGCTGAGCAACTGCGTCATACGCGTCGCATTTGAATTGAGGCAGGTTCTGGTGTTCCCAAAGGCCTCCAGAATGGTGCACAAGGCGCCAACTTTTTCCGCATTGATGAAATTATTGTAGGCACCTGCGTAAATAAAAATATAAAACACAATAGCGATGTTAGCATTTCAAATGGCATGTTCCCTAAAAAATCAATTAATTTTAGCATTAGAAACAGTCTTAATTTTCCAGTTAGGTATACAATTTAATTAAGTTGAGCTAATAAACAGAGTGCCTCATAAAATTTAAATTATCTATGTTTAAGTAGATGTTGCTAACAAGATTTTTTGGAAGATTTTTAAAGCTTTAAAGCTTATATACAGTAAACGCTGGCTACAATAAACATACCATTTTTAAAGACATTTAAAGCTCAGTTTGTTATAAATCATATGGTAATTATTTTTTTAAATATCTTCAAAACCTTTTGAACAGAGTCAAATTTAAATTAAAGTTTTACTGTTGTCTTAAAGTTTAAATGAAATTTCTTCATTATTTAAATAATTTGTGAAATATACTCATATATTATTAGTTCTAATCAAGAAAAATAACTTTAATTTTATAGTTTTATATTACAACTACAATTGTTGTATAAACTAGTGAAAAAATTTCATGTGTTATTAGTTTTATATATGATTTTATGAACAAATAGTTATAATTGGTAATAAACATGACAACAATATGGAAATTAAATAGCTTTTTAAATTGTACTACTGTAAATACAAATTTAGTAATAATAATTAGCTTATAAAAAAGCTAATTAAGACTTGTTATTTTACTCTGAAGATAGCTCTAAACTTGTAGCTATATTGACAAGTGAACTATAAACTTAACCCACTAACAGACTGTAGTTGGATTTACAATTAGAAATAGATTACTATTTATAAGGTATAAACTACGTCATCGATCGATGACAGTTGGTTAGAACAATGAGAAATGTCTTGACAAATTGTAAACACATTTTTGTAGACAAAAATGCAAATGAGCTAATCGAACGACAGATTGCAAACAGAATTGAGGCCAGCCTACAGTGGTAATAACAACAACAACAACAAAAACAACACGAACACGATTGTCTAGACATACCAGCAGCCAACGCCAAGTAGTTGAGTGCATGTTTAAAGCTTGTGGTCTTGCCAGAACCAGAACGGCCCATGAATATGAGACTTTGATCGCGACGCGTTTCAACCAAACTCCTGTAGGCGGTCTGGGCCAGCGAATAGACGTGGGGCGGCATATCCTCCGTTTTGCAGCCGCGAAACATGGAGACAACCTACAAAAAAAATACAGAAAACAGAAAACACACAAGACAAGAGATAGATAAATAAACTGAATCCAATTGAAACCAGTACAAGCCAAACCAGATCAAGAGCCAGTCTGCAGTCTGCAGTCTCCAGTCTTGTGGACTCAGTTACAGTCTTGGAATTTCTCACCTTTTCGGAGTAGAGCGATAATGGTGCCATAGGATTGACCACAAGCAGCGTAGGCCCCGCCTTGGTGTGTATGAGATTGCTGGCATAACGCTGTCGGAGGCAGTGCAGCACAGACGCCTCGTTGAGATACCTTAGCTCACAGATATCCTCGGCTAGATCCAATGCCGGTGTATTCTGCTTCTCAATGTCATCCTCATCAACAATCAATTGTTCGCCATTGTGCAGCAGACGCACACTCAGCTTATGCTCCTCGTGGGGTGTGTCTGTGGGCGTTGGCAGACGCACCGCGGCTGTGAAGCCACCGCGATGCACCAACCACACACGTTCCGGCTGTGTGCTGTTCGCATCACTTAGGTTCACATCGCTGTCGCTCTGGGCAATGCCACCACCAGTACCATTCTCGTGACGACTCTGCAAAAATCAAACAGACATATACATATATATATATATAAAATTAAAATACATTTTAAAATTTTAAATTGGGGTCAACATAACTTCAAGTGAAATTGCTGCCATTTATTTTTGGGGGCAGACACATTTTCACGCATTTATTCCATTTATTATCGTACTTCAGTACTACTTTAAGAAGTAAAGAAGACGATGTCTGAGAGGAGAGAAAATTTCTTCTCGTTTTGGTTTTATTTTTATTTTGGGAGCATTTCTAAATTTGTTGATGTTTCTAAATCCTAATTAGTTTGCCCAGATCCCCATAGAGGCGAGTCTTTTACATGCTCTCCCTGCAGCCTACTCTTCCTACTCTTTCTCTGTCTCTCTCGCTTTAAATGCTAGTGGGCTAGACATATGGATGTGGGATATAGTTGTGGATGCATTGACGTTATGCAACGTCGGCAACGTCGTCAACACGTTCAGTTCACATTTGGTGCTATAAATGGCATTTACTCGTACGAGTATACTCGTACTTCATCTTGTTGTTGTTGTTGTTGTTAACATTTTGCTTTGCTCCACCTATCTGTGCATCTGCCACAGCAGCTACTCCTCCTTTTCTCCCTTCTCCTCCTAAACTACATCTACAACTGCTACTTTGCATTAATTTGCAGTTGCTGTTGGCTCGCACTTTGCGTCGTAATTATGAAAATATTGTGCAAGGTTCAATAGCCCCCAATTTCGAGTCATTTTCGGTTATGTGCTTTTAATGGACCGCCGAATACGATCGGACGTACGAGCGTACGCACGTACATAGCCTCCCGCCACCCGTTAGATAGATCTGAAACAAAAATTGTATACAGGAAACAAATGTCGAAACTCATTCAGTTTCAGCATTCGCACAGTTCGCTTGATGTTTAGATCTGGCATAGAGATATTCTATATATAAGTTGATAATTATATGCGTAATTGAAATAAATTAACATTAAGATTCAAATTGTAAATTGCATCTGGAAAATGTTGAGTTTTAAAAGCAACTGTATCAAATTATAAAATATTCATAAAAGTTACTGAAACTAAACAATGTTACTAGAAAATATGTTTTAATTTTGAAATTTTGGTTTTATACTCAATTCTAAACATTGTATTTAAAGTAATGGTTAGTTTAGTAAATGGTTAATAATTTATCCGCACTATAAATTAATTGGTGTTAAGATTTTTTTGTGTTTACAATTGTTTCTATAACATAATAAAGTTGTAATTTAACTCTAAATGATATACTTTGCTTTTATTATCGTTTATTATTTCAAAATTATACTTTAGACAAGCAATTAACTAATAATTGATCATTGATCATATGACAACTATATGAGCAACTGAGAACTTGACAGTCTACAGTCTACGCAGTCGATGTTATTTAACAGTCATCTAAAAAACATCGTATGTTATAAACTTCTGTTGCTCTGTTAAAGATCTTCTGTTATTGCTAACTGAACTCAAAAACATAATGTTATAATATTCAACTCGTTAATAAACATGTTATCTAGAATTTTATGACACTACAATTGCTACTAGTAATTGTTATGCAAATTATGAAGAGTCCTCATGAAAGAAATGGCAACAATAAATTGTAATTTATGCATTTTCAAAGACTTAATAAAGTTGTTTGATTTTCAAACAGCAATCACAAGCACAATATTTGATGTTGTATACAAAAACCAATCTAATCACACACATATAGGCATATGTACATATTTATAAAGTTATAAACAAAATATGGAAGAGAAGTGCAGAAGAGAGAGGCGGCAAACTGACATGCCCGTGTGTCTGTCCACTGTCAATCAATAGACTGCACTCGACGATCGGTTCAATGAACCCGACGCAGTTTATGTTGATGAAATACACAAATTAGATAAAGAATGTGCAGACAGCAGACAGTAGAGCAGCTAGCTAATTAACATGCATGGAGATCTAAAAACAGTGAGACAAAAATAATAAAAAGCAAACCTATAGATAAAGAGATAAAGCCAAATGCTAGAACAGAGACAAGAAGCCGACATCGTATAGTGGCAGCAAAGGTTTTCAAGATTTCATATCTAAAACTATCGTTTATGGTACAAAAAAAAAAAAAAAAGAACCAAACAAAGACAAGACGACAACGACAACCTAGAGAAGGGGGGGGAGCAGCTACGTAAATGAATACTTCCGCTCGAGAGAGTGCGTCCAACGTAGTCGGCGTCCAACGTAGTGAGCCATAAAGCCATAAATGCAGCGACAAGACGACCATATCGTAAATTATGAGCCGAGCATTTTGCCCACGCACACTGCACACCAATCCCTACCCCCTGCCAAACCCCCCCTTCCCTTTAAGTCTACAACTTACAGTCCCTACCCGCAGACCCTATTTCTATAACCCATTCGCAGTCAGATTGTCCATAATAAAATAAAATAGCCAACAACTAAATCGTACATTGGGTCACGGTTCGACAAACTATCGATTCGAATTTCAAAGCATTCATATTCATTCATTCATTCATCGATCGACTCTTAAAGGGCTAGAAAGTCATTTCTTCTTTGTTTGTTTGTTTAACACTGCTCAGCAAGTTATTAAGTTAACCCAGTTTTAAACTAAATATATTGCTTAGTTATTAATCATTTGTCAAATAATAATTTCAAGCGCAGCTGAGTTTTTGAATCACCCTCGAATGACACTTACTACACCTTTATAGGTTTAGTTGTCGGTAAAACAATAACTACAAAGAGATCTATTTAGGTTAAATGTTCATTATAAATGCTTTGTTTCAAAGCAATTAGCAATAACTAATTAAACGATAAACAAGGTCAAAAAATTAACCAAAATTTTTAAGAAAAAAAGTGATAAGTTTTGTATACCTTTTCTTGTACCTATTTACTACGAAAGTTCCATGAAAGTCTTGTAAGATAATAATATTTCAAGAAATTATTTCTTAAGATTCGGAAACTTTGATTTGGTCCAGCTAGGTCCAGTCGTTTGAGAAAGTTACGTTCTATAAGTTTTTAAGTTCTGAAATCTTTTGAGAACAAACACATAGTTCAAATGTATTTGAAACTATTAATATTGTTATTTAATAGTTAAAAGTTCTGTAACTTCGGTTAAATTCGGTAAACATTCTATAGCCTACTCAAACTACAAGTGATAACTATTTCTTTCATCTATTAAAGTGATTTAAAAGTAAATTTTGTGGACTTTATCTGCAGTAAGCTTTTATGTTATTTTAATCCTAGGTACATAAGTCCAAAATCGAAATATTTTCCTTGCTAAACATGAGTTATAGTAATGGTAATATAACAAATTTTGTAATATGTTTTCCAAAAGGTTTTCCCTGTTGCAGAGTGTAATTATTATGCGCACCTTTTGCCTGAGGCTTGCATCATAGTTTTTGTAGTTGCAGGCCAACGAGTTGGCCCAGATGGCCGGCCATTGTTGGCCCGCAGCGTTTTGGGCATCGCGACGTCGCCGATAGGAGCTTCTTAATTGGGGCTGGGGAGATTGTGGCGCTATCGCAGCGGCAGCTGCAGCAGCAGCCGCATATTTGGAGGCAGCTACCGCCGAACTATTCCACGGCGGACGCACCGATGTGGATGCTGCTGCTGCTGGAGATGTTGCTGTTGCTGTTGCAGCTGCTGCTGCAGTTGTTGCCGCTGTGGCTGTCTGTCGAAAGCTGCGTGAACGCAGAGAACTGCGCTCAAAGCCAGCAGCAGCAGCTAGCGGAGCTGCCGTCTCCTTGGGCTGCTTGATGCTTGAGGCCGCCAGACGCGGTGGCTTTGGCGGTGGTGCCGTAGTTGTAGCCGTTGTGCTTGATGGCCAACTATTGGAGTTCTCGGAGCCACTTTCACTGATCGTCTCCGAACTGATGCTATTCTTGCGTTGGGTTTTCGGCTTGGGCTTCTGGGCCTTGTTGGTGCCACAGGCATGCGCTTTGCCCGTGCAACCGCGATGAAAGGATGGATTTAGACCCGAACCGGGGGCAGCTGGCACCGCGGGCACAATGCCACCGCGTAGAGTTTGCTCGAAGCTCTTGGGCTTGAGAAACATGATAAAGATCGCGTTTGTGTGCGTAGGCTAGTGTTTGTGTTAGTGTTTGCACAAGATCACCGGATAGTCTAAAGGCAAACAATTGTCATTGCCAGTGGAGGCAGCGAAGCTTGGAGCATGACCAGATCAGTGTGTGAAACGGGGAAGTAACTGAGAGAAACTGGAGCGCGCCTAAAACCTTGGAACGTTAGTAACACCAAACATATATATACTTATAATATATATCTTTGTATGTATGTCTGCTTAAGCACTTAACGCTTTGACATTAGACAATTGAAATTTGAAATAACAACTGAAAATGGCCAATCATCGTGCGATCAACGTTTGATTGATTGTTTAAAATGCAAGACTCGAGTCACGAACGCGATTTTTGAATATTTTTTTTTTTTTTTTTTGCAGAGTTATGAATTAACTATTAAAGCCAACTTGAATGACAAGAATGCTCAAGAGTTAGAGTAGTTGTTGCTGTTGTTGTTGTTGTTATCCGATTTTGCTATTGCTGTAATCCCGCATAGAAATCTCTTCTCTCTCTCTCACTCTCTTGCACACACACACTGTGGGCGTCTCGCGTTTCGATTTCCGTACCGAACTTGGGCAAAGTTTGCAGCGTACTGACGGCACAGCTCCAACGACAACTGCGACGAAGCGAGTAACAACAACAAAATAAAAACGCACAAGCAGGCAGAGACTGCGACTGCGACTTCGACTGTGGCTGCGAAGCCGAGCAGCAGCAAGCAGTGAGCAGCGCACATGGCTATTTGTGTAGGCTGCCAACGCAGTCGCACTCGCAGTCACAGTCAACAGTGGGTGTAAAAACAAAAAAAAACAAAAACACAAATGCATGCAGCTGCGCAGTCGACGTTGACTGCGCTTGCGGTTGCGGTTGTTCGTGCAGTCGCCGCTGGCGCTGAAGTTGACGTTGACATGGGATGTGTGTGTGGAGTGGGGAGGGGGGAACTCTGCAGCATGTTGTTGTTAATGATGTTTACTAAAATGCAGTTCGAGTTGCTTGCTGTTGTTGTTGCTTGTTGTTTGTGCTGTGTTGTTGTGTTTTTCTTACAGTGTTGCCAAATCGGTTTATTTTCGTCGACTGAATGATGTGAATAAGACGCTCAAATATGTCGACGCCTCTCTGTGAACTTAGTCCAGACAACAACAACAACAACAACAACAGACGCAGCAGCAAGAATAATAAGTTTATCTTCTATGTATGTGTGTGTGTACTTGTAAATAATTCCAATTGGAACTGACTAAAAGGTTGGGCCCCGGGAATTCAAGTCGTCTAATTCACTCAGGTGCTGACAATTTTCAAGCATTTGTGGACAGTTAAACATAGTGGAGAAAAAGCAAATAAAACACTAGAATACAGCTGCTCGACTGTTAAGTGCCCAGCTTTAGAATCATGCACATATTCAACACTATAGAGGCAGAAAACTGTAAATTAAACTTGATCTGCGCACACAATTTGTCCGTGTTTATATTGATTTTGCTGTTAAAATTTACTTATCCCTGAACTTATCACAAAAACATAAGCCCGTGGTTTTGCTCTGTGTTAACTTGGCTTAAAAAAATGTCAAACACGTTTTCTAGCTGCGCTTAAAGTCAACAACTTAATAAGAATTTCAATTGCAAATAAGTACGCGACACTCTACATAACAGTGAAATACTATTTGGCAAAGTCAAGATTAAGATTAAGCATTAACAATACGTAGAGCATAAATAACTGGTTTTTAGCTAAAGAATTTAATCGATATCCATTGTTAAAAGTTTTTTTTTTAAATACGCTGCAATTGATAACTAACACTTAAGTGGAGTAAGAACTATTTGAATGCCAGTAAGAGATTATTATTATGAAAGATAATGCCAATGTCAATATCATTTCCGTTAACAAACATCTAATGGGAAATTTTCAGTTGCAAATACACAACTAGTAGATACTCTGCAGTTGGAAAACTAAAGTTTGAGAACAGATTCGCTTTAGATAAATAAAAATGAAATGAAATGAAATATAATATAGCCTATGTATAGAGATTTAAAACAATTTTAACAACTTTTTATACCTACTGAGGGTTTAAGTTTGCCAAGTTTTAGAACTTGGACATTTTTAAGAAACTCCAATTTACAAAATGTATAACTTTAAAATTTTCTTTGATTTAACAAATTAATTTTTCTAAAAAATAACTAAATATGTATTTTCAAATAGATATTATTCTTTTAGTCTTATATAGATGAAAGATCAACAACTTATGCCCATTATTTTCATGGTTTTTTGCTCAGTCAAGGTCTCATATTTCTAATGCACAAATATTTTGTTAAATTTAGATACATTTTTTGGAGACTTGAATAAACGAGGTATTTATTCTTAATCTTTAATTGCTTTATCTGATTTGTATACCCTTGCAGAGATTATTATGTTCGTAAGGGGGCGTGGCAAGCCCCTAAAGATCGGAACAGTATTTCGTTGTAAATTTTTTTGTTTTGTTTTTAAAAGAATAAGGCAGAATTTTCTTGAAAATTGAAAAGTTCTTAAATATAAGAGCCACATAATACAGCTACGTATTATTCTTGTAACAACAATGCTTCAATTAAAAACTTATTCGCAAGTTAAGAGACCATAAACTTGTACATATAAATAGTTAGCCTATATACCACATTATGTCAAGTCAAAGTCCTATAACCAGCACACAATTCAAACTGATCTTTAACTCTATAAAAAAAGTAATTCTTTATAGCGTGTATATAAACCTTGTCTAGCTTCTAATGGAGTCTTGGCTCAAGCTCATACAATTAATCATTGTAATCTATGGAAAGAATTCATAATTAATGAATAAACAATTATGAATCGTGTGCTTGTAGTTTTGTAACATCAATTAGAGAGCAGAGAGTAAGGCTAATGGATGTTTGGAATCGATGTCTCACCTGGCGCTTGAAGCGTTTGCTGGCACTGCGACGGAGCGTGTTGCAGTTGCCGTTGTTAATGGAATGATCGATCTCCTCCACGGTGGCTGTGCTGGGCGCCATGCAGCGTTTGCTTAGCTCCACCAGCTCCGCAACGGGTTGAACCTGGTGGGTAGGGAGGTAGGAAGGGAACAATTAAAGTTAAATCATGTTTATTGAATGTAAATGGATTTACGCACCTCGACGGTGACAGCATCGCCGCTGTTGCGTATCATTTCGATGATGATCTCACGCGATAGATCGCCAACAGGTGTGCCATTCACCTTGATCAGTCGATCGCCGGGCAGCAGACCCGTGGCACCGCCTCCAGCACCAGGCTCCGCAAAGATGACGGGCCGAAAGATGGGCGATGTGAGGGATTCGGTGCGATCCAGGCAGATGGCCTTGCGCAGACTGAAACCAAAGTCCTGACGCGGTGACTTTTGCCGCTTGATCACCAGCTGCCTGGGCGCGGGCAGCTGAACCAATTGAACTGGCGGCAGTGGCAGCAGCACATCCTCAAAGGCATGTACACGTGCCCAGCGATCAATGCCCTGGGATTCACCCACGGGACTCAGTGAGAATGGCGGCGTGGCAAACGAGGAGTTTGTGGTATCTGTGAGACTGTCTGCACTCGGCGACGGCGATGTCAGCACATGCAAATGGGCGGCCTGTGTGGGCGTCTGTGGTGCACCATAGCGGGCATTTGCCGGTAGCGTCATGGCACGCTGCTGTGGCAGATGATCGCCATCGCTGCGCAGGCTCTCCACGGAGGTGAACGAGGTGCCGTGTTGGCTGGAATTGGAGCCAACGCTGCCACCGCCACCGCCACCGCCACCGCACAGTTGCTCATTTTGCATTGTGTTGCGCAGCAGCATTTCGGGCGTGCCTCCTCCAGCGCCGCCGGTGAAGACAATCTCCTCATGAACATTGCTCATGTTGCTACGCGAACCCTTCAATATGCCACGCTTGGGTGGCTTTGGCGGCACCGGTGGCAAAAAGCGATTCTATGAATGAAAACAGACAATTTAACAAGAGTTCTCTAGAGGATTAGAGGCAAAGCACTCACCTTCTGACTTCCAGTGGAGAGCAGCGTGTGCGTCACTTCGCCATAGTTTATATTGATGCCATTGGCCGAACTGCGACTCTCGATGTGTGTCATCACAGATGCTACAATTTCCTCATTGCCACGATCCTGCTCTGGCCCAGCATTGCCATTGCCATTGCCATTACCATTCCCGTTGCCATTCCCACTCGCCGGTTCGGCATTTAATGCCGCAAAGAAATCTGCACTGTAATCCGCTGTTATGCCACTGGGTAGCTTTTCCTTCTCCTTCCTACGACTGCGTATCTTCAGGGATCGACGCACTTCCTCCAAACGCAGCAACTCATCTGTGCTCATGCTGCCCGTTACGCCCCCTCCGCTGCCGCCTTTAGCCTCTTTTCGCAGTTTCTTTTCACGTTTGCGACGCTCCTTTTCCTCATCGCCGGCGCTTTTCTTCATAAAGTTAAACATCCTCGCTGTCTATATGTATGTATAAATATATGTGTATAGGTGTGTGTGTGTGTCCTTAGGATACTAACTGCAAGAAGAAGAAGAAGATATATAAGATTATATTTTTATAAATCGTGTATCGCAAAAGGGAAATCCATAAGGAAAATATTGTAATTACTTTTCGAACACCAAATATAATTTCAAACAAGAAAGAAAAGTTTAGTTGAGTACACTCAGCCGTGTAATACCCGCTGCAACGCATTCCCGATTATAACAATAAATATTTCGAAGTATGAAAAACTCTCTCTGATCATAGTCCAATACGATGAAGAAACAAACATTATTTAAAAGGAATTCAAGTTGGAAAATTCTTATTCCTATGGGCGAAGGGAACACGAAAATTTGATGTTAATATTGTCTTCATATTGTATCTAGGAACCTGACCCCTAGTGTCATAGTTATTGAAATATTCGCCAAAAAATATGTATTTGTGGGCGAATGGGGCGTGGCATCAGAAAAACAAAGCATACTTGTATTAACTTACTAAATATAGAGTCCATACTGATAGTTTTATATAGCTATAGGATAGCTTTGTAGCTCCTATAATCTCTAAGATTCTTTCGTACATACGGACAGACGGACAGACGGACATGACTATATCGACTTGGCTTTTGATTTGAATATAGAATATATACATATACATATGTATGTACAGACTTTTATCAAGCCTAATATACCCTTCAGAGGGTATTAAAAGAAGTAAAAGAGTTCTTAATTTGTTTCTAATAAGAAAACTTAAAATAAGACCCATTTTTAAGAAATAATGTATAAATTTAAATGCTTTAAATTACAAAATTTACATGACTAATCGATGTCAAATTTTTCAATGTATCGCTGCATTGATTTTGCGTTAAAGCATTTTAAGATCCAATTTTAATATCTCAATTCAGTTTAATTTACATAACTTATATATATATATATATATGAATTTATATTTAAATTATTATACATACTTTAATTTATTATTTAGTTCGACTGTTTAAAACTTTTATATTCAATACAAAACACAAGCAAAATCAAGACTTTCCAACACTAAGAAACAGTTATTTATTCAACTTTTAATCTGTTTGTAAACAAATTCAAAAACTAATTCCAATTTGAATCACTTGAGCGAACCGTTTCGTGAGTTTCGTTTTCCTTAATATTTTTTTGGCATATGGCATCCCTGGTTTTAGAGAGGGTTGAGATGCAGTTTGGCAAGTTCAAGGGCGTGCCCAACAAATTTGCACTTATTTGCGGTTGTTCTTGTTGCTGTTGTTGTTGTTGTCTTTGTCGGCTGCTAATTTGATTTGCTGATACTGGTATACCGTTGTTACTGCCCTTGCCCACCCACACCACGTCCATCTAACCGCACTGCTCCATTTCGCGTTCTTTCTTTTACGCTCTGCTTTGCTTAAGAAACCCTGAGACCGATGCACCCGCACAACAAAAACAACAACAACAGCAGCAGCAACCACAATAGTTAACTGTTTCTTGGCTGTCTGCACGTGAGTATAGGTGTGTGTGTGTGTGTGTTTGTGTGCAACTGTAAATATGCGTCAGAGAATTGCATATTTTCGTTTATATTTTGCAATTCGCTTGTGAGCCAAGTTTTGCTCTGTCTTGTCTTGTCTTTTGTCATTGAGACTCGCCTCCATTTGTTATTATTTATTCAATTATGCGCTTTCTTTTTCCATATTGTATACAATTTTGTTTTGTTTTCACACACACACTTTGATATTTGAGGACCCGTTAACATTGTTATTGCAGTTGTCTTTGCATTTGAATTTGCATTTGTTTTTGTGTTTGCATTTGTGTTTGCTTTTGCCTTTGTTGTTGTAATTGCATTTGCATTTGTATTGATTGCCCCAGACTCGTTTCGTTGCTGTTTCTTAAATTTGTCGAGACTTAAACTAATTCTCATTATTTTTACAATTTAATTTGTGCTTATTCGACGGAAACCAATAGACACACACACACACGCATAGTCCAGAAGTGGAATGTGTTGCAGACAAGAAGCAAAAAAAAAAAAAAAAGAAAGTTGCCTTCCACTCGCGAAGTCAATAACACCTTTGTTTTTTTTTTTTTTTGCAGTTTTCTACGCCTCTTTTGATAAGGCAGTCGGACACACTACTGGATTATGTTTTGTCGCCAATAAGTGTGTGTATTGCACGCAGTGCGATTTCTTGGCAATCATATAAAGTTAAAGGCTTTACCTTTTTACTACTTAAGCAATGCGCACAATTACGCGCTTTGCATTAACAAATGCGTCCGATAAAAATTCTAAAAATTATAAAAATTTCACCGAACCGACGACGACCGATCGGCCAGTGTGTACACAACTGTTGATTATTGTCTTAGCATGCTATCGATTGTCCGATAGTTCGCTGCCTTTCACCAGTGTGCACACGCTCCGAATATTTTAAGTTTCATGTGTTGTGCAACGCTGCAAGCTTTTCGATATTTTGAGTAGTAAATAAATCGGATGTCATAATTTTGCACCGCTGATTTTAAACTTGATTTTTATTTTTTTTTCTTGTTGATTTGGATGTAGAATAAACTAATAAAACAAACTTGAACTGACTATTAACTGACCAGTGTAAATTGCTAAGTCATTGTTGTATGGTAGGACTTGCGCGCAGACACCGTTTCGGGTGTTGGTATAGCTTCTCCGGTGCTGCCAAATGTCGGGTTAAAGCCGCGAGGCCGCTGTTTCTCCATCTGATAGTCGCCCGAATCGAAAAATTTAGTACCCTTTTGGAGACGCTTCTGAACGAATGATGAATGCCCATTAGAGTGGGGAAATCCACTGGGATACTTGGGTAACAAATTCTGCTCTTCCAAATTTCCGTAATCTAAGTCATTGGAATTGTTCTTCCCTCCGAAAATTTTCTCATTGGAATTCATGTTGAACTAATGGCACAGTATATATAACACAAAATATATTTTATTCCTCCCAACGTTATTGACACAAACCAAATTCATTAAATACAAAATCTTTGTATATTTTATTTTTTAAATACTGACACACATCTAAAAATACTGTAGTCAAAATAGCAAATGTCATTCGACTATTATCGAAATTCGGCAGAGTTGCACGAACGTGCTTATCGTTCGGCCGCCACATTATATAGAGACCGACGTCCGTCTATCGCAAGAGCAAAAAAAAAAAAGTGAAGCGTAAAAACCAAACGGTACATGTACATGGAAAATTAAGTGTGAGTGCATGCGTGTGTGTGTGTTTATGAAAAATAACTTTCAACATATAAATATTATGCGCACCAGGACAAAAACTAAGTTTCGAGAAGTTCAACAACAGTGTGGCGCATTTGTATTAAATTGTGTGTGGCCTGGTGTCTGCAGCACGCATACAAACACAGTTCACAACAACACACTTACGCTTCACACACAACAGAAACAAAAACAACATACGTGAGTTGTCGCTGCCGTCACCGTCGTCGTCGTCGCTGTCGCCGTCACCATCACCATTAAAAAGCAAGCAAGCAGCAGCAGCAGAGTCTGCCTTTTTACATTTGCGAAAAAAAGAGTGAAAAATCAAAAGCAAAAGTTGATTCTTTTGCCCAAAAAAACGAGGTGGGTTCAAGTTTTTCCATCAGCTTGCAAAATGCAAGTGATTTTTATGCCAAATTCCAATAAACAGCCGTGGCCTTTGTTATTGTTGCTCATCGTCGTCGTCGTCGTCGTTGTCGTCGTTTCGTTTCGTTCGCATACACACACACACAGACAGAGTCACCATCGTCGTTGTCGTCGTCGTCGTCGTCGTCGTTGTCGTTGTCTGCGCCCGATGGTAATCTATCTGTGTGTGTGTGTGAATTTGTCTGTGTTTACGCACACATGCATATATGTGCGTGCGTATGTGCATGCATGTACATATAGTGTGTGTGTGTATTAGTGTCTAGACATGTTGCTGACACAAACTGAAAAACTTTTTTCGTTTTTAATTTTTTTTTTTGTTGCTTGTGGTTCGGTTCGCCGGTTCGAAATTCGAATCAATGTTTTGGGCTCGTGCGCAGGGTTCTCCCTCCTTGCTCTCCCCGCTATAGATTGTTGCTTTTAAAACAATATTAAAAGTCGCATTAAAACTAATAGCAAAAGCTGCTTAAAAATTCTTAAAAACTTTTCATTGACATTAAATTGTTTAATGCACTTATGTGTGTGTGTGTGTTGTATGTATGCATTTTTTTTTTTGGAGAGTTGAAAAGCGGGGGTTATCGATACTTCGATAATTATGTGTGATATTTTGGGACGAAAATTATTAATACTAGAAAATACTGGCTGTAGATATGTGAAATAGAAATGAAAGAAAATCTAAATTTTAGAATTTATTTTAAAAATTTATTTATTTTTGTTTTTAAATTTGTTAAATAACTTTAAATGTTACTTGTGCATTGGTATCGATCAAGCAGCACGAGTATCGATTTAATACCCGAGTATCGATATTCGATAATATCACGCGTCCGATTGCCATCGCTATGTGTGCTGCTGCTTGTTTTGGTTCCGAGACTTAAATTCGTTCCGAACCGGTTATTGCTGACTTATGTTGCAGTCCATTTTTTTGTTGTTGTTGCTGTTGATCACTTGCTACACACGCACGCACACGCACACACCCACACAAAGAGACGCGCCACCCCAATGGTGGTACGCCCACCCACAAAACGCACACGCACACACAAATATACATGTACATTTCCCCCTTCTAGCGTCTCGCTCGCACTTTTCAATGCAGCAGACAGTGAAACATACATGTCTTCTCTACATACATATATGTACATATGTATATGCATGTGTTTGTCTGTATTTTGTCGATTTTTATTTTATGTGTATGTATGTATGTATGTACATTTGTTTACAGTTTTAGATAGCGAAATTTGTACAGCCGGCAGCGGCCGCCACGGCACGTCGTTGACATTTTCGCAAATTGCAAATGAATATGGTTTTAGTTGTTACTGTTGTTGTTGCTGTTCAGCTGCGATCATTGCCGCACTCTCTCACACACATACACACAGAAGCCCCTCGCACCTTTATCGCTTGCTGCGATCACAACTAAAGCAGAGGGCCATACACACACACACAGACACACACACACATGCAGAGAAAGAGAGACAGTGACAGCAAAGTGAGAGACATGCAAGCACACACATATGTATGTAAACACAGAGGTGCATTTTAGAGCTGAGTAACCAACGATAGTATCGATTGGATTCTATGTTGCGTGATATATCGTCTTGGGGACCAAATCAACACAAATATTTGCAGGGAAATTTTCATTGCGTACAAAAATTAGAATCATAAAATTATAAAGTTTTCAACGATGGGGAAAACTATGTGGAGTAACGGCACTATCGATGCTTTCTCAGCTCTAGTGCATTTGTATTATACATACAAACAGCTGCCTACAAATATGCGTGCGTATATAAGTTCATGAACAGTAGCAGCAGCAGCGCTACGTCGAACTTGTTTTGATTTAATTTCGCGGTAAATGCAATCGCAAAAAAATTTGCTCGTATCGCGCGCACTCTGCTCGCTTTCGTTGTTGTTGCTGTTGTTGTTGTTTTTTGGCTGCGTAACATGGCGGGGAATTTTGTTTGAAGCTAAAACACAGCAACAACAGCAACAATTGCGACAGCCAAAAAGTCAGCGGCGACACAGACTGTGTGTGACAGAGATAGATAGATAGCTAGCGACAGCCTAACAGTGTTGTATGCCAGTGACAGAGATAGACAGATGCAAGTGGTGGCGGTGGCAGTGGCAGTGCAAATGCTTTTTGCTGGCGCCTCAACATGTGGGGCGCGCAATGACTAAGTGAATGAAAGACCCCAGGGAGGCGTTTTTACCCACGAAGTCCCCTTACCCCTTTCCGCTCTCTCTCGCCAGCAGCACTGCCCCCTCTGTATGGTTTAGCCCTTTCGAAGCAACGGAAATGCCGTAAATACCCGGTTTTTATTTTTATTTTTGTTGTTGTTTTTCTTTGTATATTATTTTACTTACACACATATTTAATATATTTTCTGTGAACGATCGAACCTATTTTGAAATGTTCTGCAGCTGCTTTTTGTTGCAGCTGCTGACGCAAGCGCCAGAACAACAACAACAACAACAACGACAACAACAACAACAACAACAACAACAACAACAAAGGGCTGTGTGCAATTTGCCATAAACACGCCAAAAGACAATAACAAAAAAAAAATATGCATATCCATATGTGCGTGTGTATGTGTGTTATGTAGGTGCATATTAGAGTTGAGCGTGTGATCGTTATCGTTATCGATCGTGACACGAAGAACATATGCATGTAGCAGCAAGTGACTCACGACTTTCACAACCTTAAAAACAAAACGATTACAGATTAGTTTTTAAATTCATTTATACAAAATATTCAGTGTGTGCTCATTAATATTGGTTGAAATTTCAGCTAAATATGTCCAAAGGTTTCTTATAACTATCTAATACAGATGTTTCGATATGTCGAATTTAATTTTATTAGTCAGTTTAAAATTTAAAAGACTTTAAGCTAACTAATAACTAATAGCTTATAAGTACTTTGAGAAGATCGAGCCAAAATCAAATGTATCAAAATTACATTTAAACAAAAATTTCAATTAAATCCATGCATACAATATTGATTTAGTTATAAAAAACAGAATATCATAACTTTAAATTAGAAATCCAACTTTTAAATTGGTAAATTTGTATTCATGATTTAAAATATTATATAATGAAATTTAATTTCGTATCTTATTTATATAATTTACAGCAAAATGAGGTAAAAATTAAATTAAAGTACTTTTAAAGATCAACAAAATTAGGTACAATCGTAGAAAAACACACTTAAACATATTTATTACTCATAGTATGTTTTATTGTGTTATATTTTAAGTAAAGCTTATTAAATTTACCTAATATATGTATTTATATTTTAAAATATATTTCATATATGTATTTAAAAAAGACTTCATTCAAAAACCTCAATTAATCAATCGATAGATCGTCACGCGCTCATCTCTAGCATGTGTGAATGTGTGTGTGTGTGAAAGTGTGCTTACTCTTATAAAAATTTGCATTATGCACTCGCTAAAATGCTAAAAAAAAAACCATTTGTATTTGTATTTGTTGTTGTTTTCTTTCAGTTTTGTTGTTTTGTTGATTTGTGTTTTGTTTTTTGTTTTTTCAACAAGTGCCCTCATTTCATTTCAGACTCAAACTCAAACTCAAACTGGGCTGTGAGGGTGGAGAGAGAGCGGAATTGGCGCTTGAGGTAACTGGTAACTGGGAACTGTGAACTGGGAACAGCCTCAACACGAATTACCTACAATTTGTAGCGCAGCAGAGGAGATCGACTGTGATTGCCGCCAGCACGGCAACAGCAACAGGATCTGCCTCAACAAAACCAGACAAAACAAAGACAACAAAAGCCGTGGAAGCAGCAACAAAAATTCAAACATTATTCGATTACAAGGACAATATACAACAATTTCATCGAGGACTTTGGAGTAACGATTTAATAATTGACGCACCGCATCAGGCAACAGAAGCGATAATGTCATTGACAGCGGCCGGCACCTCGCCCACCAGTCCCATGGAACCGTTTGTGCCCGGTCGCCCGGTGATCGTCAAGGAGGGATGGCTTCAGAAGCGCGGGGAGCACATCAAGACCTGGCGTCCACGTTACTTTATCCTACGCACCGATGGCACACTGAGCGGCTATCGCAGCAAACCGGTGGATAGCACACAATCGGAGACATTGCTCAATAACTTTACCGTACGCGGCTGTCAGATAATGACCGTGGATCGTCCCAAACCCTTTACATTTATCATACGCGGCCTGCAATGGGCGAATGTCATTGAGCGCACATTTCACGTCGACACGGAAGTGGAGCGTCAGCTCTGGACCGAGGCCATACGCAATGTGGCCAGTCGTTTGTGTGAAATGGGTGAAACAGCCATGTCGCCATCGGCCCAAACAGATATGGCCGATGTGGATATGGCTGGCATCGCTGAGGTCGAATTATCCGAACAGTTTTCCGTTCAAGGCACAACACGCAACAGCAGCGGTGTCAAGAAAGTGGTAAGTAATCCATATCCAACTATATGATATATACAACTATATACCTGAACTTAACTAATTTCGTTTCGACAGACACTCGAGAACTTTGAGTTTCTCAAGATGCTGGGTAAGGGCACCTTTGGCAAGGTGATTCTGTGCCGCGAGAAGGCCACATCCAAATTGTACGCAATTAAAATTCTCAAAAAGGAGGTCATCATACAAAAGGATGAAGTGGCACACACTCTAACCGAAAGTCGTGTGCTCAAGTCAACAAATCATCCGTTCCTTATTGTAAGTAGAGTACTCTTAAGGGGAATTCCCTTTGTAAGCATAGACTGTTGCAAAAGAAATAATAGCAGCTTTTAGATAGCATGTTTTACTGAAAAACTATATGATCTCTAACCTAAAATATTACAATTTCTTTTGGATTGCATTTTGTTTACCTATATAGTAGTCTGATTCAAACGAATTTCTATGTAGTTTATGTAAATTTAGCTAAGTTAGCTCAATGAATAGTAAAGTTATTCCCGCGGAAGGTTTATTAAGTAGGTATATTGTATACTCATACAAAAGTCTTTAAATGCGGTTCAAGAACACATATTCGCACATGTTTATCGACGTCACAAAGTTAAGAAAAAAACCCACTGCATGGATATCACAGAAGTAATCGAATTATAGTTAAATAAACCATTAGCTGCGAAACAAAATAAAATAAAGGAAAAAAACATTTCAATGGAAATACTCCGATTAGTTTGCAGTTGTTATAATAGCTGACCCATTATATCGCTGGGTAATTTTTTTATTAATATTTATGAAGAAATGCATTTTATGTTTTGTACCCGTATAAAGAGCGTGTTGTTCTCGGAAAATTTTTTGATAAAAAATAACTTTTAACTCTAGGACTGAAAACTACAACATAAAGATAAAATGCAAACCAACATGTGTGAGATATAAGAAACAGTTTTAAAGCAAAAGTATACATATGTATATAGCAACTATAAAGTTGTAAAACTGGCTTAAAATTAATAAGAAATGATATAGAAATAGCTAATCTATTATATGTATTGAAGAACTTTAGGACATGCTCATAAGTTTTCCAACTTGTTTATCAGTAGGTCTTTGGCTTGAAAACATATTATTTAGTTATACAACAAATTATTAAATTTTTGCTGTTTTCTTTCTTAAAATCCTAATATTGCAGTCATTAAAATATTCATTTCAAACCAACGATCGTCTCTGTTTTGTAATGCAATATGTGAATGGTGGCGAACTGTTTTGGCATTTGAGCCATGATCGCATCTTTACGGAGGAGCGGACACGTTTTTATGGCGCCGAAATAATATCGGCGTTGGGTTATCTGCACTCGCAGAGCATTATTTATCGTGACTTAAAGCTGGAGAATCTTTTGCTGGACAAAGATGGTCACATAAAGGTCGCCGATTTCGGGCTGTGCAAGGAGGACATCACCTATGACAGGACAACGAAAACGTTTTGCGGCACACCCGAATATTTGGCGCCTGAAGTATTAGAAGATAACGATTATGGGCGAGCGGTGGATTGGTGGGGCACCGGTGTGGTCATGTACGAAATGGTGAGCTGCAACAATTGATAATATTGATGTGATCATATTGAAATTTATATTTTCTTAATTTGTTGTTGTATTTATAGATCTGCGGTCGTTTACCTTTCTATAATCGTGATCATGATGTGCTCTTCACGCTCATATTGGTCGAGGATGTGAAATTTCCACGCAATATTACCGATGAAGCAAAAAGTCTGCTTTCCGGCCTGTTGGTCAAAGATCCAAGAGCACGTTTGGGCGGTGGTAAGGATGATGTCAAGGAAATACAAGCGCATCCATTCTTTGCGAGTATTAATTGGACAGATTTGGTGCAGAAGAAGGTGAGCTATAGAAACAACTGAAACAAGCAGACATTAACCAATTTTTGCATATATATTTTACAGATAACGCCGCCTTTCAAACCTCAGGTCACTTCAGATACAGATACAAGATATTTTGATGAAGAGTTTACGGGCGAAAGTGTGGAGCTAACGCCGCCAGATCCTACAGGACCACTGGGCTCCATTGCAGAAGAGCCGCTTTTCCCGCAGGTAAACATGACTTTTATTTGATCACTTGGATTTATACTAATTCCCATTTGTTTCGTATTACAGTTCAGCTATCAGGGAGACATGGCAGCCACGTTGGGCACCTCGGCGCACATTGGTACTTCCACAAGTCTCACATCGATGCAATAGAACAAGTTGCAACACGCTTTGGCGAGAGCAGCACACACAAGAAACAACGCAACGCAAAGCCACACATCATGTTCTGCTTCATAGCCTAGAGGAAAAACCCACAATATTCTTAGTGATATATTATACATATATATAAAACAACAAAAAACAAAAACAAATATAGAGATGGGGCAACAACAACAACAACAATGCGAGCAAAACACAAATAACAACAACAACAACAAATATGAAATTGAAAACAGAAAAAAAAGAATAAAAAAAAGAATAATAATAATAATAATGATAATGATAATGATAAATTTGTAATGCTAAGTTTATATACTATACAACAGTAATAACAAAATTTGAATGATAGTAACTTATTTTTTCATAACTCCAACTACAACAACAACAACAACAACAGCAAACAACAACAACAACATAGAGAGAATAAGAGAACATTGAACGCGATATAAACAACAAAAAGAAATGAAATAGTTTACTATACGATATGATAAATAAAATAAACTATAAATACATTTAAATCTATATATATATATAACATTTTAGGCATAACGTTTAAAGTGATTAGTTAATTTTAAAACGCAAGTAAAACATTTACTAAGCGAAAGAGTAAAACAACAACTATAAACACAAACAAAACACGCAAACACATGAAACACCCTACTAGCATATAGGCAAATCGAAGAGCAAGAGCATAAAATCGAAATACACACACACACACACACACATACACAGACATACGCATTATTTATACTCCAAAGAAGCAAGAAAATTATAATTATAATAATAACAATTACAAGTTATATATTTAATGGTAAAGTTGCCTCTGAAGAGCTCTGCTTGAATGCATGAACCGCAAAGAAAAGAAAAAAACAGAAAACAAAAAAACAAAACAAAAACCAGAACTAATAGTTTTAAAAATGAAAAACAAAGCCAGAAAATGATTTCAACTGCATGGGCGCCAAAACAAAAAACAAAAAAACAAAAACAAAAAACAACTTTTTCAAAAACTAAACAAGAAAATTTATATATGGCATACGCGTTTTTTACACAAATATTTGTATATATTTATATATGAAAAGAAGAAAAACAAAATTCACTTTTTAACAAAAGAAAAATTAAAAAAAAAAAACAAACAAACAAAAAAATACAAAAATTTTCATTTTTGAACTTGAATGAAAAAGTTTACAACAAGAAATATTCGTAAAAATAATAAAATAAATGCCTAAAATAAATATGTCATTTAAGTTTCGACAACAACAGAACAGAAAGAAACAAAACAACAAAAAAAAAGAAAAAGAAAAAGAAATTTTGATATTTTTATAAAACGAAATACATTATTAAAATAAACGAAAAAAAAAGAAAGAAAATTGTAAATAAAAACTAAAAATATTGTTCGACATACAATACCAATACAATAAAATTATAATCTCTCTTCTATATATACATACAAAGAAATGCAAAATAAAGCAAACAACAATATAAGAAATTTATCAATTGAATTATATAAAGAACAAAAGCAAATAAAACATATTTTCTTAAATAAAGAACAAAACAAAATACAATGAATTACATAAAATTGCTTGCAACTAAACTAAATTATAAATGAAATGCCAAAGAATTGGCGAAAATTAATCGAAAACTGAAGAGATGAGTTAACAGTTGATGAAGAAAAGTGAAACACATCGATTCCGATTCGATCGGCTAAAGGTATACGCACTTGAAACACTCACTGACGCATCCACTATAAATAGAGAATCTAATCATGCACTTGGCTTAAACAATTTACAGCTTAGTGGTGGTTTATGGTAAAGCACACATAGGCACTGAGAATCGAGAGATATAGCTAGCCCAATAACAGGACATCGATTGACATAGGAAATGTATCTTTGAATTTCAGATCGATTATAAGGGTTTACATCCGCTTACTAGTAGACTACAACGATTGCTACGATTACTATACAAAAATTATAGCTGCAATATATTTTGAGTTTAAGCTAATTTCGTTTATAGGCAATTTTCGCTGACTAAGCTCTCAAAAACTGAAAAATAATGAAAATTTGATAAAGCTGACCAAACAATCAACCAAAATCTGCCAATGCCAATAAAGAAAATGGCAAGCTTTTATAACATTTAACATATAAAAATGATTAAAAATAATCAGAAAAGCATGAACAAACAAATTAAGTACACAACTTGAGTGAATACTACTCATAAAGATAAAGTGCATTATTGAAACTCGAACTATTAACATAATTTTATGTTTCAGATTTCATTAAAAACGAACTCATTTGACAGCTCTATCAAAGCATTATCCTTCATAATCCTCTTCCCAAAGAACCTACATTTTATATATATATCTACACATACATAAATAAACAATAGTTTTGATTTTTAAACTATTTTTCATATGAATAATAACTACGATGTGTTCTTAAAAATGGTTTGAAATTTGATTATACATATATATTGTCAGATTCAAGATCAAAGTCAAAAGTTGGCATTTTTGTAAAATAATTGAGAAATTTTATAAAATCAAATTGATAAACTATATAAGAGATCCAAAAATATATAAAACTGAAAAAAAAACTTGCAATCGATTAGATGCAATTTTTGATAAGCGAAATATATGTAAAGAAGATTTCGCCGAGTTTTAATAATATATACATACATATGTAATATACTATTAAGCTGATTTATAACAATAGAATGGAATGAATATACATAAATCGATAATTATACGTTTATAAAACATTGAGCAACTACTGAATAGTAATTTGTAGATTATATACGAAGTATGTAAGGAGTACTTATAAGGTGTGATTAATTTATCTTCGAGTATATGGGCTTACGTATGAAAACCAGAGATAATAGAGCCATAAACTCTAATTCCGTGACATAACCTCTTAATTCTGGTTGATTATCTTCTGAATTGTGGAAGGAAAAGAAGAAACTGTGAAGTCAAGGAAGTCTGTGGAGTATAAATATTTCGACGAGATGTACTATAATATTACTAGTATCCTGTTTGAGAAGTCTATTGAAAAGCGACAAAAAATATGACAAAATCATTGGACTTGTTCTTGAAGATCATCGCTCAACTGTTGATCGACCGTTTTATATCTCTGAATGAGAATGAATTCACAGGATTATATATAAAGATTTGAATATGAGAAAGGTTGAAGCGTACTACTTCTGGAAATTATGTTTCGAATATGTTTTTTGGACTCTAGGAAGTTGGAAAATCAAACCGTGATAAAAATATTGATATTTCAGAACCAAACCCCATTACTCTATTGGCAAAATTATAACTACTTTGTGACCCAATAAAGTTAAGTTAAACATTTCAGAGATTTTTCGTATTTTATTTATTTGCATATTGATAGACATACAAAATACTTAAGGACTACGTATGGATATTTAAACAAACACCAATGTTTTTTTTTTGTTTTTCTTTTTGTTCCTTTACAAACCGCATTACACTGCTTTCCAATAGTTATTAACGGTCGTTTTTGATGCATAGTAATAGGTAATTTATGTATAAATAGTTGCATAGAGAATTAACTAACAAATTAATAATAATAAACTAGAATTAATTAAAGTTTCACTGTTTTGACAGAATAGTTTTTACATGACAATTTTTGTGCGATTTTCGAGTTTGGCACGCTGGGGCAATAAAAAAAGATTACAAATTAATGGATATAGTATAATCGTATTGTCGTTTTTGGGTTATATCATGTTCATATAAGATAGATTTCATCTTTCGACGTATATGTATGTATGTATCTAAAACTAGCAACTCTGACAGGTGAGTCTAGCATACGTTGTATACTAAATTAATCGAAGGACTTAAAGCAGATATAGATAATGTTGTAATATAAATATATAATTAGCTTTGCTGATAATCGAGTTATGTTAACATGGTCTAATCATGGGACGCCTGTTGATAGCTGCACACTATTTTGGCCGCATCATTCATCATCTTGGCCGTTGAACGCACCAGGAACATTAGATGACACTCATCATAGACGGTCAACTCAACGCGAGTGCGCACCAGACCATGCAACACTGTGGCCCGCTCCAGATCCAGCCAACGTTGCAGTGCCAGTTCACGTTCCTTGGTGCCGCCAGTGAGTGCCACATCCGAGGGACCCCATAGCACAAATTCCAGCACTGACTTGGCCTTGGACAGCGATTCGGCGCGTTCTTGCTGCAGTATGTCGGCCAGAATCGGAGTGATCTTGGTGGCGGGCAGCATGTCGGTTAAAGCACCATGGGCGCATTTACAGAGCGTGCCCATGGGTTCGTCGTCATCGTTGTTGTTGCTGTAAGTTAAAGACAAGTTAGTCAACTGAGTTTGGAGATACTAGAACATCGCACATACCCTTGTAGCACACAGAGACGCGCTTGGGCATCCTTGTTGTCCATGTCCTTGGACAGCACCACATTGGACAGACTCAGTGGCGTCTCCTCAATGGCCTTGGCCTGCAGATTCTTCATGCCATTGACCAGCTGCAGCATAATGAAAGCCACTTCCCGGGTCATCACATCATCGAAGGCTGGCATCGGACTGGGCGTGGTTGTGCTCTCCAGCTCACCCGCATTGGCCGCGGAATTGATGGACGATGTGGATTCCTCATTCAATGTGCTTAGATTTTGCACTGAAACCACATTCCGCAAAGCATTGCCACCGGTTGCATCCTTGAGGCCACTCAGATTGGGTATTGAGCCACGGAAATTAAAGTTGCTCTTGTCCAGCACCTGAGACTTGCCCTTCAAAATGGCTCCAATGGACTGTAGCGTTTCCAGCTGAAGTCTGGGCAACACCGAAATCGTTGCCTGCAGCAATGTCACCTCCGTGGTGGGCATCAATGGCAGCTGATAGCTTGGTACCAGATCGCAAAACTCTGTTATCGGATTGAGCACATCGCTAACGCCGCCAGTCAATTGACTCAATTCACCACCGACACCTGCCAATTGATTGCAGTCCGCGGAGAGAGCCAAGGTCACCGGACATGTGGTCCACAGTGCAGCATGGAATGCCTTTTTGCCCACAACAAAAGCCTGAGCGCCATCCAGGATGCTAAAGTCCTCGTAGCGTAGATTAATGGCATTGGCCAGCGGCCTCAGAGCCGCGGGTACAACTGGTGTTTGTTGGAGCTGTCAATAAAATTTAGCCAAATTGGTAACAAGTCTTTAAAGAACATGTGCAAAGCGGTTAACTTACCTGATCTAGCACCTGGGCAAGTGCCTCGTGATTGGCCACCACGACAGCTGTGTAGTTATCCTCGATGGTCTTGTGCACGACACTGCGTCCTTTGCGCATGCGCAAACGATTCGTGGCCTTGCTGCGATTCTTGTTGCCCTACAAAAGGAATACAGATAATTAAACAGAACTTTTCTTAAGAACTTGTAGGAAATTTTTCTATAAGAGTTAAAATTAAAATTTGTAGACAAAACTCTTTAATTGTGCGCGCAGATCAAGTTTAAAAGTAGTGTTAAATCACCATTCAGGTACGAAACTTGTTTGTGAATTTGCTATCAACTTTAGTTCAATCTATTAATATACTATATAATAAATTTTAAGCAACCTACCATTGGCATGCCCCAGACGCTGTCATTGATATCGGTGGCCACATCTCCGCCAGCCTCGCTGCCATAGTAACTGTAGGGAGCATAGATATCGAATTCTCCCACCTCGCTGCCCGCATACGAGGCCGATATGACGCGTGGAATGTTGGCTATGAAAAGGTTAAATGGACAAACTCAAATTAGGTAACGTATAAGACGGGAATATGTTATATGTAGAGTTGAATAACTCACCCAAGCTGTTGTTTAGGCCATAATTACGAACTGGTCCGTATTCGCTGCGCGTATAGCTGGCAATGGAAGCTGTATCCGAGTAGATGTTGTTGCTGTTGTTGTTGCGTCTACTCGTTGGGTTCAGGCGTTGAGCCGTTGACCCCACATTGCTCAGGTCAAGGTTGCTGCTGCGTATTGGCGGCATTGGTGGCGTCGATGTTGCTGCTGTCGCTAATGTTTGTGTTGTGGTTTTGTTCGTGTTCGTGTTGTTGTTGTGGTTGTGGTTGCTGCTGCTGTCGTTGCCAATTTTGACCAGCTCGTACATGTTCTCATAGTCTCGTTTATCCTTAAGATAACTATCAATGGTGCTATTGATCTTTCGCACCGAATCCTTTAAGCTACTCCTTTGTCCATTGTCTGTGGCATCGTGTGTACGCTGTTCAAAGATTTCCAGCTTACTCGATATGGACATCTTTGTTTCGGCCTTCTTTGGTTGCCGGTCAAAGGTGCTGGTGCGACTATTCATTGTGCTTGTTGCGGTTGATGTTGCTGTGGTGTTGCTGTTGTTGTTGTTGTTGCTGTTGCTGCCTGTGGGTGGTTTACCCGCATCCGTTACATTCTCACCGTTTGACGAGCAAATGGAGATAGTATCGGTAAGTATGCCACGCTTACGGACCAGTTCCAGTTGCGCCTCACGCTCCCGCATGCTAGCCGTACGCTCCGGCTTACGAGGCGCTATCGAGGAGCGAATTTCGCCTGAGCAGGTAGAAAAACAGACAGCAACATTTAGATCAATCAGAAATAGTTAAGGACAAGATGTAATCGGTACATATAATACCAACACATGAAGATACATGGATGTGGAAAAATAGACACTAACTTTTAGATTTATAGAAAATAATTAATGACAAGATATAATCGTTGAAGGAATATATTTATATAATGATAGCCTGATGATCTATGATAATCAACACATTATTTTCTAATAAAGCTTGTAAGATTTGTTATAAAAATATATATAATTAATATTTACAGTGAATTTGTCAAACTTTACAGACTTTAGAGCTAGAGCTTTAACATTTGGGGTGCATGTTTTAGAATTTTTCGAAAACTTTGCTAACTTTCTGGTAATTTTAAAACTTTAATGTTGTCTTTTGAAATACATAATATAGTTTTCATTCATTTAAAATCAGTCCTGAAATTTTCATGACCATTTATTAATAGAATCTAAAGATAGTTAAAATATCAAATTATATCGTTAAATTATCTAATTGATCAAATATCTTTATATTAATGTTTGATTCTAAAATTTTCAAAATTATTGATCTTCATTATTATTATTATAATCTTAAAAACTAAGAACTCTGATTTTAAGATCTTTAATGTTTCAAGATGCTTAGTTTCCTGCTAGATTTTAAAGACGTTTTTGTATAAATTTCTAAGAAACTCACGATAAATTAAAAATCAATCATAAACTGTTTAGTCATGCTCAAATTTAAGGATTTATTACCACTCCATAGTCTCAGTTGAGCAAATACAATAGTAGCTAGCTCTACTAGTAGTTATACTATGGTATTAGGGGCAAACAGTTAACTATAAAAAAACCTGCGACACTAATTATGATTTTGACCCAAATTCAAAGCCAAATTTCGCGGCGCGTAATGATTTGGCCAGAAGTCTGGCGCAGCTGCGCACCAAGACCAAGTCTCTAATCAAATAGCTGTGCCACTGATGAGTTGCTGCTGCCTCCCCTTTCACCCTGCTGCGAGCCCGCCCACAATGGCTACTGCAGCAGGTGTAACGAGTTCTCGCCAACATTTGGCCTGACCACAAAATGTCAGCTAAAGGCTAAAAGAAATGGGTCTCGACACCAAACAAAACTTGACTTTATTCTCGTTTTGCCAGTTTTCTAGTCACTTTGCCATCTTCTGCTTCTGCTTCTGCTTCTAGTAGTTGTGCTTCTTCTTGTACAACTTGCGGCTAAGCATTCACCGGTGGTGCTGGTGATGGTTACCTCATTGGCTTTGGGCTTTGGTTTGGTTTGTTTTCATTTCGATTTTGTTGTTCATCTGTGTAAAAACCACATAGTTTTGCTTGCTCACTTAACCTACTTTAATCTGGCTACCTGATCGGGTAAGCAAGCGTGCGATCATTGCTTTGACTCACTGTGTGCCCGTTAGATTGATTGAAAATGCGTAACTCGTTTTGGTTCTACTTTCAAAACATTCTTGAGTCGCCACTTGGCGATGATGTTGCACTTGGAAGCTCGGACTGTTTCTGAGTGCTTCAAGAGACCCTTAAGACCCACATTTTGAAGGTCGCAGTGAACGTGATCTGTTTGCGCTTTCTTTTTTTTGGTGTTTTTTCAGTTTCTTGAAATGGAGTTGAATTTGCAATTGGAATTGGATCATGACTGGTGAGTTACACCCACGCATACGTGAAGACGTTTTGGAATTTTAAACTAAAAGGTTGAGAAAATAATGTTTCCATTACTTTGAAGTTTGAGATTTTGAGAAATTTTTTTTGAAAACGGCAAGTTCATATTTGAATAAGTCAGTTAAAGCAGAAGAGGCTGTAAAAGTGTTTCATGAAGTAATATTTAAATTTTATGAGAGTATATTTTGTTCTTTAATCGAGTTTTTTATACGTTACACACTTGAAAACTAATAAACCGACTAATTTAAAATTGTTTTTAATTATTCTATGCTGTTTACGCCGTAGTTAGTTTCTATTTTTTATGGAAAAATGATTCAATTTCTGCAGCAAATAATTTATTTTTGTTGTATTCTATTCTGTCTTTAATCAACATATTCGAAAAAACAACTAAAAACAATTCTTGATAATACTATTTAGCTTTATAACCATGCAAGTTTCTTTTATTAATAAGATTTTTAAAGAAATAAAAATATATTTTGAAGTCTCTGTAAAATAATATTTAGAAATATTTTAAAAATGTAAGAAAAAAACTCTTTTACTGAATTTAGAAATATATTATAATACATAAGAAAAACCTCTCTTTTCCGGACTTCAGACTCCGCCCTCATCATGGATACCCCATCATAGAACTGTTGAAATAAAACTCACCCAAATTGGCATAAACATTGTCCGCTTTGGATTTGATGGATCCACCTGCATTGGGATTGCCGCTTATAATGGCCGAGTCCACACTGCTGGCACTCAGTGTAGCTGTCAGTTCGGTCTTTTGTTTGCGTCGCAGTTCGGCACTTTTGGGGGGCGGTGGACGTGCCGGCTTATTGGCCTCATGATGGGCACGCTGTTGACCCTCGCTGGCACGCAACGGTGGTGCTGGTGGTTTGGCGGTGACAACAGCCACCGTTTGAGCGGAAACTGAATCATTTGTCTTGGTTATATCCTTGACCACCTCGACAGCAGTGGGATTTATGTCAATGGGATGTATGATAACTAGGCGTGGTTTGCCCACAACACTGCCATCATCGCCGGTGCATATTTCCGTATACATGCTGTTGTCCTTTTTGGACAAATGCTCATGGGATTTGCTGTTGTTGCTGCTGCTACTGCTGCTGCCTCCGTTGCTGCCCATGCGCAGAAATTTCTTAATGGAAAACTTGGATTTCTGTTTCTGTGGCGGTGATGGAGTCGGAGATTTCTTACTGCTCGGAGTATCGACTAAGCCCGCAGCGGCTAGACACTCTTCGGACATGGAGAGATGTCGTTGATTTCTCGGAGTGGGCTCTGGGGTCAGGGGTTGCTTCAGATTCAACACGGAGCTGGCCGATTGCAGCTGCAGCTGTTTGGTCGCATTGGCACGTTGCATCACAAAGGTGTTGAGACTACGGAATTTGGGATTTATTACGGCACGCTCACGTTTATCCTTCTCCCGTATAACAGGTGCTGCCGCTGCCACAGCCGCTTTCTTGGTATACAAATTGCTGGCTGGTGTTACTGTTGGCATTGCCTCAGTTACGGTTGCTGCTGCTGCTTTTGCTGCGGCTGCTGATGCTGCTGCTGATGCCTCTTTGGTCGGCAACTGTTTGCGCCTCCACTTTGGTTGCTTGTTCAAATTCAACTACCAAACTGTAATCGCGTTCCGGCGTAGGAGGAGCGCTCAGTTTTGGCTCCGGCGGCGGATTCGGCGCTTTGCCCTTCTTTAGCTTTGCATCAGCTGACTCAGCTGCTGCTGCTGCTGCGGCGGCTGTTGCTGCTGCTGCTGCTGCTGCCGATGTTGCTGCCAGCAGATTCTCACTTGACTTGGAAATTGCTGTTTGCAGTTGTGTGATGAATTGTTGCTCAGCACTGCTGGGTTGACGTTTGCTCATAAAACTTTTCAGTGGTGAATTATTTGTTGCTGCTGCCAATGTTGCTGCCGATGTTGCTGCTGTTGTTGCTGTTGCTGCTGCTGACGTTTGGCTTTGCTGGCAGCTCGGGCTTTTTGAGGCCGTGCAGAAATGAGGGACGTGCATCGCATTTCATTGGCGGTGGCGGAGATTTTGGCAATGCCGGCAATTGCTGCGATATTGCTTCCGTTGCTGTTTCCTTTTGCTGTTGTTGCTGCTGCTGTTGTTGCTGCTGCTGCTGTTGTTGCTTCTGCTCCAGCTTGTTGTCCGGATCGGCGCTGCCATCGGGTTCGCCATGCAACTCACGACTTTTGACAGCCGCCTGGTTGCCGGATTGATCACCAATCTGTATATCCTCGTAGTCGGAGTTATTGGTGCTGGCGCTGAGTTTCTTCTCCACCATTGAACGCTGTTCGTTGCCAGTTTTGAGCACACCATTGGGCAAATTCTTGTATTCACTGCCAATGCTAATGCCAATGCCGGAATCGGATTCACTGCGTATCATGTTGTAGGCATTCTCCTCATCGGAACTGCCATCGAAGCTGCTGCCGGTGGAGTCGAGTGCATCATCTGAGCTGCATTTGGTGACAATCAAACCATCCGAAGTTATTTTACTGGTCATAAAGTTGCCCTCGTGCAGATTGTAGCTGGCTGCTCGTGTCTTGGAGCTCAACAACATGTCCGTAATGTATTGTGAACTGGAGTAGTGGGCATTGCTGGCCTCCGTGGGCGCTCCACTGGCCACGCCCACCTGTTCACTGTACTTGCCATCGGGTAGATTCTCATAGCTGAGCTGTGTCTCCACCACATCGTAGTAGGCGGAAACACCATTCTCCGTGTCCGAGCAATTGCTGTCCGTGTCGGAATATTTGTGACACACATTCACCT
This sequence comes from Drosophila tripunctata, assembly GCA_035047385.1. NCBI lineage: Eukaryota > Metazoa > Arthropoda > Insecta > Diptera > Drosophilidae > Drosophila > Drosophila tripunctata. The sequence goes on from JAWNPS010000100.1 coordinate 1,548,746, forward strand.
TGGGTTTGGCGTGCTCCTTGGTTATGGGCGTGTTCCTGGCAATGGGTTTCTTAAGGTCGAGAAATGGCTTCGGCGCATCGCTTAGCGCACTTAGTTCAAATTTAATCTTGCTGCTGCTGCTGCTGCTAGCAACAGTTGTTGTTGTTGTTGTTGCTATTGCTGTTGTGACTACGTTTTCGCTCTGCTTTTGTTTCTGCTGCAATGTTTCGGAGATTTCATCGAGCAGTGATTTCTCCATGGCTCGCTCAATGGGCGGACTGTCCTTGCCATCGCGAGACGATGCTGTTGCTGTTGTTGATGTTGATGTTGATGTTGCTGGCGTGCTCTTCACCAGCGTGGGCGTCAATGTGGTTGTCACCTTTTTGGTGATGCTGTTGCTGCTGCTTTTGATGCTTGTGGCTGTTGTTGTTGTTGCTGGTTTCGCTGTGACTTTTGTGGTAATTGTTGTTGCTGCTGCTGTTGTGGTTGCTGCTGCTGTTGTCGTCTTGCTTAGCTCTGTGGTTGCCTTGCTTGGCGTTGCTTTTGTTGCTGTGCCTGACTTTGTGGGCTGTCCAAAGGGCATCACATTGATTGTTAACGTCTGCTTTTTGCCCTCTTTGTCCACTTGTGGCGCCCCAAGCTTCAGTGCCGCAAATGACTTCTTAATGTTGTCCTGAGCATCGCCCAACAGGTTGCCATTGTTCATGTTGAAGTCGGTGTTGGCACGCGTAATGCGTTTCAATTCGACGGCATCCTCATCATCGGTTTCCGTGATGGCCATGTCATCGTGCTCATTACCGAGATTCATAAAATCATGATCATCATCATCGTCGTCATCATCATTCTCAGACCATTCACCGCCATAGCCTATGACCTCATGCAGCTGCTTGGGAAAACAGACTTTGCCCGATTTACTCGAATTTCCCGACATGTTGCTGAGCTTGCTAAATGTGTTGCTGCTGTTGCTGCTGCTGCTGCTCGATGTTAGACGCACTCCGAAAGCCTTTTTGATAATGCTCTTGGCCGGCGTCTTGTGCTTATTGGGATAATCAATCTTTGTCTCCGATTTGAGTGCACTGCTCAGTTTACCCGCTGCGGCAGCAGCTGCTGCTGCTGCTGCTTTGTGCTCATCCTTGGACTTGAAGCAATTCGAACACAAATCCTTTTTCCACGCATTCTGCGTGAAGTGTGAACAAATTGAGGAAGACATTTCAAATGTGTTGTCAACTGTTGCTGCTGTGGTGCTTGCTGCTGCTGCTGTTGCTGTTGTGACTTTTCCACCTTAGGCCATATTCTGCAATGATATAAAGTGTAAACATAAAGTGAGTTGTGAGTTGTGAGCTATTAGCGTATATAACAAAACTTTCTTTGCAAAAGTTGCGCAAGCGGTGACAGCAAGTGTTGCTTGTTGTTGCATTTGGGCAGACCAGCAATTAACTTTCACTGTGCAACAGCAGCAGAAGCTGGCTTCTGCTGTGTGGCATGCCCCCAACATTATTGAATGCAAATACTTTATAGGTATATAAGAGCGGCAACAATTGTTGGCAATTTATTAGCAGCAACTGTTGGCCATGTGTTTGGTCATTGAATGTCTTCAACAAACATTCATTCAACATGGCAACTATCAATCAATCTTCATCTTGATAATGAAATTATTGAAATTTGCTGTTGTTGCTGTTGATGTCGATATCGTTGTTGTGGGCATTGATTGTTACTGTGGTTGCTCACGTACATGAAGATGCTGCAAGCTGGACCTTCACAAAGATTGTCAAAGTTTTCTTTCTCTCTCGCTTCACGCCTAACGGTCTTTGATTGCTGTTGGGTAATCAGTTGCATGTCTTTGTTGCTGCTGTTGTTAGTGCTTCTACTGTTGCTGCTGCTGCTATTGCTACTGCTACTGCTGTTGTTAGTTAGTTTATTTATGTTTGCGCTTTAACTTGTCGCATGCTTAAATGACTTTCTAAAATTATCCAGGAAAGTGACTGTCCAAACTTTGCAATGTCTGTTGTCACACTGCATCTGCAATGACTGACAACTGAGCAACAGCTAACAGTAACAGCCTAAAAGCAATAATCTGACAAAAAAAAACTGGTTTTCCTAAGCAGAATTAGTTATAATTATATCGTTGACTTCCTCAAGAACTTGAAACAAAGAAATAATGCAATAATTACGAGTACAGTTCTCACAATCACAATCAGAATCAGACTCAGAATCACAATCATATCCAAAGGCGTTTCTTTTGTAACAGTTTTGAAGATTACTCACAACAACAACAATAAGAACAAAGAGATCTTTTTTGAAACAATGCAGCGTTATGTCTTTAAGTCATTAGCCCTCTTTAACACCAAACGGCAACAGCAAGTTAAGTTGCCAACTCAATTCGGGCAACAGTCGCACAGACACATTGTGTTGCTGCCTAATTGGGAGTGTTGTTGCTGACAACGATAGCAGCAACAACAGCAAACGGTGACAGCAACACCCACTGCTTTGTCTCTTTTCTTTTTTCAGCTTCTTCTTCTTCTTCTACTGTTGTTGCTGCTGCTGTTGTTGCTGCTTTTGGCTCATTTATCAACGCCAACGAAAGTTGACCCATTGTTGAATGTTGGCCGCGGCATGCAACATTTGCCCCCTGATTTTTGCATTGCCAACAGCAGCAACATCTGCTCCAGTTTTTTTGGGTCAACGTTTTGGCTAAACGTTAATAAACATAAATCTTTGTTTAATGCAATCCGACCGCAAAAAATCCGACAATTGGCATTAGCCAAGGCAGGGGAAGGTAGTAGAGGGTAAGCGTACCCAATTGCATAACGATGGCATGCAAATGTTGCCGATGTTGTTGATGTTGCTGTGGCTGTGGCTGTGGCAGTTGCTCTGTTTTCATCTTTTTTTGCATATCGCGTTTGTTTGGCCGTGTTACACATAAATTTAGCACAGGTTGCTATTTGTTTGTTTGCTTGTTTGTTTTTTGTTTTTGTTGCTCGTTAATTGTTTGCATTTTTTCTTTCACTCAATTTGCATTCGGTTGCGGCATCGATTGCCAATTTGTTTATGGCCACAAACGAGGCTGCATTCTCATACAATTGCTAAGCAATTAGAGGCCAAATCAGCGAGTAAGCAAGTATTGTATGAACTACTTTAAACGTATTATTATTTGGTAAGTTATACTTTCACGTTTAAACTGCAAAAGAAAATGGTTGCATACTTTTAGGTGCTTGCATTGCCAATAAATTACAAAGAGCCATAACTTCTGTTATGCCCATTCGATCTTGTTGCGATAAAGTGGTGTCGTATTTATTACTATTGAAAGTCTACTATAAACGAGTAAACTGCAATAGCAGCTGTTATATTTGCAATAAAGTGGCTTATGTTGTTATTGCCCCATAGTTTCTGTAGGTCAAGTGTACAGGTTAGTAGAAGGATTGCAAATATAGACTGTTGGAGGCTTTGTTTTAAAATATTCCCCTTTATACCTTGTGTTACATACTTAGCTACACAATTAATATACCCATTTACACCACAAGCAACATGTATATTGTTTAGTTTTAAAACCATAAGCTGTTTCACTAAACAAACCGGCAACAATTTGTGCCCATTTGAGCACAAAAGTGGACAAAACAAAAAAAAGAGTAGCAACATTCGAGCCAGGTCAACAGATCTTGAGCTGCTGCATAAGGAATGTTGCTTTTCATGCCCCACCAACAACAACAACAAAAAATTAAAATAGAGAGTTATCAAATCAAGTTGCTGCTGCAAATAAATGTGCATAAATTTCATGATTTCACACAGGACGGATCTAGATTGAAGACAGGACGGGGTGTTGGCTCGTTAGCCAAACGATTTGGCCAAAATTGGCTGCTCGGATACACGTATAAACTCGGTCAGCTGGGCAGCAGCATTTAATTGATGCAGGAGAATGTTAAAAGTGTTGGAATTTCATTTATTTTTCTTTTTGGGGTTCGAAAACTTGTTCTGTGCCGTCAACCCATTTCAATATTTTGCATTTCGGCTTAAACCGATCGCTTGGCATACAAATTGGAGCCGCTTGCAGGCAACAAAACCGTTAACTGACCGTCCATACGTACGTACATATGTATGTACGTATCCGAGACCAAATGGGGCCAACAGGTTTAATCAACAAATCAGCACTGGAAAGTTCTCTGCGATTGCACATTTTTTCTATCTCACAGTAGTAGTTGTTCTTTTAATTTTTCTTTTTTTGTTTTGTTTGTTTGTAAGCTGTTAACTTGACCAAAGTGTTCCACTGGAATTCGTTATACCAGATCTGTACATTTCATGGAGAGAAATGGTTATTAATATAGACAGTAATCAAATCAAATGCTCCATTAGACATTAGACTTTCTGGCACTTTGTTGCTTCGTATCCACGTTGCAACCTCATACACTTCACAGCAAAACGAATCACCGCAGAAAGTTTCTACAGAAGTCAAAAAATGATCTGAGAAAATATTTAAATTCGAGTTCGCTGTGAGATTTGTGTGTGTGTTGAGTTTGTTCCACATTTACATGGGAGATTTATGCGTGGCAGCGTCGACAGCTTCTTCTCTTCCCCATTTCCCAGTAGATACTTAGAAGTTTATTTATATATGCATATACATATATAGTATAGATATTGACAAACACCTGCGTTATGCATGCCACAATTCTATCTTTCGGATTATGCAAAACATTTTCTAGCACTCAAGCATATTCCCTTAATTATGCGTAGCTAGAGATATATACTGAACTCTATGGATCGTTTGAGTTCAACTATTTGAGTTATATGGGCGATGACTGATCCAATATTTACGCAAATTTAATACTATATATAAACATATGTACGTTATGTTTATGAACATTCAGCAAATTCCTCAGCTAAAAGCGCTTATGATTTCGGGTTGGGCTCAGCGGATGTTGTGGGCGCCGCTTTAAATGTCAACTTCTCTACGTCTCCGATTTGGATTCGGATAACTATAACCCATAAATGGCAGTTTGGCAATTAGACGCAAAAAAGTTGTTTAAACCAAATGGAAATTGAGCTCTGACGTGATTTTTCAGATTAGAACAAAAGTCGAATATATATATGTTGTATGTTAGTGGTTTTCAAATTGCCACGTTTTAGCTATAAATGGCTAAATGATGATGTTAAAGTGTAAAAGTTCATGGCCGAAATATAATATTAGTTCTATATTTGATTGCTAATTTGAACTTTTTTAATATAATATTTATATAAATTCAAATGATTCATGCCTGATTTATATCTTCTCCTTTTTGTAAGAACATAATCTAATTTAGCCCAAATATAATTTCAAGACCAGCATATTAATTTTACATAATTTTCTTTTGCTTTCTAAAATTTTTAAACTATTTCCGAATAAATTTTGTTCATCCAAATCTGTTTGTATGTGAATTTCTTGATTTACTGAGCAGTTTTTTTTTAAAACAATTTCAAACCATTTTAAACTAATATTAAATATTCAAGTTATGCAATCATAGGATATCCGCCAAGTTCACAATCTTTTCGCAGTCTCATGCTCAGACATATTCTAAACTCAATGCCAACTTCATTAATAAACCAAGTCACAACCGGCAACAGAAAATAATAAGGAAAAATAAAACTAAAGAACTAATTAAGTTTGGTCAGTTGATGGCCTAGACCAACTCTAGTTAGTCTTAGACAATTAAAGACAATTCAAAAATGTCATTAGCCAAATGGCACTCGTTGCTCAGAGCTTGAATTAAAGCAACTTTGGAGAACTCGTATTGCCCGGATGTTATTGTTGCTGTTGTTGTTGTCAGCAGGTAAGACAACAAACTTGTAAGACCACAACAACAATAACAGCAACTGCAACAACAGCAGCACTTCAATTATGAAGAAGTTTGTGTATCAAGTTTAAAGTTTGGTTTCAAGTTAAAACTATGAGGAAGCGAACAAAGTTCTGTATGCTAAGAAAAGTAACCGAATATCTTAAGCGATTATATGGAAAGATATAAGTTATAAAAGTTTGAGTTTGGGGAAACTTTTTTTTGAACGGCAACTGTCTTTGAATCACACGTTGATCTTGATACGAGACTCATTTTGACTGATTTGATGGTTTCACACTACTAATTTCTGTTTTCTACACAATTCCGCTATCAATTATGCTCAGATCTGTCAACTTTTTCTCACACCATTTGAAGAAGTCATGAACTTAGAATAAGCATTCGCGTTCGCGTTCGTATTCGCATTCGCATTCGATGGGTGTGTTTGTGTGTGTATGTGGAGTGAGGATTGTGCCACAGATTAGCGGCAACTTCTTTTGATCAACATTCTTTTTAGCTAAAAGTATGTTAACTACAACGGAATGTATGTACATATGTATGAATATTGTTCTTGGTTTCTTTCTGCTGCAACATGATTCAAGGTTAAGTTCCCATGTCGCCACAGATTGGCGTCGTCTTCGTTTTCATTTTGCGCTCAGTGTTGGCAAGGGCAACAGTTGAGAAGTTAAGAAGACGAGACTCGAGACTTTTGGGGTGCAGCTGCAACAAAAGGCTGCAAATTAAATAAATGGAAACGCATTCATTCATGCAACCGAACGTGGCGTGGCATGGTTTGACTTGGCGTCTGTGTGGTGCCAAGAACAGGTTCAACTTCCAGTTGCTCCTTCATTTCCATGACCATTTCCAACGCCATCCCATCTCATTTACTGCCCCAGACGCACATGTGTTGCCACAACATGTTGCTTCATTAAAAAAAATGAGGAGTCCCAAAAGCAACAAAATGTGTCACTTACTCAAAGCTGGCATCACATTTCAGCTTTGTAGACCCTGTACTTGAAAAGCACAAATCGGGTATATTAAGTTTGTTGTAGGCCCTTTAAAGTGCATATGTCTGACTCTTTGTATGATATCAGAGGCTTTGGGAGCTAGAGCTACTTAACTTGACAACTTGCTTTCTTCACTATGCACGCAGATCAGGTATTTTAGCAAGAACTTCAAGAAGAACTCTGTCATAGACTTGCTTTTTTATAAGTGCTGTCTTTTTTAGTCTTTTTTAAGTCGACATGCTTCAACTTACTAGCATTGTATCGCTTTACACAGTTCTCGGCATTTTTTTATGACCACACACTCCGGTCCTCCACTCTATAATATTGTTTAATTTTTAATTATGCACTGTAAAAAAACACTTTATGATGCGTAGAAACTGTGATAATAAAGAAGTTCTGGTCCGCCAGCTGTGGCCAGATTACAAATCATAAAAACCATATATGAACATACATATACATATATTTAAAAGGAATATAAAAGTACAAAAAGAAAACCTGTTGCGTGGGATATCTGTTTGTTTATATGTATGCCTGTGTCCATGTGCAGTTGAAGTTTTGTCGCCGTTTTGTGTTGTATGCAACAATTTTGCGTGCACCATTTGTTAGCTGTCAAAGGCTGCTTGGCCTGGCCAAGACAGTTGCAGATTGCAGTAGTGGCAGCTTTGTGGTTGCATTCATGACTCATGACCCAACAGTTGGAGTTTTCCTTGGCCCCTTCATTTCCAGTACTGCACTCACTACAAATCCAACTGTTTGTGGTATTTGTCCAGTCAGTTGCAGCTGAAATGCCAAAAGAGTTTGAACCAAATGTTGGCTTTTGTGGGTTTTTTTTTCTCCTCTGTTGTTTGTTGTTTTCTTTTTTTTGGCCAAATAGCCTGCCGCTGGCATTAAGTCATCGTGTCGCAGTCAAAGTCTGACAATTGTTTGCTCTTTTAAAGCCTTCTTTGTACACCGGCAACCGGTTCACATTCAAAATCTTGCCCGGTAGAAACCATAAACTATGTACAACCAACGACTTCTACAAATAATACAAAACAATGGCAACTAAATGATGTCTGATGTGCTTCAAGCTTCAGTCTACGTACAAAAGCTCTACCTGAGTTTACGATTCACAACATAAAGAACTATAAATTTCATTGAGTTTTATGCACTGTAAAACTGTGCAATTAAAGCGCCAATGTATAAATAATAGACAATTTGAAAAATAACATAGAGTAATATATGAGAGAATTGGAATTTTGTATGAATTTTGCTTAGACTAAAACAGAATTTGGAATTTTTTCTTTTTAATTTAAACGCTAGCACTGCTACTCCTTATTTTCATGAAGTACTTGACTTTTTCTCGCTGTGTAAAGCTGCATGAGAATTATATTACCGTCTCTGATTGTACAGCGTATCATCTAGTTGAGTTTTATAAACATTCTACCCTTTTATTTTACTTTTCTATACAACTCTAGCAATGTCTGACTTTTATTGCACAATTAAACACAGAGCATCGAACAAAAAAACTACAAAAACAATTATAGTAAATCAAGCTAAGAACAATTTGCCAATAGCCATGTTATTTTGGGCAAGAAAATTTTGTCTGGCAAATATATAAGTAGGTATTTTTATTTGGGCATGCCCAACAATTCGTTGGCAAATTCTGCAACAAAATGTATGTCGACTTGCATGTATATGTTTGTAATACATCTATCTGTAATTGTATATCAAAGGTCAGCAACTATTTGCATTGCAGACAGACAGACGGACAGAGAGAGAGAGACAGAGAGACAGACAGCGACAAAGGAGTTCATTTGCCGACAGACGCTCGCAAATTGGCTTGAAAATGGAAATTTGAGATCATGTTAATAATATGTTACAAAATCTTGGTCAAAGTGTTTAATTTTGTGTGTTGTTTTACAGTCTAGACATTCGCAGTTAAATTTAGTTCAACAACATGACAATATGCCACTTAAAGTTGCCAATTTGTAAGCTGGCCAATATGCTTGTGCAAGCCAACTGGTATTTATTAAAACACGATTTGCCCATAAGCCAAAATACATACATACATAAATATATCTATTACGTATAAGCAAGGACAAATGGCAATTACGACAACATGTTGCTGTTGTCATTGTTCGCTGCTCAACAATGTGTATGTAAAAGAAAGCCGCTGAGCTCTTGGCCAAGTTCAGAGTTCAATGGAAGTCGAGATAAGAGCAAATGGCAAAGAGAAAAGCTGAAACTCGATAGGAGAGTGTCGACAGCGAAATAGGCAATTGCTGGCGGGCATTTGCAGGGCGAATTTGTTGTATTGTAACTTTTTGGGCAATGAACCTGTAGGCAACAACAACAACAATAATATTGCATTAAATAATCATAAATAACAATGTTGTAGTTACAGCACAGAGAGACAAGTTGCTGTTGCCCATCGAACCCGCCGGCAACTTGCACTTTTCTTTTGTTTTCGCCGAGCATTGTAGAAAGTGCATGACGCATGGCTAGAGGTTGCTGTGGGGGTGCCAGCAGCAACAGCAACAGCAACAGCAACGGCAACAGCAGCAGCGGCAGCAACAGCTGCTTGGCAATGTTTAATTGAGGCAACTTGAAATGGGCAAGCTTGCAACAGCCACAACAACAACAACAACAACAACAACGTGCCACAGTCTGGCAAACTCACGACGCGTCTGACAGCTGACGTCGTTGTTGGTCGTGAGAAATGAAATCAATTGAGCTGGCAATCGTCTGTAGTTCATTGTTGCTCTTGCTGTTGCTATTGCTGTTGCAGTTGTTGCTGCATTTCGCTACGAGTTAAATTAATCAGTGCAAATGCTGCAACAATATTTGAAAGTCAAAGTTTGCCTCGACGCGGTCAACACAACAATTGTTAACACAACGCGTGCTTTTGGGCCGCGAGACTTGACATTTAATTGGCATTAATTAGCTGTGTGTACTTTGCGGCCAAAAGCAGCAACTTTCACTGTCGCCTACGCCAAAAGTGGCAGAGAGATAAAACATAGACAGGCAAAGATAGCGAGAGAAAGAGTGGGAGTAAGAGAGAGAGAGAGGAAATCTCAATTGACTATTTCAATTGAGGTAGCAGCAAATATTGAATGAGTGAGAGATGATATCTAACGGTGGCTGACAACTGTCTGATACGCTCTTCTCATTTCAAGAGGGCTACCACTGTTGCAATCGCCATTCAGCGTTTTCTAGCGGTTTTTGTCGCCACGCTTTTCTCACGCACTGCAAAACGCGTCGTTTAGCGGTTTTCGTCATACTTTTTTTTGTGTTTGTTTTTGTGCAATTTGCTTTAATGCACTTTTAATGCAGACAACAACAGCAACCACAACAACTCCAACGAACACAACAATAACAGTTATTGTTGCAAGCTGACAGTTGATGGCATTAAATGTGAGTGACATTTTTCTTCATTTAATTCAACACATTGTCAACAGCTTTTGTTTAGCGTGGCACAGACTCCCTCGAAACTGATGCAATTTTACAGTTTATTGCAAACTCGAGGGATGGGGTGCTCTGCTGTTGCATGTGGCACATCATTTGGTTATCCAACAGTTTAGCACCTAATTGAATTAGTTTGTTCTGCCACATAAAATAGTGACACATATAGTATATATATTCAAGAAACTTGTCGTTTGCTGCCACGTGTGCAACATTCGCAATGGCATGCCACATTTTAGTTAAGTATATATATTTAGTGTGTGTATTTTTGGAAAAACTCTCCGAAATACATTTCCGAACAGCAAATGAAGCAGCAGCAGCAGCAAAACGACTAACGAGATAAATTTGTCTCGCTTTGTTGTATTGTGTCTAGAGTGTAATTTTGTTAGAAATGGAAAGTTTTATTGTTGTCATCGTAGATTCCAAACATAAGAAACATAAAACAAAACAATCTCTCAGACTAAACGTTGCTGATACACAGCTGCCTTTTGTTGTTGTTGTTGTTGTTGTAGCGCCTCTATTTCTGTACATTTTCTAAATCTTCGGAAATCTTTTCAATTGTCTTTCCACAAAACCGTTTAGTGGGAGTCACATTTACAAAAAGAGAGACACAACTGTAGACACTTGCAAACAAATTAAATTAATTATACAATAATTGGATTTTACATTTCATTTCATGTGTTGACATGCTCATAATACCCTATAGAAAAGCATATTATAAGTTTATAACCAGTGGGACACAAATTTGGTATATAAAATTATGTATTGTGGAGTTTTGTGATATGTTAAGATTTTTTAGGGAAAGTCTTACACTTTGCATTTTCTATATTCTCGCTAAAATATGATTAGAATCGTAGAAATGTATCTTCGAGTTGTCTATAGAAACGAATAAAAGGTTAGTTTTAGTTACTTTATGTTTTTTAAATATGTTATGAATAGGATAGACTGAATTTTAGTACAAAAATATGATACTTTTGATGTTAATATATCTTTTGCTTTCTATATTTTACAGAAATTTTTATGAACGTTGCATCGTTAGTACAGGGTATTTAACAGCATTTTCTGTTAGTTTCTTTCAAATACTTTTGAAAATCTATAACTAAGCTTCAGCTAAGCTGTTTAACTAATAATCAGAAAGGGAATTTAATTCGTTAAGGTAACTATCTCTCTCCATTTCTACAATATAGAAATAATTTAGAAATTTATAACAAAAACGCAGCTTTTAAATACAAATAATAAGCACTTGTAATCGTTATAGTTGTGTTTAAAATGCAAAAACGTATTAAAGTGATTATTCAATTAATATAGTTTTCTTATCAATCGAACATCTACATGTATAATATGTCAATAATATTCTCTTCCCCTCTTCCTTTCCCTTTGCCACTGCCTAAGCTCATTGATTATCGTTTTGAGACATTGTTTAATGTGTGGCAAATTAAGGTATTCAATTAAATATGCTGTTAACGAACTGTTGGGGCTTCAACAGTTGCCAAGTAGCAGTCAAATGCTTCCCGGTGTTGCAACACGGCGGGTGTGCAAAAAAAACCCGTGAGAGTTGCCACTTCCATTACCCCTTGCCGCCACACACCTTTCACCTGCCACGCAGACAGACAGAGAGACCGACAGACGGACAGACAGACGTACAAACGAACACACATTGTTAGTGGCAGTCGCATCGAATTACAAGTGTTTTACATGCCAGAGTCTGACAGCTCTTCAATTGCATTCACAGCTTGCAGTTGCACTTACAAATTACACACATTCGCTGCAGAAAAGTGGGCGCTAATGGGCGTGGCAAAAAGGCAGCCAAATGGCCAGGTTGCATGTCAAGCAACGCGGTTACGCATTTTTGCATTCTGTGTGAATTTCAATGGAAAATTATAAACTTTTATGGACAATACGTTGGGCGAGGGCAAATTGGAAAATGGAAAACGTTTTTCTAACCTGTTAAAGCTGTGTTCCTGCCACTTTTCGTGTTGCTCGTTTAGGTTTTTATTGTTTGCCTGAAATGAAAAATATGAGGCAACATTAATTTTGATCGTTGTCAAAAAACAATTGCAGTAATAACTATCTGGTGAAGATAGAGGTGGGTAAACAGGACTGTAAAAGACCCTGTTGTGATAACACGTAGTTGATTTATCTCTAAGTTGTTTGAATTAATCAAAACGTTCAACACAAATCTCATGATTAGTTTGTTGATTAACTTTTTAGTTTATCCTTGCAACATGATGAAATTTTTAGAATACTTTCTGATTATAGTTTCTGTTATATATGTATACCAATGGTTTAAGACTCTAGCTCGAAAACTACTCTTTTATTATAAGCTTTATACAAACTCGATCGCATATCCCTTTTACTTTTTTTTACACACAGAGTAGAGCAACAACAAGTACATTACAGTTCAATACCCCCAAGGGTCGCATGCAATATCAATGCTCATTTTTTTTTGGCTCGAAAATCGAATTACCAAATGTTAAATCCGTGCCTCTTGCCGCCCGCAACATTGCCACAAAATTGCGACGGCGCCAAGATTCAAGCAATGACCCGAATTCAATGAACGTTGCGATCGTATTTCTGCACGCCTCTGTTCCCCCTATCCCTCTCGCTTCTACCGCTGCTCATGTGCTTTTAGCCAGGTTAAGCGAGGTGTTGGCAAATGCCAATGCAAGGCATTTTTAATCGACGCCAAAAGACTTCGTGTAATCGAGCTATGTAAAAGCAAAATTTTTATTGTATTGTCACTCTTCCAAAGCTGTTGACCAAGTTGCAGCCAGTTTTATGCACTTGAACACTTGGCTTTTTATGCCTTTCAATGTGCACTTAAAAAAAAAGTAAAACAGCAACAAAAAACATAGAAACATAGCAGCGTTTATCAAGGTTAACGTGCCAAGTACCAACTGGTAAGTGGTAAATGGCAAGCGGTTTTACTTTTACCACTTTTAATCACCCAACGGCCAAGTTAAACACTTGTTCTTGTGACCCAACGAACCGGCTATTTATTCATTGGTAATTCACCTATTTATGGTCAGAACCAGTTCAAATCATCGATTGTAATTTGCAAAATTTACATAAATCGCAATTTAAGTAAGAAATAGATAAATGAAATTGCAATTAAAGTGCCATGTTCTTTTTGTAAGGCAGTTAACTAGAAGGTTGTAGTTCGATTTATGTCTGAACTAATTAAACGATTAGTAAAAGTTTCTGTTAAACAGTCGAGTTAACATTTAATAAAAAGTTTGTCCAAGCAAATTACATTGTACACTTTTGTTTAGTTGGACATTAGGTTTTGAGTATATGTATGCATATATTTTGGTATGATTTATAGAAAGTTCTATTAATTGAAATTTTAAAATATCAGACTGATATTATTTTACGCTTTGTTTTAAAAATTTAAAAAAAAATATAATTGTTCATAAAATGTTAATTTATTTTGATTTCAATTTTACATTTTATCCAATAACTTATACTTTTCTCTCGAAAATATAACTTAAGTTCTACTTTATCATAGAAAACATAAAACAAATCTTTATCTATTTTTTTTGTTAATTATTATTTCCTAGAATTTTGCAAATTATTTTAAGAATCTGTTCAAATTTAAATATATTTATATTAAAATAAGATTTGCGATCTGTAGTTTTAGATACCCTAAGATTTACGCTAAGAGAATAATCTAATATCTTTTAAAGTTCTACTATTTAATACTATAAATTACTTTTTTTTAAGGAAGAATTTAAAACTGCCATAAATTTTTAATGAAATTTCATACAAACTCTCAAAAACAGTGCTTTAAGAATATAGTTGTTTGATAAGAAACAGTTTGTCAAGCACATTCACCCACTCAATCACTTAAAATGCAACTTAAATCAAATGCAATGCCGGCTTTGCCATGTAATTAAGAGCATTAAAAGCGCAGTCAGAAAGCGCAGATTAATAGAATAGGAAGCAGAGAAGGAGAAGAGCTGAGGAGAGCTGAGGGGATTGCGAAAGGGGAAAGGTGATCGTGTGGTGTTCAGTTAAACTGTAGTTTACTGTGGTGCTGCTGCTGATGCTGCTGCTGCTGACAACTGTTTAATTAACAGAAATTCCATTTGGACGGACTGTTGTTGGTTTTGATCATTAGCATCGAGATCTTGCGAGTGACAGACAGACAGCCAAGCGAGTGGGCCAATTTAACAGCTTGGAGAGGTTAGAGGCAACAGGCAAGAGGTGGAATATGGCAAGAACTGGATTTGGTATCGAAATCAGTCATATGTAATTAATTGTTTGGCATTTTTCTAAGGCTATCGTGTACAGTTAATAACCCTGAAGGGGGTGCTTTGTAATGTGAACTCAAACTCAAACGCGAATTGGTAGAGAAATCGCTGTGACTGCGGTTGGCTTAAGTTGAGATTTGAATCTAGATTCTTAAAAGAATAACAATTAAAATTGCATGTTTAGGAAGTTTATATTGCTACCATTTGTGGATTCAGCAGAATTTGAACAACTCCAAGTGAACCTAAATCATGGGGAGGAGGTGATAATAGAGCTAAAAGCAAAAACACTGAAGGTCATTACCGGAAAAACGGGTTTCTGTCTCAGCAGTCAAGTGAGTAAGCATTTGGCATTAAAAAATACCGTTGGGATTATGGCACTGAATATGCATGGGCGTTTGCCTTAATGGGCAACACACTAAATGCCGTCAGTTACCAAGTTACCAAGCTACCAGCTACTAGCCGTTGCATCGCTAAAAACAAGCTGCAACAACATTTGCATCTGCATTTGCAACTGCATCCACATCTGCATAAATTATGCAGCCAGAGTCATTTTGCAAGTTGTCATTTGTTGGTAAAGGCAAAGACAGAAGACGACAACAATGTTGACGTTGTTGATGTTGATTTTGATGTTCATCATAATGACGTTGTTGATGGCGATGATTGAGTTGCAGTTGAAGTTGCAGATGAAGATGGAGATGGAGTTGCATTGTCAAGAGGCAGGCCAAACGCCTCGTTGTGAATTTGCATGCAACAAGTGGCTGTACAATTGATTTAATTATGTGGCAAGTTCTTTTATTCTGTACTACTAGCAATTAAACAACTCAACAGACCGCTAAAAGTATTTGTCAGCTTGTTTCAGAGATGGCTCTGTTAACAGCGCGGAGGTGAACTTTAACATTTTTTTTAATAAAATTAAATTTGAGTACCTATAAAACAAATAACATTAAGAAAATCTCCTCTATATTTGCTAAAGACGTTTCACAGTTCCACTGTTAATTAACAGTCTCAAGTTACTGCGGTCTCTGTTGAATAACTGTCGTAGATTCATAAACCTCTCTCGGTTAAAGTGTAATGAAACTTATCAAAATATGTACTTAAATTTTTCTGTTTGATTAAAAAATAACTATTCTGTTACTTAAAATATTATTTAAATGTAAACAACTTAAAAGATTACACTTAAAAATCGTTTATCTGTTTGACGACGACTGTTAATAAAGAGTAAAGGTTTCGCATAGCTGAAAATATCTGCTGACTTGTAGTTAATAGTATTTACTAAATAATTTATCAATTTCGGCATTCCTTATCTCAACATCTTGCTTAACAGAATAGTTACGGTTATCACTGACATAAGCCTTCCACATTCTTCAATATCAAATGACTATTTTAAAGCTAATTTATTTGACATAATTTTGAGGTCGATTGCTAAACAAATTCTTTACGCTCGCAACTTCTTTTGCTGCCTGTTGGATTTGTAACTGTAGTTGACATCAATGGGCCAAGAAGATGAAGAAGAGGAAGCAGTAGGCAGTAGGCTGTTGCTGGAAACCGGTTAAGCATTTCTAATGCGTATGCTTATACATTATGAACAGGCTTTTATGATTGGTTATTTATGCGCAGTCAATGACACAAACCCCCAAAAGCCCCAAATGACTTTGATGCTGTTGCTGTGACTGTTGCTGCTGATGTTGATGTTGGCTAATGCCGTTCTTTTCTAACCGTTAACTGAACTGACAAATGCAACACACTCGAAATGCAGATACTTACTAACATGACTGCTGGCCACGTTGCACTGCAGACTGCAACTTTCTACAACCAAACAAAACTAAAGAAAAAAAAAACTAACAGAAAGAAAGAAAGAAAAACAAGTTGAGTGGCATCATTTGCTTTTTGTAACATGTCTACGCCCAAGAGTCCAACTCTAACTCTAACTCCGACTCCGACTCTAAGTTGAAGTCGCTGCTCAATTGAATGCTTCAATGGAGCAGAAAACTTGGTAGCTTCGCTGCTGCCACATGCCTCTTGTGCGATTTGCAGCAAATGTCACTGCAAATGAAGCTCAAGTTATATTGACATTGCCTCGCCTTGCAAAACTTAATTTATGCATTAATTTTTGTTTTGCTTAAACGAGTCTTAATTGCGCACATAGTTGAAGCAAATTGCTATTTAGCCGGACAATTAATTTGTCAAAAAATAAGTGGACAGCATTTTGTGGCCTGCAGCAAATTTGCGACTTTGGACTCGATAGCAGGTGTCGCAACTTTCACCTTGACCGGTTGCAAAAATAAACATACAAATACACCGCGTTGGTGTCCCTACTGCAATGGCCAGCAGTGTAGACCAAAATATACTTATCAAATCATTTCAAAGACAACAAACAATCAACCCAACTTGGAGCGTCTCCAACACTTTTGTGAGCCAAAACAAAGAACTTCCCTTCACGTTAAACTCAAACTTGCTTATTTGCATTTCAAAGATTGGCAAATTAAACAAAAAATATATATGTATAAAAAAAGAGCTCAACGTTTTTAACGTAGTTAATTAGCAGGAACAACGCGCCATAAGCACAATCAATAATCAATAGAAGTAATAGAAATGCGAAAGACGAAAACTCTCCGTAAACACAGCATAAAAAGATTGATCAGAAATCAAAAATGTTGTAGAATGATTATTGATCGAAAGTTGAACGAACTGAGCGGATCGTGATTATCAAAATGTGGTAGCCTAAGCATAACCAATGCTTTACAGTTTATATATGGAATTACACACTATTAGGCGAAGAGAGAGATAGATAGAGAGAGAGAGAAAGGGGAATAGAAAATAATAAAGAAATTAATTTATTAACCGAAAACATTCTCTGATCTATAAATAATAATGTAATTTAACAGACAAGCTGAAAAGGGCATTGTTTTTATTAACAATGTGTTTTTAGAAAGGTTTGAAGTATGTACACGAGAATCTTTAAAAACTCTTCGCATTATCAAAAGCTTAGTAGGAAAAGTAACATGTTGATAGATTCCTCGCATTATTAGAAGCATATTTAGAATAGTAACATTTAGATAGGTTTAAATAAAGTTTAATAGAACTAAAAGCTCTTTGTAAGTATTGGAGTATCAAATGGGTGAAATCTTTTGGGATTTTTTTAAAACTTGATCTTCTGAGCTCTTGTAATCTTCAAGCATTTTTTGGTTAATACAAACAGATAAGTTAACATGTTAATGCTCTCAAATATACATAATATTTATATACTTAAGGATTTATTTAACAGGTTTAATACATCGTTTTAAATACTTAAGCTATATACTTAAAAAAGTTGAAAGAAAAATTACTTGCACCTATAAGTAAAGCTTTTCTCAGTTATTACAACCAGTAACATTGCAACACTGCGAATATTATAAAATGCTTTAGGATGGTATAACCTCTAACGGCGACAAACTGTACGTATACTTGTTACGCTCACTGTGCGTGGCAATGGCATAGTTAGCATAGCTGCCACTGTACGAAAGTATGTACATGTTCGTAGTACGTACATCTGCTGCGAACTTCAGTAGCTTCAACTTAATTACGCGCCTGCACATAAAAAAGCAAAAGTAGCGTTATGTTTCAGTTTCATTGGCAGCCAAGCATAGCGAAAGGGGAGAGCTGAGGACAGGTCGGAAAGAAAGAGATACTCTTACCATATGCTGAGATATATTTTCTTTAATAAATTTTCCAAATTAAATTAATGCATTGCTAAGCTAAAAGGTTAAGTTTCTAATTGTGTGTGCTATATGGGAAAACTGTGTATATATATATGTATATATTTTTCATTTTTATACGCTTTATGACACTGCCAAATTGAGTTGTGCCCTTTTGTGTGTGTGTGTGGATGCCACATAAATCAGAAGACGGTGAAAACCGTTAAGCATGTGGCAGCCCAATGCGTCTAGGCATTCCCCCAAAATTCTTGCGCCCGCCTAATCAAAGCGCTTTTGTTGAGTGAAAATTTTCATTGCCGCCAGCATGGAAAATGCATTTTCATTTTCAAAAGCAACGTTGAAGAATGTGTTTGCCAAGAGGGGGAAAAAAAGGCAACTTCCTCATTTATATGCAGTTTCGGAAACAGCAGCTCGAGCCATGAATGGAACGATCTTCCACATACACCGCATATCTATATATGTATCTGTATAATTAGATATATCTGTAGCTGCAGCTGTGTCTTTGTGCACCCCTTGTGTGTGTATTATTATTAGTTTCCCCTCTCAGTTCGCTAACTAATCTCGTCTCCCCTTAAGTGTTCAGTTCCGTTTTGCCGTGGCAGTGCGAGCTACAGATACAAATAATGATTAAGTACTTGTATCTGAAAGTGCTGCAAATAGAATTGCAGCAACTAGGAGACAATTGCATAATAGCACACAGAAAGTGATGTCACCTTGTGTGTAAGGAGCACAAACTATACAATTTTATAGCCGGAAAAGTGCACCACTTAATTGTGATTGTCAGCATCCTACAAGTTTGCATATTGATTAACTTGTTTGATAACAGGAAGATGAGCGAAAAATAGAAATGATTTGAAGGTGAATCTTGCACAAATTTATGTTTTTCCTAAATAAGAATTTACTTTCCGACAACAAAATGATTAAGTATGCTTTAAAGAGTATTTTATTATAATTTAAAGTGTTTTTGAGGAATATATTTTATGTTTTCATTACAGAACTTAAGATAATGAATCGATTTTATAAAATCTTTACCATTATGTGTAGAAGTATGTCTCAAATAGTTTACCAATATTAGAAAGATAATTTTTACCAACAATTGTAAGTAATTTTATATAAAATATAAGATATATTGATATATTTTTGATTATAATTTTTTTTGCAGATTAACAGGTAGTGAATATGGGCATTGATTGAAACCAAATCTCATAGTTACTTGAAATCGAATGTGTATGTTAATTGTAATACGTCTGTAAAGGGCGTATCTTTGATAGGTTGAAACTTTTACACTTTGCATATTATCTTCATTCTTCTCACTGCAATCAACTTTAATAATATAAAATTACACTTGTTACTCGCTCAAATTTCCATATTTAAGGTAAGAAAAACATTGAACTTATGGGCTTTGGCATGTGAATAGATGTGATATTTGATGAGCATGATGATGATGATGTAAGTGTAGACAATGTCTCGAATTCAACGTTCATTGCCATTGCTTTCACCACAAGTGTCGATGCTTAACATTGACTTAACATTCGTTTAACATTGAATTAACAGCGCCCACGTAACATACACATTTCAGCTGCTCTCAAACATACCGACGGCCTTAGCCTTGGTAACAAACTACTAACAAAAATATATAAACAGAGCAACATTATCATAACATTATTTTGCCAGAGGCAAGACACAAGCACAATTTCGCGATACATTCGTATCTATGTTTATAGATTTGTATCTTGCGTTGGGCGCCCCTTGACCTCGTGCCATTGCAAAATTTGTGCCGCTTGTTTCTTCTACCGAAGCTACTGAAGCTACTCCAGCAGCAGCAGCCGGCAAAAGCTTGATGTCCATTGATAGCTCAGACTTGGCCATTAGCCTAGCTGTACAAACCGGTCAAGAGCGAGGCATTAACAAACCAAACAAAAAACTGCCATTTATGGCCGTATTGTTACAGCAAGAAAGGAAAGAAAATATATATAAAAACGCCGTTGGTCAGTCATGGCTATAACTGAGCGAATTTAGCCGAGAGGTGTTACCAAGATCTGTTGCCTCAAATGCAAACTATTTTCAACGAACTTTGAACGCTGTTCATTAGCTGCTTATCGACAACTTTAACTTTAGTTTTAATGATGATGATGTTGATATGTTTTTTGTATGGGCTTGTGAATTTCCACATATGTATATTTGTCCGATGACCTTTAGCAAAAGCCTTCCCCTTGAATGTGCATTGTTTATTTGCTTGCATGTCTGCTAAAAACTGAACGAAAAGCAAAAAGTACAATATTTTGATTGTTTGGCCTTTTGGCAGTGGGAATAACAACAAGTTGATGCCACGCATGCATGCAACAGCAACAGCAACAAATCAATCAAGCGAATAGTGAGTGGCCAAGATTATGGCCCTCAAGTTGCCTCAATTGGCGCCAAGAAGAGCGTTTGTTGGTAGTGTTCTAAAAGTGCATAATTATGATAAATAGAGTCGGGTTGATAAGTTGGCTCTGGGCAGGCATTAAAGGCATTAAAGTGTAATAAACGCGGAAGGCGCAGGCATTACAAAAATTATAATAATATCTATGTGTGTAGCGTAGCTTAGATGCAGATGCGCTGCGCATCCGTGAGATGCAGATACATTTGAACTAGAAACGCAGTTCAGTTGCCCCACACACACTCACACACGCATTGAAAACATTCAAGTGCTTTGAGAGCTCAGACCATGGCAGAAGCTGAAGCTGGATCTGCATAAGTGAACGACACGTAATAGATACGCAGACGAGCGATCTAGTATCTGTATCTATTATACCATGCAAGTATCTGCTAGTTTGCTAGAACGTCGCCTCGACGCCTGGCCGTTACGGGGTCGTTCATCTTGATGGAGATGGGAGATGATGGGAGCGAGCGTGGAAGCGATTTGATGACTGACTGCCTGTAATGCGGAAAGCGTAAGCGCCTGGCACGCAAAAATGTATCTCTCAGATACACTCAATCGCTCTGCTTTTGGCGATCTCAGCTTCAGCTTGGCATAATTTGAAACACACACAATATTTTCATAATAATGAGCAGGAAGTTTTGAAAATTGACAACGAAACGAGAAGAAAACAAATACAAAATAAAAGCACCAAAATCGGCTTATGGCATTAAAATTCAGTCAGACTGTTATGTGAATAACAGACAGACAGACATTCGGACAAACGGACAGACGTACAATTTGAACTGAGCTACTTTAGCGATAATTAAAAGTGAAAACTGTTTGTAATTCGTAAGACTCCAAACATGTGTGCGACAATTGCATAAGTTTGTCTGCAATCGTATTTGGTTTGAAAACTGTATCAATTACACACTAATTGCAACAAATCAGTTTCGATTGCAATCAATTTGGTAACTTAATTAAATTACATAGTTTTTAAACAATTTTTAAGGTGTTGCATGAATAATCGAATTCATCACACCACACCAAACCATTCAAGCTGTGCCTAAAAACGGAAATTTAAACAAAAACTATTAAAATTTTCATCGTATGCATAATATGCTACACAAGTTTTAACTGCACTGCGGAAGTCTGCCTAAAAAACGGCTAGACAAAAAACGAGTTTTCAATAATGTTTATTTAATTGTAATTGTGCTTAATTGTTGCGCAAAACCAAACAGATACTATTATAGCCTGTCCGAAACTATAGGAGATTTCTGCTGTTGTTGGTTTTTTTTTTCTTACTTCTCATTCATAATTGAGTTTGGCAGCTTGTGAGAAAAACCAAATAGGCAATTTGGACATACGGACACATGGACATATGGACATTGGTCATGTCATGCAATCTCCAAAACCCAAAGCGATACGTTCCGATGCGATCAGTACGAAAACAAACCGGCGTGAGTCAGCAAATAGGGCTCAAGTGTCTGGCAAATGCAAGCTGAAGTTGGAAAACAAGCTTTCAGTTGCATTTTCTATAATATATATTTAAGTTTTCATTTTTTTCCTATTTTTCACAGTGTTTCCGCTTAAATGAGAATGAAGTCAGCAAATAAAGCGACATATTTGTATATTGTGTATGATAAAAATTCATTAGCAGGAAAATGCGTCTTAAAAACTTTAAATTCTTTTTAAGAGTACTTAAAGAACAACTCGCTAATAATTGGAATTTTTAGCTAAGCAATCTAAATTTCGTTTTTTTCAGTGTACATTCTCAATGAACACCCACGCTCGAACACTTTCAACTTGCAATACAAATCACAGCACTTTAAGAAAATCTATAAATTATTTAGAAGTAATTTTAGAAAGCGGCGCCAAAATAATATTGCATGTTGTTGCACCGCTGCAAGCTGCACGCCGCACGTGTTGCATGAATCATTCTTTCGATTGATTCGGAAAGCAGTCACTAAATCATGACTGGACAGACGTACATTGGGAAATTATAGGCAGACTTGGGCGAAAGGAAAGGAACGTGACTATCAAGGATTTACACATGCCCATAAATTGCAGCAGAAAAACAAACGATGGGGGCATGCAACATGCAGTAAGCAGCAAGCAGCGTTGGGGCAATAGCAACAACAACAACAACAACTAAGTACTTACTGCAAATGGCTATAACAAAAGCAAATGCTGGCAATCAACGTTGTTTTTCTTTTTGATTGAGCGAATTTATTTATGTTGTTCGTTCATCCGTCCGTCTGTCCACCCGTCCGATCGTCTGTCCAGCCATAGTTGTATTGGTCTATTGTCGGCTTTGCAAAATCGTGGCTTGTAATTATTGGCCATTATTATTGGGTCTAAATGCCAGAGCCGTTCACCAAACAGCCGGAACTGTATCAACGACCATCTTGGCCAACATTGGATTGGTAACAAGGAAACTGGCAACGTCTTTGCTTTGTTCACACTTCAATGAGTTCATAATCAATGCGGCACATTGTCTATTAAGCCAAGGCAGCAACAAGTGTAAAAAACGAATTCAATTAGACAATAAATAAAAATAAAAACAAAAAAAAACATAAACCGCAGAATTGTTGCAAGATAATTTTGCAATAATTTACAGGTTTGAACAGTAATAAAAACTAATTGGCTTGATCGATTGAAATTCTAATGAAAAATCAATTGACAAACTGACAGAGAGAGAGTGTGAGAAAGACGCAGAGAGAGAGTCAGAGGGGAGAGAGATAGATAAACCAGTTGACGACTCATCGAAATTGTGGCGAAAATTATAATGAGCAAGTTGGAGACAAGTTTCAATGTTTCAATGTGTGAAATACAAAACAAAAACAAATAAACAACGATGAAATCATGCAGACTGAAACGCCAAGTCCAAAATTCAAGGTTACAAGCAATATACAGCTATGATACCACTATGCCATATATTGGTAAATAGCAGACCAAATAAGCTTGAACCGTTGAGTTGTCATTTGTTAGCCAGGCTCAAAAGTGATTTGGCAATTAGTCAGCAATGGTTACAAATAAGCGTACGTTTTCAATAAACAATGCAGCTAAATTTGTACTATAGAAATATGGTTAATAAGCTAAGTTAACACAACTAATAAATACCCTAAGCTGACATGTTAACATAACTTTTAACTATAGCAAAGTTTTACAAAAGCAAAAATAAATGTGCTTAAACTTGGCTTTGTAAATTAAAAAATTTTGTAATACTTTTTTAAATGTGCCTCACAAACTTGCACTTTAGTTTCCCCCGCATTACAGGGTATACAAACTGAAAGTGATAGGCTTAGCCAAGCAAAACAATACCATTAACAATAATAGTAAAGTATAGACAGCTATTTTATTTTGGCTGTCTGAAGTGCAGGCAATAAACTTTACGTAAGTGGTAAATACAATGGGACAAAAGCACAATATTTCACTCAAATGCATGTAAGACTGTAAGTTATCGATTGACATAATTCGTTGACCCAAATCTTGGCGTCACAGCGTCCATTAAGCAGCCATCAAATTGAGCCAAGATCGAGTGGAAGATTGAACCCCGCCGGGCGTTGAATTCGTAGCTGAATCAGTCAGCTAGAAGCTATTTACTGTTTCGTTCTTTCATGATTGACATGCCGAGAGATTGTATCTATGTATCTGTGTGCAACTGAATGTATCTGCATGCGTTGCCCCCCAACCTCATTTACAGTTGAGATTGCTGCTATGACGGACTTTCTCAATAGGCTCATTGTAATATCTTTGTGCCTCTTGTGGCAATATGGCAGCAGCAGCAGCAGCTTTTCTTCCGCTTTTAACGGTTCATAATTGAAATTATAATTCAATTTATATTGTGCCCCGTGCACTTCCTCCTCTCCTCTCTCTCTCTCGTACTCTGCTGCCATTGTTTGCCACACTTTGCTTTTCAATTATATTCAATGCACATTAGAAAATGTCTGGTCGGCTCGAAAGTGTTGCCAACAGTGAAAGATGCAATCACAGATTGAGCTACAATTGTATCTACTATATCTGTAGCTGTAAATGTATCTGCAACTGACTGTGGCGTGCTTGACTTTGCGCAGGCGCAGATCTAACTTTAAAATTCGATTTGATTGTGAGATATATTTTTTGTTTGTTTATTGTTTAATATTAAATTTCATGCACACACACACACACACGCGCGTATAAGTATCCAAAAGTCTGAAATTATTTTTTTTACAATAGCGTCTCTTGCAATTAAGAACGCTTTCATTTTTCACATTTCTTGCGAGCCGAAAAAATCGAAAAAAAAACTTTTACTGAATATAATTGAATTAACATTTAAGCACACGCTGCAATATGGCCAAAGATGCAGATACAATTGCAGCTGAGTAACAAATAAAGATACAGCTACTTTTATGCATCTTATGCACGCAGATCTCTCAACACAAATAGTAAATAAAAGTGTTATAAGAGCATTAAAAATGGTCCATTTATCAGTTTTAATTATATTTTCGGATCCCCCACAACTCTGATAAATTGTTCAACTAATTAAAGAGACAAGCAATTTTTATATTATATCCCCAGTGCGCTACTGTAAAAATAGAATTGCTTTTTTTTTGGGGTCGTTTCGATATGTATTTTAAGTGCATTTCTAGTGGAAAATCAAGTTTTCCATTTCCATGCTGTGGGAAACCCCAGCCGAGTCGCATAAATTTTCATTTTAAGTTGCAGCTACAGAAAATAATGCTGATAACACAATCGATGCGGTCCTAATAATAATAATGAGGGTCAACACACTGCTCTTTTGCCCCAATGTGCAGCGTGTTTGCCTCAATTATTTACAATTTCATATTGATTTGTTGCCAGCGCCCCTTTTTGGTTTGCCACAAATGGGCGTGGCTATCTACAATTATCAGTAGTCGTATAATTGAGTGCAGAGCCAACAGCTTTTTGACCTCAGACTAGGGACTGATGTAACCGCGAGCTTTAATACGCTGCACGCGTTTTGCATGCGTTTAAAAACGCTTACGCAAGAGTCGCGGGTGAGCAGCTAGGTGTGGTTGATAGAAAGTGTCGCTGTGTGTCGTCTATTGGGCATAAATTAGGTATTGACTATGTGGGTAGCTAACAAACACCCGCAATTTTTAACTGTTCATTACTCTATATGGCATAAATAAGTGTAAGTTTTTATCCAGTTGTTGATCTATCCACAACTTCAGTAGCTCAAAATATTTTGATTAATTTTCAATTGTGTTTTGTTGCCTTTCTGTCGATTGTTTTCTTTTTTTTTTGTTTTTGGCAATTAATTGTTATGCGTTTTTAATGCCAACTTGGTTATAATAAAAGCCCAAAGGTGTCTTTATTATATAAGTCCATGTATACTATACAAATTTGTTTATATAGTGTATACTTTGGGTTAATCACATGTCTGTAATGCGCACTTTTAACAGTTTTGCTGCGTTTTGGAATTTTTTGCCTTTTGTTTGAATTTTAATTTTAACATTCGTTTTTGCAAAAAAACCAAAAATATATATGTATGTATTTACAAAATAAAAAGCAACACGAAAAATAAAAGAAAACTTTCTCCTTGGCGCTTGTCGTGCAAAGTTGACGCACAAAAAGCAAACAGCAAAGAAAGAAAACATATAAAAAGCAATGTACAAAAAAAAGCAGATGATTTACAGCATAAATAATGAAATGGTCATTGTCGGTTTTGAGTTATTTGAACAGATATAGATACAGCTACAGCTACAAGTGTCTGGCAGGAAATTGAATTTTGGTTAGCAAATACTCATGAAATCGCTCGATATTTTACACTATATATACAAATATTATATACAAATGTGTGTCAAGCGGCTGACCGGCAGATAAGTTTAACTGCAATCAATCACGTTTTTTATTTGACTCTCTTATCAGCAGCAAACTCAGCTTGAAATACGCGCGTTTTTGCGACTTTAAACGCTAGCTGAAAAATAAAGCATTCCTGACCACAGACAGACAGCAATTGTTATTACTTTTGTGCTAATGTAAAAACAAACAAAACTTAGACAATTTTAATATGCATGATAAACAATGAAAAGCAACAACACAGCAATTGCCAAGTGCGTGATTTGAAAACTACAACTAAAACGCGCAAATTATTGTGGAGCTTACACGCATACTAAATACTCTGCTCTCGCTTTTCTGTTATGCCAACATTAATAAACAGTAATACGTTATAATTTCAAGAATTAGCTGCTTTAAAATTGGGTTTCTTGAATTTAAAACATTTATGTATGCAAAGTTTATTAAACTTTTAATATTTTGCTTTTCAAATATATCAATAAAATAATTTAACAAACAATATTAATGATCTAAGCATACAAAATAGCTTGTGGATCTTAAAATGGTATACAAATTCAAAATGCATTCTCCATTTTTAAGAGATTTTATGTCATAAACCTTTTTTTAACAGAAAATTTTTAATTCGATCATTTTGCTACTTTACAAATATTTTTCTATAAGTGTAACAACGAAATAAAAAAATTTTAAAGAAACTTGCCGCATGTTTTTACACAAAACCATTGTACCCCTTAGCTTTATTTTAAAGAGCACTGGGTATTAAAAGTGAAAAGTTGTCTGTGCTTCGTAATGTGCATAATTATTTTTACGGTAAATTTGTAATGCGTAACTCTAGGCCTTCTTTATCCCCCCCGATTCTCTTTCACTCTCTCTTTTGCTCTCTCCTCCTCTGTATCTACGCTCTTAAACCCTCTGGTTCTATTTGTTTGCCATACGTTTTGATTATTTCTAAAAGTTCGTGTCAAAATGCAGTTTTTAGTTAAAGTTTCTGTTCGTTTTTTAAGTTTTGTTTTGTTTATCGTATTGGAATTTGCCTTTTGTTTAATGTTTAAGTTTAAATGTTTAACTTTACAGTAAATTTACGCGATATCGAAAAAGAAATTTAAATGCAAATCTTGGTTTGTGTGTTTTATGTTATGTTTTGTGTGTTTTATTTTGTTTTGTTTTGTTTTTTGCCAGTGAACAAGTTTTGTGAAAGCGTCTTTACATGTCTATATACAGTAGTAGTATGTTATGTGGTATAAAATGTTTTGTAAATCGCTGGCAAATAGTTAATATATGTATTATTGTTGCTATAAGTATTTATTTATACACATATATGTATAAATGTGCCGGTGGCAGTTGCAGTTGCAGTTTGCCCATCAATCGATTCGAATTGAATCGAACTGCTTTTCTTTTGAACAAACCAACCAACAAACAGTGGGCTGAAAACGAGTTTTGCTATCTTTTGCAAATTTTGCCGCTTTTTCTTCGGCAAATTGACAATTACTTTTGGAAAAGCACACGCCTTTCCGAGTGCAGCCACCATCAACGGCTTTCCATGGAATTTTACTCGTTGCGTTGTTGGAGTTGTTGCTCTCAAAGTTGTTGTTGTTGTAGTTGTTGTTGTTGCTACTCTTCATTCATAATCAATTGTGAGTAGCTCTGAGTACTATGGTTACGTAGCTTGAGTTCAAGTCTACGGTATTTGAACTTAGTGCCGCAAATCTTGACAGACAATTTAATAAATCAAAAGCTGTGGAACTCAAATTTTCGAATAAAAAGAAAACTTTTCTTTTTACGCACTGCAATTTTTATTTCTACAATATAGATTTTTATCTACACAAATATTGCAAAACCCAGCCAATATTTAAATTAAAAGCGTAACTGTATATTTTTACGAGAGAAATTTATAAAAAATTATTTTTATAACAATCAGAAATTGTTTTAATATACATAAATTTGAATTGCATAATTTCTTAATGAAACTCTAAACTAAACAATATTTTGTTTCTTATTTTGCTACTTTGCTTTCTTTTTTCTTTATCAAATGTATTATTTTTAAAGCTGAGACACTATAAAATATATATATATTCTCAAGCTTGATTAGAAATTTGTTACAAAATTTTCTACACTTTTTTAGCACATTTTATCTGTACACAAATACTTGTAAGCCAAACCGACAACTAAACAAATTCCTGTTTTCTTTATAAATATATATTTTTGTTTATATCAAATGCCATAAACATTATTGAACATTTCCGTTTGACATGTTCTCAATACTTTTCTAAACACACTCAGCTCTTTGGAAAGGCAGGTAGAAAGGGGTGTCATAGACCTTGGAAGAGCTGTCTGCATTTCAGTGCAGATCTTAACAATTATAATAACCAGGAACTTCAATATTTCGACAGATGTTTCATGTCTAATTTTAGTAGGTTGAAGTTAGTTTTAAATGTTGCATGGCTCGAATTACTAGTCCTACAAATTCAAAACCCATCTTGGTATACTATAGTAGTCTCTACTACTTAGGGTATCTATCAGTCGAGTCAGCTAATCTTGTTTTTTTTTGCCATGTTTGCTTTATTTTGACTAACTTTTGGTATACTTGGCGCATTTTTTGTTTAAATTTTTTATTTAACAAATAAATAATGTTGAACTTACCTGCTGGGAGTTTATGCAAACCGGCAAGAAAAACTGCGTTTAATAATAATAAAAAAAAAAGAAAAGAAAAAGTTGGCCAACTTGAACAGCAAATTTCACAGCGTCAGCGCGAATGACATGGAAAATGTGAAACGGCCGGTTAATAATTATATATCCAAAGAAATTCTAGACGGATTTGTGTAGAATGTCGGTTCGTGTGTGTATGTGTGTTTGGGTGAAATGTGAATCCGGGCAGCCAAAAGAATGTGATTATGAAATTGCAGTTAAACGCAGTTTTCAGAACTTTTCATTGGCTTCCATGAACTTTGAAGCAAAAAGTTGGTCAACAACTTGTTGTTGTTGCTGTTTGTGGCCAATTGTATTAAACACGCTCAGTTTGCGTTAAAACTCGTTAACTCGTTTCGTAGCCAAGAATCCCAAAAGGCTTTAAGCTCTCTATTCCTTGTTGTTGTTTGCGTTCGTGCTGCTGTTCATTCGTTTGTTCGTTCGTGTTGTTGTTGTTGGCTTACACGACGCGACAGCGACAGCGACTGCAGTTTCGTGTTCTTGCGGTTTTGAATGACTAACAGACGCAAGCAGGCGGCGGGTGCAAGTTCCGGTATCAATATCGGTATAGGTATAGGTATCGGTATCGGGTATCGGGTATCGGGTATCGTATCGATATCGCTTTATATTTCGCACTAAAAAAACTGTTATTGTTTGCAGCGGCCGGTTTTTGTTTAGTTAGAATTCGTTATGAGTAGTTACAAAAAAACTCACTTGCACATTATTATTAAGCTTTTTTTTTGTTTGCTCGTTAATTGATTTCGTTGTGTTTGATACTTTTTTGTTGTCGTTTTTTGTTTGTTTTGTGTTTTGGTGTTTATTTTGTCGTTTTAGAAAGTGGGTTAAATTTTAAACACAGTGCGCGTCTTGGCTACGCTTTATGCAAATTATTTTTGTCGCTTGTTTTAACTTGTTAGATTTGTGATTTATTTCGATTGCTTGCAAATATCAACTTCATTCAACTTTGTAAATCATGCGTTGCTTTTCATCTTCTTTCTTACTCTCTCTCGCTCTTTCTCACTTGTTCGTTCTTGTTTTGCTGCTTAGGTTTTAGAGTTCGCAACTTTAAGTAAAATACAACTTGATTTTCCGCTTGAGACGTTTGCACTTCTTCTCGTTTCACTCGCAACTGAATGAAGCTCAGACGATCGCAGTGACTGCGACCGCTGCTGCTAGACACGACGGCGATCCCAAGCTGTAAAACTGACTTCGTGAAGTTCGTCGTCGTCTTCTTCGTTGTTGTTGTTATTGTTGATTTTACGCAGGTGAGCGGCGAACGTATGTGAATGTGAGAAGCTGTGCTGTAGACTGAAGCAAAGAGAATGTTAAACTTGCTTGAACGCGCTTAAGAGAACCACCCGAAGCGAAGAGCGAGTGAGCAAGTGATCGTTACTGCATGCATTTAATTAACATCGGTGTGACCAGCTATAGCCAACAAGAAAATACCAAACTGATTAATTATAAAATATACCAACAATCTAACAAATGCTGTTCACTTGAATGAGTTGCACTGCTCGTGCAGAAATTTAGAAGTAATAAAAACGTTTGCTTATATTTTAAATATTTTGTATATTTGCAATAAAAATATACAAATAAATGTATCGCTTAGTCATTAACAGCTGCTTGTAATCGATAGTCTGCGTCGCAGCAGTGTTGGTTAGGGCATGCAAAATAACACTGCTATTCACAATAGCTGAACTAGTGTACTAAAAAAACTAGTTCAGTGTTCATCACAGTTCAGTGTTCAGTGCAGCAAAAAGAAGACGAACACAAAATAAATTATTTGCTGACGCAGAAATCAATGTACAACAAACAATATGTTTTAAATAACTAAACAAATTTTAACTAAAACAAAAACACAATTCGTTACCTGCAGCCGAAACGTACGTACGTAAGTATTCAAATACCTAAATGAAGCAACATTTGTCAGCAGTTTTTCATATTGCTTTGCTGCCATTTTTTTTTGTTTTTACTGCAGTTGCAACAAAATGACTGAAATTAAGGAAATTGTTATAATTGTGAAATGGAGCGGCAGGGAGTATCCGGTGACCGACCTCACAGACCAGGACACCGTTGAGGTGCTGCGTCACGAAATCTTTCGCAAGACACAAGTGCGTCCGGAACGTCAGAAGTTATTGAACCTAAAGCACAAAGGTGAGTGTTGCTACTATTAAACGCTAGGTGGTGCTAACAATCTTAATGGAATCTTTGCAGGAAAACCCGCTGCAGATAATATTAAGCTGTGTGCACTGGAGCTAAAGGCAAACTTTAAGCTTATGATGGTTGGCTCCACGGAAGCGGACATTGAGGATGCCTGCAGTCTGCCGGAGGACATAGGCGAGGTAATCGACGACTTTGACGATGCCGAGGAACGCGAAGAGTCTGTGGAGAATTCGGCGGTGTATCTGGCCAAGGTGCAGCGCCGTGTACGTGACTACAAGATCACTGAGCTCTCACCACCACGGGAGGGAAAACATTTGCTTGTGCTGGACATTGATTATACGCTCTTTGATCATCGCTCGCCAGCGGAACAGGGCACAGAGCTGATGCGTCCCTATCTGCATGAGTTTCTCACATCGGCGTATGAGCATTATGATATTGTCATCTGGTCGGCGACCAGCATGCGTTGGATTGAGGAGAAGATGCGTCTGCTGGGCGTGGCCAACAATGAGCAGTATAAGATAATGTTCTACCTCGATTCGAATGCAATGATCTCGGTGCATGTGCCAGAGCGCGGTGTGGTCGATGTGAAGCCACTGGGCGTCATCTGGGGCCTCTACAAGCAGTATAGCGCCAAGAATACCATAATGTTCGATGATATACGTCGCAACTTCATGATGAATCCCAAGTCCGGCTTGAAGATCCGTCCCTTTCGCCAGGCTCATCTCAATCGCAGCAAGGACAAGGAGCTGCTGAAACTGTCCAGCTATCTGCGACAGATTGCCCTCTACTGCAAGGACTTTAATCTGCTCAATCATCGCAAATGGGAGCATTACGATCCCAAGAAGAGCTCTTAATTTAAAAAACTCAGTTACACAATTCGATTGTAAGATTCGCTTAATTTAATTCCTATTCAATTAAAATATTGTAGTTCTTTTTTAACGCACTAAAGCGTATAACCGCCTTGATCTGCCCAGTGCACACGTCTAGCCTCCAGATACTCCTCGTGCAGCCGTCGCCGCTGCTCCTCCAGCTTGGCCAGACGTCGATAGCGTTGCAAGACCATGCCACAGCCAAAGAGCAGCGCCACCTGACAGATTAGCCAGAGTATGATGAGTGCTATCAGCAGACTCTGATTCACGCAGATGTTGTCCAGATGCAGCTGATCATCGATGCCAGCAATAAGCAGCACTCCACGCTCTCCATACAAATAGCTATTGCTGTTCAGCTGATCGGGTCCATGAACATGCAGATTATAGTTCAGTGGCAGTTCGACTTGTTGACTTATATTCGCCTGTTGCAACTGCTCCGACTTGGGCACATCCATTACCGTGGATATATACACGGGATTTTGTATGCGCAGTTGCTGCAGCTGCCGCTGTCCTTCCTCCCCCGATCCCTCCGATTGCCTACGCCGCCTGCTGCGACTTCCAGCTGCTTTGATGCAGTTTGTGGGCGCACAGCGTTCCACACAGAAACGTATCTTCACATCGAAGCTAACATCTGCCGTGCCGGAGAATTTGAAGGCATGGAAACGTGCACGCAGCATATTCTGCGTGGGACTGCGCACACGTTCTAGTGCCGGAAACACGCTGACATCTGTGGCACAACCACGCTCGTCGATCAGCAGCACGTAGTGCTGATTATCCTGCGATTTGGCCACCAACGAAGTGGCTCTAAAGTCTGGCAGTGGCGCCACTTGCATTTCCAGCTGCTCCCCACTGTAGGCTGCCACAATCTGCAGCTCCAAGTCTTGACCAATTCGCACCTCATTCGTTTCCTGCTGCTGTGAGAGATCCACTATCTGCAGCGTTATCTGTGGCTGCGGATAAGGCGCATGACTGATGTTGTAGTGCACCACGCCCTCCTGTGGAAACATGCTGTGTGGCAATGGCATTAGCATACTGATTTCTCTCAGTGCATGGCTGCTTAGCATACTCACTCCTCGGCGTATTCCAGCGAAGATTCCAGCGCTATGGCACTGGGCACTTGCTCGGTGGCATCTGTTTGACTGTCGCCTTGCTGCAACACGGACGTGGCATTGTTCAGTATGCAACCAACTTTGATCAGACGATCGCCTTGCGTCTGCACATTTGCATTGTTCTGTATTATCACCAGGGCGGAGATAAAGGTTCTGAAAGTAAAAGCGATTATAATTAGACACTGTGCAAGAAAAACTGATAGAAGGAGGCATCTCCCCACCTCCAACTCTTTAAAGTGGTATATGCTCATTGATCTAACAGACATTGATATATCAAAACTTTTTTGTACGTTCGTTCGTCTATCTGTACGAACAGCTAGTTAGATCTCAGTGACTAAAAAATGTTTGCTTAAGGCACTTAGTGTTGACTTAATATCATGTGGAACTGTTTTTAAAATCAAATTACTCAAGAAGTGCTTCAGTTATCTCAAGAAAACTAATATATTATGCGTTTTCTGTAATTTTTTATAACCGGACCAAATTCAATAAGAATAATACAAATATTTCCTAAAGTTTCAATAACAACGGTCTCTGGAAAATCGGTTTTTAGAATGAAAAACTTTTTGTTTTTTTTTAAATGTATTAAAATTTTTAAAATTCTACAGCTGTCTAACGTAATCTAGCCCAAGATATCGTAATTGAACCCACGCATTATTAACCTTATAACCTGGACAAATTTGATAGAAATTTGTGGATCTGAAAAAATCGTTAGTTAGCATGAGGTTATTGTTATTCCTTGGTTGTTAATGATATACCTATTAAGCTCTCGTATAATATGTGTGATATGATTTTCTATATCCCAATGCTTTGCGGCTAGAATCCTATAACTACTTATATCAAACCGGAAAGAGCGTACGAAATTTGGAACAACCTT
This sequence comes from Drosophila tripunctata, assembly GCA_035047385.1. Taxonomy (NCBI): domain Eukaryota; kingdom Metazoa; phylum Arthropoda; class Insecta; order Diptera; family Drosophilidae; genus Drosophila; species Drosophila tripunctata. Next base: position 1,582,837 of record JAWNPS010000100.1, read on the forward strand.
TTTGTTTAAAAACATGCAAAACGCACACTTTATAAGTGCTAACTCTAGAATATGGTATGTGGTATGGCTCTAGAACAAGTACAGCGTCTTTCAGTATACTCTTGCCTCCTAGCTTTACTCTACCTTTGATAAGTTTGTGTCATTTCGTAGGCACGTAGAATGCCACAGCGATTCTCCTTTGGTTCGCTGCCGATTTCAAGACGCAACAGCAGACTTTCATTTCCGGAACCTTGAACCTGGCAATCCTTGGAGTGCATGCTGGCGTACATTTTGCCAGTGAAAGCATCCTTGGGCTTGTATCTGATGCTCATCTCGTCACGGGTGCAAAACACCTGCACTGTAAGCCAGAAGAGAATGACGTAAAGAGAGTGTGTCTTAACTTGGCTTCGGAGTGTATATGGCTCACCATCCAGACACTTGACGCGTCGCATGTAAACGGAATTCTCGCGCAGCTTAAGGCTTCTTGGTCCCAGCGAAATGATGTCCTCGGAGTGCAGCAAGCACTCGGAACGAGTCAATTGATTCACATAGTAGAAGGAGATGCCCTGACAATAGAACTTCGTCTCGTGTGTACAAAGCGACTGGCACTACAAAGCCACACAAAAGGTCCGTCCATCAATCATCGAAACATATAAATGAAATAAAGGGGGTCAAAAATCGATTAGAATCATAACCCAACCCATGTCTCAACACTAGAAGGGCTAGGAGGGAGAGAGAGAGTACCACACCTCTTTCTGGGTTAGGCCCAAATATTTGGATTCCGCGTAGATGAAACTGCTGTTCGCATACAGTTCATATGAGCAATTGTCGTTCTCCATCGCTCGCTCGTGGCACTGATTCTCCATGTATTCCTCATCGTAGGGCGCCGCCCGGAATGCATCCGGTTGTATGGACTTGTCCTTGTCACTCAACGTGCAACGTCCATATGTGGCATGTGGCGTTGACGTGTGGCGTTCCTCATTGCGAAATCTGTTGCGTTACACAAAAAAATATATAGAATTTCAATATTACAATAATTATTTTCTGACTTGATAGTGTGATATGATATCATCATAATCGGATTAGAGAGAATATATATTCTACACTCTTCCCATTAAAAATGCATAACAATGGCAATTAATTTTGTGATTTGTAGACCCTGTGCTCAACATGTTCGAAGGGTTTACTAGGTTTGTGAAAAATGGGGAAATTTATAAGAACTGGAGCCTCCAAATTGGACAAGTAGGTGTATTTATGAGGTTTGCGGTTTAAAGTGTCTTTTTAAATTATTAAATAAAGCTTTACATAAGAAATTTTTGAGATATTTCTAGGAATATACACATGTAGCATCTATAAAATCTTATTGAAAGAAATCGTTATGAACAGTTAAAAAGAATACTGAGATTTCTTATGAACTCATCTCGAAAATTGTAAAATATCTTTTATATACTAAGCTAATTTGGTTTAAATCCAATGAATATATAATAAAGCAGCCGTAGGAATTATCGGAAATTATGGTTTTGAACATTTTAGTTGTATTTTAGTATCCCCAGCAAACTTTTATTTTCTGTACTCCAAATTTTTTTTTCAATATTAAGGAAAAATTTGAATTGAATCTTAAGACAATATAATGTAGCTGCCACAGGAACCTTTGGAAGGAATATTATTGTTTAGTATATGTATAAATACTAACATAACTCACAGATTGTGTTCATAACATACTGCTGTATGTGCAAAACAAATTTGTTTGAAATCGGACAAATAAATCATATAACTTTTGAAGTAATATTGCAGTTAAATTTTTAAAACTTTTTGCTTGATATTACAGTGAATGCCTACAGAGTCTTTTGGAGTCGTAACGTTAGTGTGCAGTTTTGGTTTTCATTGGAACTGTCAATTACCCACCGTTCACGATTGTTCCGATACGATGGGGCAAACGAGGCGGAGAGGCATCTGAATTGCGTTTCGAAGAAACATCTCTCGGCGCACTCACGACGCGTGACCAACGTGGAAATGGTCTTTTTGCCATGAAACACCAGACTATTACCGGGAATTTTGGTCAGCACCCAGAGGCGGCCTTTACACTCATCGGGCACTGTGTATAGAGTCAAGGTTAATTATGTTTGCGTTAGTTAGGTTCACGCCCCCATCCACCCACGGATGTGAATACGCACCACGCAGACAGGTCTTTTCATAGAACATGGCCTCGGCATCGGCAACTAGGGGCAAATCATCAGAAATGGGCAGATATCGTGAATTGCGCTCAAAGTACGAGAAGCCATAGCATTCATCCGTATCCAACAGATGCACATAGGCTATACAATCGGGATCCTCGCTGCAGCTTCTCCAGCAGATCTGACTCGTTGGCGGTTCATAGTCGGGCAGTCCATAATCTCCACTTCTTCGATCGCGATCCTTGAAATTGCTGGCTATTGGCGATGCATATATCAAATTGCGTTCACTCAGATAATCCAGCGGGGGACGGAATCCCACAATCTTCTGAAGCTGCAACTGATGCAGTGGACATTTGAGCAGCAAAGCATCTAAGTATCAAAGTCAGAGAATCATCGTTTGTATTTTGTTTTGTATTTGCGGTTGATTGCAAAAGCAAACACAAATCACATTCCACAAATTACTCAGTAGCTGCACATCTCCAAACAAATATATGTTACTACATACACATCTATACATATTTGTATCTGAGTAATACCTCGATTTGTGCATATTGATTTCATACACAAATTGTGCAGCTTTTGAATAATAATAATGTTTAGCCAAGCGCTTAATGCGAAACTTCTATGCATAACTAAGCAATTAGGCTGGCATTTAGTTAGATATACTAAATATTGCATATATATAGAAAGCTGATCGCATAACGTGGAAAAGCCCTGCTGGAAATTGTTTAAATTGTCTCTATAATTAAACATTTCAGACAAGTACGTACATTTACTTCCTTCTCCAATAACTTACTATAGTAATCAACAACATCAGCTGAGTATTATCTCATAGATATCGTATCTCTATCTCTCTCTCATCACAATCTGTCTGTCTCTTTTTAGCGCACTGTTGTAAATTGAGCCGTGTCGTTTTTGGCTTTGACTTAGTAACATTGCCATACAATGCAAATTACAAGTGCAAAACTAATCTAATATTTACAGTTGGGTGTGATCGACTACAAAATACGCTATGAGAATTAACAAATACGAAAATGTGTATTGTAAAGAAATGTTTGACTACGAGCGCTAGATGGCGCTAAAGCTGGCTATTGAATGATGATTTTCTATACAACTTCCACGTTTATGAAGTAAATGGAACAAAAATTAAAGAACAGTTTCATATAGCGCAAAGGCATTAGTATAAAAATTTTCCATAGAATCTTTTTATTAAGTCAACTTCTATGATCACAAGATTGTAGGGAACGTATTAGCACTAAGCATACATACATATTGTATAGTTAGTGGTATTAGGCTAAAAGTATTATACAAACAATATGTAGAGCTAAGTTATAAATTTTCAAAACAATAAATTAAAATTTTTCAACTAAATCTTTCAATACACTGCATAAAAACAAGGCATAAAAAGTGTTTTAATGTTTGTTCTTGTAAAGCTCTAACAAATCAAGCCTACACCAGCTTGTAATGCTAATTACAGGGTATACATATTCAAACAGTCTCCTGTGTGCTTAAAGTATTTGGCCTAATTAGTTAAATACACATATGATATGCATACGAGAATTTGCTGGCTATGTTGCATGGGTTCTAGCCACATGAGTAGTTGGCCAAATTCGCTCGCTTACCACTTGCACTTTGTAGCAACAACAATAATATTAGTGTGAATATTAAATTGTTGAGTGTTTGCATTGTTGATTCTGATTTTGGCATTGCATTTTGTTTTTTTTTTGTTATGCAGCTTGTTTTCACTAGTTATGCATTTATTTGTTATTATTGTTATTATTATTATAATAGTTATTGCTATTGCATGGCAAATGTGTGTAATTGTAATTGATTTTGGGCAGATTTATTGTTGTTGGCGTTGCTGTAGACAGTATTTGGCTTTTAAACCTATTTGCTGCTGTGTAATGCTTGGCACAATTTTACACTTTCAATTTGAATTTCAATTTTGATTACAGAAATGTCAGTTTGCATTTCAACTGCGCTACACTGAGTTATCAATTATGGCAATTCAATTAAATGCCTGCTCAGTAAACACCTTTTATCATATTTTTTATGTTTTAAACACATAATTAAATTGCACTTTCAATTAGCCAAAATGCACTTTACAAACGGCTTTAATGTATTGTTTTTTTTTTTGTTTTTTTAACGCACACGTCCGTTGATCACGACTTTTGACTTGCAAATAGCTGAGGCTTCCACTCCGACTGAGGCTGGGACTGGGGCTGAGGCTGAGGCTGCTAGCTAGAAGCACACACATACTGTTTTACCTTAGCTACCTGAGCTTTGAGCTAATATGCATACAGCTCTGCTGCCGTCGCTGTTGCTGCTGCTAATCGAACGTCGACGTCGCGGCTAACCGAGCGTATGAGAAATTTCATGTCAACGTCAACTTGAACAGCGTCGGCTGAGTAGATGAGTGACTGATTAGATCGCAGCTGAGCTGTAACTGCAGCGAGAGAGAGAGAAAGAGAGAGAGGGAGCTGGCAGATGCGTAACTCTCGCTTCAGTTAGTGTGACCAGACGGACAAACATCTGTATCTACACATACGTGTGCTTGTATCTCTATCTATTGGCAACGCAATCGCATCTAGCCATGCATTAAGCTCACTTTCCGTGTATCTTTCGACTGTTTGCACAGTTGCGTTTAAGCGCGCGTTGTTGTTGTTGTTGTAAATGTCGCATTGTCATTTCTATGTTGTTGTTGTTGCTGTTGCTGTTGTATTCAATGGCACTTTTAACAGTTCAGTGGTTCGCTGTTGTTGACAAGTTTTGTTGTGTTTGTTTGCCATGATAAATGCCCAATTCACAAATGCTGATCTATATTGTTACAGTAGCAGCGTGTATGTGCCTGTATGTGTGTGTGCAGTTAGCCATAACAATTGATTCTTTTGCATATCATAGGCAAATGGCGCAAATTACACGGGGCGTATGCGCAATTTTATACATGCCTAATTTGTTGTTGATTTCTAATTAGTCACAGTAGCAAACATTCAATTAACAGTGCGGTGAAAGAGTGTGCGAATGAGAGAGAGAAGAGAGAGAGAGAGAGCGAGCGAGTAAGAGGGGGCAGCGAAGTTGCGGCAACGCCCTTTGACATAATTATGTTGTAATTCGTTTCTAGGGTGTTGTGGGGGTTAAGTTGACTTATGCATGACCTTTCGCGGTTTTGGAATTTTATTTATTTACTTATTGGCAAGTTGGTCAAGGTCGCCATCAGTCGCCCAGATGTCTTGCTTGAGCGATGAGCGGCCCAAAGCAACATTTGACATTACATTACAATTACAACTATGCCAATACAACGAACATGTGCTCTGCGTATACGTAATTTACTTAGGGACCACGACATGCAATTGCTCAATTTGAGGGTAAAACAAAAAAAATATAATATGTATTCATATGTGAGCCAACTGGGCATATATTAGTAAAGTACTAAAGTACAACTATGTCAAGCATTTTCTGCATTAAATTGGTTTATTAGTTAATTAAGTTATTCATTGATTATTTTAACAAATGCAGTCATTAGTCAATTGTATGCATTAAACAGCTGTAGGCTGTAGCTTACCAAAGAGATTTTCAGATTTATATAAGTTGCATGAAGAAGTTAACATATCTAAAGTAATATTTAATAAAAGTCTCTTAAAATTTATGTACCTACGTGTAGCAAAAGAAAATATGTTGTTTATAATTGAAACTAGAACTAAACGAAAAGTCTCTAGATTTTTATCTGTAAAGAAAATTGGAGTTTATTAGTTGGTAATAACATGTAAGTGCTTCGTTTAATACTAAGTTGTAAACATAAAACAACTTTTGATATGCTCTCCTTAAACTTTTTTGCAAAAACTTTATGCCCACGAGTGCAATTATACGGCTGCACAAAGTCGTATACTTAATATTTAACAAGCCTTTCGCTTATCAATGTCAGAATAAGACAAAAATTTGCACAGTAGCTGCTACTATTATGTATGTATGTAGTGTTGACCTCATTTAATGAGCAAATTTCCATTTAATTTGCCACCTTGACTCCAGAGAATAGTTTACCTTTCGCTTTTGCTTTGGCTTTCGTTTGGTTTGGTTTTGCTACTGCAATTACTTTTCTCTGCTCAGTTTTTGATTGTCGCGTTGCGTATACGTAATAATTCATAAGCCAGGCACTCTGCAATGCATGCAAGGGCACTATTATAATTGCATGTTGTCGAGCAAAAACTAAAACAATATGCAGGTCGACATACGGTCTGACACGCCCCCTTCACACCGCACTTGCCGCACTCACCCCACTACCACCACTACTGAACTCCGCTTAAAGCCTGATACCAAAAAATGTAAAAAGGGTCAAGCTAACTTATTTACCAGCAAAAACAAAATAATGTATATATATATATATATATAGTGAACAAAAGTGCAACACTAACAACAATGAAAGCGAGGTGTATAGTGTCAAGTATGTGACTTTAAAATTTGTGTAGTGTAGTGTAGTGTGGCAAGTGTGTGGCAGCCATAAACAAAAGGCCGCGGCCAGTTGCAAGTTTATTTTCAGCTCATGCCCGATCCACAGAGTTTTGCATTTCACCTTGAACTATAAAAGCAGTTGCGTGTATATGTATGTGTATGTGTGTGTGTGTGTGTGTGTGTGTGGTTGTGTTGTGTGTGTGTGTGTGACAGTGTCAGTGTATGAGTAGATATGTGTTTGTGTCAGCTTCAAACACACACGCAGCGTCGCCAAGTGACGACTGAATGACGCATGAAAAACAAAAGTTGCATACAAAACTACAAAAAAATAACAACTTAGTAGCTTTAGTGGCGTAATCGCTGAACTAGCAGATACCCTGTGATTGTGCTCTTAGATATTCTAAAGCACTGAGCCATTTAAACTTGCAAAACTTACAGGTTTACTATTTGATCTTATTGAAACTTTCATATCAAGTCTCAGTTGTTAAGCTTTTAAAGGGATGTAAAATCCCTCTTTATGCCTATTATAAACTTTCCTACAATGCCTTAAATTATAAAATATATGTGTGAAATTGTAATATATATACTATATATATATATCAAATTCAGCTATGTGGCGCACACATGTCAAAAGTCTGACTAATTAAAAATGCCAAAAAGTCAGGGAATGTCAGGAGGGCTCTGCATTTTGTATTGTGCTAGTCTTAAGTGGGGTCAGACAGAAGCAACAATGAGACACTGAGACACTCACACTCACACACATACAGAGAGTGAGGCGTTGAGCATACACAGCTGTGTGACATGTCAGACAGTGCGACTGTCGAGTCAGTTCTGAGCAGGAAGGAAGGACAGTAGCAGAAGGAAGGGCGTGCTGGCAAACCAGGCCATAAAGCACCGGCCAAAGTTGCGCTTGAATGCTTCGACGAAGGCGGCAGCCAGCTAACCAACAACAATAACAAAACAACAACAATGAAAACAACAACAACAACAACAACAAGAACAACAACAACAACAGTAGCTGTCTAAGCCAGACGTTGCATGCAACTTGTCACATTGTTTAAATCACTGAATTATGCAAATAGCTACGCACATATCGCGATTGTGTGTGTGTTTCACTATCTCACTCTCTCTCTCTCACACTCTCTCTGCCTCGCTCTCGCAAAATGTTGCAGCTTCCATTTGAAACAATAACAACTTGCTACTTAACACCACACACACACTCACACACGTATACAGACACCCAGAAAATAATCAGGCAACACTTTGTTTGAGTAACTAAATGACTAACTAAAAGTTGCACATATATATATGAGTTACACTGGTAAAAAATATGTTAAAATAAAGAAAAGTGGCATAAAATTGTTGGAAGAATAATAAGTTTTGGAAAATTTAGAAAACGTCTTTAATATATGAGCTCTTTAAAGGCATTTCGAATTTTTTTTAGAAATTTTTCTTTAAATGATTAGAAGAAAAAAACCAAAAACGTTTTTAAAGTGCCATAAAATATAATAATATTTTTTAAAGTTTAAGAAAATTATAGCAAATAATCTTATTTACATTACAATAAAATTTTTGATTATAGTAAAATCTTATAGAACAATGCAACTAACGGAATTTTTATTATCGAAAAATTTTTTTTAATAATAACTTTAGGAATCATGCATCGAAAAGGTTTCGAATACTAATGGTCCTAAAATATAACAAAAATTGATATTTTTAATCACTCTATAAACATTATACAAGATATTTATTTATATAAATTTGCAAATTTACTTTTGTCAAAGTCTCAATAAATTTAATATGATTTAACCCAACGAATTGTTTAGTTGATTTCCACGATCTAAAGACAACATATCTCAGCTTTAGTCTTTTTAAGCCTACGCCCGCTTTTGACAAAATCACCATCGATTACCCATTTCTGCCGCACGATCTTTAATTATCTACTGCTTTTTTTTCAGTGCATATATGCTTGTGTGTGTGTGTGCGTATGTATGTTGTATGTTGTATTTGACATATGCTTAATTGTCTATCGTTGCTTCCGTTTTGTAAAGCATGCCAAAAAGTTGCCAGCCAGTTGCACCCTTGACACTACTAACGCCAACACTAACAACTTCTCCCTCTCGCTCTCGCTCTCTCTCTTTCCCCCTTTAAAACTCGCCTACTCACACGCTGCACACTTGTACGCCCCCTGCTGCTAAAGCGACCTCTAGCGTGTGAACTGTGAATGAAACGAGGCGACTTTATCGCTGTCTCCGTCGTTGTCGCCGCACCGCAAACTAAATTTTATTTAAATCTCAGCCATAATTGTTTTGTGCGCCTGTTGCTTCTACCAGTTTAGTTGCTGGTGTTGGCCACGTTTTTTTTGCTTTTTTTGTCTTTGGTGCTCGCATAAAATTAGCACTGCAAATTTATTAACAACGTTGCACATTCTTTTTGTTAGTTGGAAGTCCGTTTAAATGTCACAAGTTTAAACTCAAACCTATTTATGGCGAGCAACTTTTGATGATACAAGAACAGCATTTAAATGTTTATCTAATTGTCTCTTTTTCTACGAATTCGAAACATTCATCTAAAGTTAAAGTTGCTAAAGTTGTACTTTAGAGTTTTGCTAAAAACTTACCAGTCGAAGTTTATCAAGTAAATAGCTTATAACTTTTAAGTAGACTTACCTTTAACGCATTCCAATTTCAAGTAGAAAACCATTTTTAAATTGCATTAAATTATATTTATTGATTTCATCGTTTTGTTTCTTGTATACAGTAAATTAAACAGACATATTATTTACGTAATTTTAAACAAAATCTAAAGCATTTTTTTTATTTGTATTTTATTTTTATTATTAAATTTATGCTTGCGCAATTATTTTGAAAAAATAGGAAAAAACGTTCAATTAAATCTCTTATGAAATTTATAAAAATGCATTTATATACGTATATAATTGGTTTGATAATTGAATAAAATTGTTGTTAAAAACCTTTTCGTACTATTGAATAAACTTTATTTGTTTGTATGCATGTGTCGGATGATTAACAAATGAATGAAACTAATAGCATTTGAAAAAAATAAGTTAAACAGATGGATAATTTTTACTTGGGAACTTGATCTGCAGTCTGGTTTCTAGTTGACGGTTTTGAGTGCCAAAATGTTTAATTGATGGATGTTTCTTGGGGGTGTTGAAGATCCTAACATTTTGGCTCACTAGAATTAATGCAATTTGCTTAATACACAAGTACATAAATACATACATAAATACAATCATGATCATAGTATATAGTCAGTTTTTTTTTAGAGTGTACACCATGCATTCAAATTTTAAATGCAGCCAAAAACACAATTTCCTCTAAGAGTTGTGATGAATTTCTTCATATTTATTTCACTTCTGCCCACTGTTTCACATTGCAGCATGCCACACAATTTTCCAAATTTTTGAGAAATTGCAAGGAATATGAGAATGGAAACAGCTTTTACTTTATTTTGACTAAATTTATTTGAATTGAATTTGTTTGTTTTTTTTGTTTGAATTTCTACTTATTACTTCAATTTGCTAGTTCATTAATTATTCAAAGCAATTGTTTAAAAAAAGATATTTGTTGTTGATGTTAAGAAATGAGCGAAATGAAGAATGCACTATAATATGAAATGCGAATTGAAGTTGATTTTCCATTATGCTGCCACTTAATTATGCCACTTATATACTTACATACAGTTTAAACATATTATATTATATTTATCTTTCTTTTATTTATATATATTTATAAATACGTATGCATGTATATACTATATAATGTGTATATACGCGCACGTATATGCATAAGCAATTTCTCTTACGTTTATATCGTATAGTATATATATATTATATATTTGTTTGTTATAATATGATTTATGTGGAAATTTGTAGATCTCATTGCGGTGTGCCTGGTTGCAAAGTTAAATGTATATTTTAGCAAATTTATGTTTGTATTTACGTTTTAATTTCTGTTTATTTTTACTTTTTTCATTTTATTGTTGGCATTTTATAAACTGCCCAAATGCAAATGTTATAATGTGTGTGTTGGGTGTATGTACGATATTATTCGATAGTTATCAGCTGGCAGGTGCTAATTGGAAGTTGAAACATCTTCTATTAAATGAAAGCAGTGCCTACTCATAATTATGTGGTATTTATGTTCCCTTAACTCTAGGAATCTCTAAAGAATGCTCTCACTATATTTCTGGTATGCAGTACGCTAAGTAACTCTATACGGAAGTGCAACTAATTTGGACTGTTCTATTTCCTCATCTCTTCTAGTTTGCTTCATACGTTTTCATCTCGTTTTCAGTTGCCTTTAAACATTTCACAATTTATTCAAAGCAAACACAAAATTTTGCTAGCTTTGCAGTTTTCAGTATTAATCCCCATTTATATTTGTTTTCGTTTTAATATTATTTTCAAAACCTATCACATAAATTTATATGTATTTATTTGGGCGGAATTCTTAGCGTGTGTGTGTGTTTGGTTTTCATTTTATTCTGACGGTTTTGGCGCAGAGAAATATCTTGGGGGGTTATGGCGCATATAGCTAGATATAGGGCAAGATGAATGGCAATAAACATTTCAAATGTGTTAACTCTTTAAAAGCTAAAAGACGGATTTGCGTGCAGTAACAAAAAGCTGCGGAAAATTCAATTACCGCCAAAAATATTCAGACACAGATCTACAACAAACACAATAACCCTGTCAAAACTCAGCAACAGACAAATCGAAACAAAGATATAAAAATAAAAGTTGCTTTAATGCAAAAGGTGCTTGCTGTGTCACTTTTATACTTTTGATTGGGTTCTAACATTATATAAGCTAATTTTAGCATTTGTTTAATACCAATTTGGCGTGCAAAGCGCCTTGAACTATGCAACGATGATTTTCACTTTTCATATTCACCATTTTCATTTTCATTATCATTTTCTTTTTGCTATCAATTTGCGAGTGTGTTGCTAAGTATATATATATATGTAGATATATATATATATGTATTTATATATAGTTGTTGTTCTATTCGAAAACTCTTACTTAATTACTGCACATTTATGTTTGTTTGTTGTTTTTATGGTTTCTTTGTAGTTATTATAATAATAATAATAATATTAATTTTCCGTTGCCGTTGATGTTGTTGTTTTTTGTTGTTGTTATTCAACGCTTATGCCATAATGCTCGCTGATTGGATTAGTTTGCCTTGGCAATCGATACTTTCGTCCTACATGGGCTGCTTGGGCGCTTTACGATACGATACGATACGCCCATGGTGGTGGGGGCGTGGCTGGTTTAGAATACCAACATTTGATCTGCGCTGCCCTCCGCACTATCCTCATCATCGGCACCCTCGTCTTCATCATCGGATGTTAGCGAGGCGGCATTATTCACCACGGACTCTGTGTGCAAATGAAACGTAAAATTAAATATTGTATATTTGCTCCAATGTTTGCGTGTGCCACAAGAACGTATCCGCAACATGCGGCAAGCTGGCCAGTAATCATAATCATAAACATCAGCATAAATCTTGCGTCCTAAATGAATATTACAAATGAGTTTGCTCAAAGATTTTGCATTAATCTTGGCCTTAGCATAGTTTTACATATTTTATGTTCAACTGCAGCCACTGCTAGTGCTACAAGCTGCGTATACGTAATGTGAATAGTAAAACTTAATTATACTGTTGGGCTAAGCACAGTTTGAGTTACTGCGAATCAACTGTTGTAAACTAAAGACGATTTAACATACACTGCCAAATAAATTATTCAAGTACTTTGAGTCTTTGGGCAAAAAGTACGTTAAGCACTTCTAGTTAGGGAACATTAGGGAGCACACAGCTCTCCTTTAAAGATCACTTTAAGGGACCAACATATTTCTTTAGAAGGCATACAAAGTATTTACTAAATTCGCAAACATTTAAGGAATAAAAGAATCCTATTTATGCCCGTTGTGTGATTGTACTTTAAACTTTTAATTGACTGCTAACATAAGTTTCCATCCATTTCTGTTAAATAGGTATCAGTAACATTTTCTGGACATTATGTAATTGAAATTCTTTAAATATAAAATACAATTTCTAAGTACATTTAAAATATTCCAAAACTAGTAAAAAAATTTGTAAAAATGTTTTAAAATCTGAATTATATCGAATTTTTATTTTAATTTTTTAAATTTTCTCATACATTTCCCTTGAATTTCAAGAAATAACAACCGTTCTTTTGCTTGAAATAAAATATGTTTTCTCAATAGATAATACGTGTCTTTATCCGAAATTAAGGGAAATTTCTCAGAGCCAAGAAGTGTTAAATATTGTAGTTGTGGCGAATGTTAAGCATACTCGTTTAAAAAAGATGAAAATTTCAGTTTTAGCTCATTTTATCTTCATGTGTCTTCAGCTTACAGTGACAACAAAGAAACTGGTTCACTTCTTTTAGCAGTAAGTGTGCAATATATCGCTGGCCACTTGCCGCAGATAGATTTGTGTCAAGTGAATGAATGAGAGAAACAGGTGTGCGCGTGTGTGTGTGGGAGATATATATATATAGAATAGAGTGAGAGGGGTATCTACTCACCGCAATTGGGCTTGCCACGTGTGCGTGTGTTGGCGAATTCAACTCCATGTTTGTCCACACACCAACATACACCCACAGAATTGTGGCATTGTGTGGGCTTATAGAATCCTTGGACGTCGCAGTCTGGTGCGTAGGCGCCTAATTAGTTTATGCCGCCAACAATGGCACAAACAACAGTAACGACAACAAGTAGAAGAAGAAGAAGAACAAAAAACAATGCGCAATTTTAGTAAGTCTCTGCATAATTTGCCGTGCAATGTGAGAGCAAGAGATAGGTAGAGATAGAGAGAGAGAGAGAGAAAAAGCAGCAAAAGCGAATTTCTTTTTTTCTTTTGTTATAATTATTATTGTTTCTATTGTTTTGCTGTTTGTACTTTTTTTTTGGGTCGTGTTGAGAGTGAAATAAAAAACCGAGGACGAAAAAAAAACACAAAAATGTAAATTATATAGTTAAAGTTGATAATAGGCCAACAAAAGGAATGAAAAAAAAAAGAAAACAAAAAGGGAAAAACTTGTGTGTTGTTGTTAAAAGTGTTTAATTTGCTGGCTTAAAAGTTTTGTGTGTTTTGACTAAAAGGTAAAACGGAGAGCGGAGAGCAGAGAGCAGAGAGCGGAAAAGCGAAGAAGAACTGAACAGAATGGAAAGCAGAGCACAAAATAGGTGTCCCTTTTAAACAGTTGCTTTTGGGCTACTTATGTGTGTGTGTGTGTGCGTGTGTGTGTTTGTGTGTGTGTGTGAGTACATTACTTGCAGTCGCTTAATTATAGTTTGAAATGGGTTAAACGTAGTGTAAAGAGTGTAAGTAAAGCAGCAAAATGGTTAAAACAAAGCGCAGACAGCGAGTCAAAACAGTGTAGTAAGAGATACAAATACACAGAGCAAGAGAGAAAGATAGATAGATAGGTAGTAAAGCCGTGTAAAGGGACAGAAATGGAAAAGTAAAACCACATTACTCTTCTAGCTACCCGCTTTTCTGTACTTTGTTCTTTGTAGTTGTTGTAGTGTTTCTTTTTTGTTTTTTATTCTTTAGGAAACGCAAAAACCGAATACAACACAGCAACAACTCAATACCATAAGTATATAGAAAGAATAGACGATATATTAGTGTTATGTTAGCTAGAGAAATGTCCACCTGTACCTATCTCACCTGCAAAGTCGCCGGCAATTCTTCGGCGCACCGCGGCACACGGACGATCGGTCTTCTCGAAGCAGCGACACCATTCCCGTGTATTTATCGAGCTATCCTGATCGAGATCACAGGTATCAATGAACGGCTTAATGCAGCGCTCGTTCTGATCGTGCTCCAAATCGTACATCTCCTGCAGAGACAACAGTCCATCGTTATTCAAGTCCAGATGTCCGAACATCCATTTGGCCTCAGTCTTGCAAGCGGGTGGAAAGTGTGCCTTCGATTTCTGACTATGCTGACGACGCTTCTTGCTATCGGCCATTATTACCGAGAACCAATCGAGCAGACGATTACCAATTGCCGTTAATTGCTGGGGCTTGCACTCGGCGGACTTTGAGGGATATCCTGCAAATATTGGAGTAGAAATCAAACAAATTGTTTAGAAGTTCATTATGTTAGATCGAATATACAACATAAACTACCCAAATTAAACGAACAGCCCAAAAGTATGCAACAGATTGTGAAGCTGTGCAGCAGCAATGGGTACGAAACGGGGCTAATTCGGCTCACACAGTTTTGATTATTCAAAATCTAACTACACATAACATTTTGATGGAGTAATGGGTATCTCATAGTCGGAAAGTCGACTTACTTCTCTTACCGTTGGCATTGTTATTCTTATTGTATTTCTGCGGCTGCTTCTCAACGACCTCGTTCTCAATATAGTTGCGATTCTTGTGCTTATCCTCCTGATACTTGCCGTCCTGCAATATGTTATCAAAGTTAGCATTGAGATGAGATTAGATTAGCGTCTTTTATTTAAGATTTACCTTTTTGTAGGCCGTATACTTGAGATACTTGTAGTGCTTGTTATCATATTTGATCTCCTCGGGCGTGAATGTATACTGAGCATTGATGTGATTAAAGTGACGATTGTTATCCTCTTTGTCCTGTTAGATAGAGCGCATAAATTCAATGTATGTGCAGGGTTTGTTTTATGTTGTGCATGCTTACATTCATGATGGTATTGAAGTCATTGTTGTTGTTGGCCATCACATTGCCGCTGTTCATCATGATGTTGTTGTTGCTGCTGTCCTTGTAGGCCTGCTGCTGCTGTTGCTGCTGCTGTTGCAACTGTTGCTGTAGCTGTTGCTGCTGTTGTTCGAGGTTGATCTTCTTGTTGTATTTGCTGTAGCCAAGTCGCTGTGACCGTTTGCCATCGCCATTTTCTGCGAAACGTGCAAAATGGGAAAATGGGAAATAGGGGGGAAATTTAAAAATGGCCGCCATAAAAATTGCTTGGCATGGGAAAACTTTTTTGTATCCTGATGCTGGCCACTGAGGCGTCATTTCTATTTTATGCATGCAATGTTGTTGTTGTTTTTTGTATATTGCCAAGCCCAAAGCAACAACAACAACAATAACAACAACATCAAGAGTTGCAATGCGCTTTCATCTGTGTAAATTTAAAATTAATGTGCTTAACATTGTTGTCGTTGTTTTATTGTTGTTGCTGCTGCTACTGCTACTGTTTTTGTTGTTGTTGTTGTGGCTGCTGCTGCTGCTGCAGCTTGGTTGACTCGCTGAGTGCCTACTTCTGACCCGCCCACTTTTCACCTCACCTTGCTCCTCCACCGCCGATGCTCCTTCAGGTGCATTGTGCGCTTTAGAACATTGGGGCTTCTTGTTCAACGAATTATTAAAAATTCAACAACTGATATGCTCGGCTCGGTCAATTTAAAGTCGCTTTGTTTATTGAAAACAAACAACAAGAGGGAACAAGAAAATATGGTTAGCATCATAAGTTGATTTAGAGCTACATTTTTGTTTTTTATTTAAATCCTGTTTCCAGTTAAAAACAATTTCTTGTTTAATCGATATAAAATTTCCAGAATCGTTTAATAATAATATTTTGAAGGTTTATGCCAAGTTTGAATAAAATGCGATTAGGTTTACTTGTTAATATTAAGAGATACATATATGCACAGGGTTCTTGATATCAAGACCCAACCTATCACACCATCGTGTGCGCAGTATACATAGCTTGAAAATACAACAATTTAAATTCTACAGACTCGTTTTCAGTTGTATAGAGTTAATTCAGATTATGCAGATATTGAAAATATGTTGGTAAAGTACCAAAGATTTTTATGGGGTTTATTTTTAAAGGTGCAATACACATATCTATGCTCCAAGCAAATGAAGCTTATTTAAACAAGGGAAACGAAATCTATTGGATTGCACTGTGTTACACAACACTGGCGAGCAGCTTGGACTTGGCTCTGAAATATGCATGGAATTTATTGCGATGGTGGCTGTTCAATGGTCTCTGCCAGAACTCGCTGGCCTCTTGCCAGGGTCTAGCTCATTATGCGGTTGGTTCCTCGGTTTTGGGTTGTCAACTTGCTAAAGTTATAGAACTATACCATTGTGTGTGTGTGTGTCTGTGTGTGTGTGTGTGTGTGTGCGTGTAGTAACTTACCCTTGCAAGGGCAGAATCCTTTGCAGGCAATCCTGATGGTTGTCGAATGTATGCAATTGTGATAATCCAATCTGCATAGTGATGAGTAGGTCCTGTTGTCGGCACCGCAGAGGAACGTCGGTTTGGCCACAGGACACGGCTTGCAGTTGCTGTTGGAACAGAAATGGAATCAGTAAAGAAAACTCAGCGGAGAGAAATAAAAAGAGCTCAAGCGCACACAAAATAACAAAAAAAAAAACAACAAAAGCAACAAATAACAAAATAGACGACATGCAAAATTAATTTTTATGCAAATGAAGTCTGGCATTTGTTGCTCAATTGAACGAGAGAGAGAAGTGAGAGTTGAGTTCCCGACATCAGTGGTGGCTTTACCATCTTTTATTTAAATATTTATTTAATATGCCAAGCACGCACTCTCTCTCTCTCTCTCTGTCTCTCCCTGACTTTCTACCTGTGTGTTTACCTGTCAAAGTTCACAAATAAATGAGGGAATCATAAAGGAGACGTCAGCTTGTATCTTTATTTAATAATTTGTGCAAATATTTGAGTTGCTTTCTGCTGAAAGTGATCCAAATGCCAGTATACATAATACTCTATAACAAACTGCATAATAAATTGTGAGTCAAACACTGCATATGCACCGCTGTTACATTCGTTATTTTAACACCTAACCGTCGCCTATGTAACACATTTAAAATGTGTCTATCGATTTATCTCTTTGGCACATTAAAAAAAAATACACACACTCACACATATATTTATTTACATACTTTTATGCATAAACAAAAAAGAAAGGCATAAATAATTAATTGAATTAATTGCAGTCGCCAATGTTGCTTTTGCCATTTATTATATAAAAAGCCTTTAGGCTGCAGTTTTTTTTTTACATTTTTTAACATACCCTGTACATAAACGCTGGTCAGCCGATATATGCTTTTATAGTTAAACTATATAATAGGTTTTAAAATGTGTTATATAGAAGATGTATAGCTCTTAAAATCAAAAGATTTATAAAAACTGCGTGGAAATTTATGTCTTTTTGTGCTACGTACTGGGTATTTTGCCTGTCGTTCATGCACACTTTCTGGCAATTAACTGGTATTTTTTTTTTAAGAGCAGCCAATTGGCAGTGAAAGAGTTTTTAATTTTCTCCCCACATACTGCGTATATGTCAGAATAATATTATACATTATATTCCCTAGGCCGTGCAAATTGTGTGTGTTTACTCAGTAAATTGGTTATCTGTTTTTCAGTTAACAGTCTGAATTTTACACTGAGCTTTATGCTCAGAATTTGCTAGCAATTCTGGCTAATTGCTGGATTTAGCTGTTTTAATTGCTGCCAATTTTTAACGGCAGCGTTTTAAAATTCAACGAAAAATAAACAAAGTTAACAGCGAATCCAAGAAGACCCAATCGACGGCGAGTTGCGCTGTTTTTTCAAAGTAGTCTTTGAGTTAATAATAGATTTGTTTTTCAAGACTTTAATTGCATTTTATTAATTTAGAATACTAAAAAAATTGAACTTAGTTCAGACATTTTTTAATGAATTAGGAAAGTTAAAAATTACTAAACTTCTATTAATATCAGACTTTATTTTTACCTAAATACGTGATATTTTTTACTGGGTAGACATTTTGGAATGAATCTTAGTTACAAGCAGATATATAAGTGCCCAATTATTGATTAATGCATAAACTGATCAACAGTCAATTCTCGTGCATAAATCTTCTAAATAATTTGAGCCAACTTTATGTAAAAACTGGCAATCTAGCTTCTAGCAATTGGTAGCTAGATCTGCAACTTCGTGAATATGCCGGCTTTGAGAGAATTTATCAGTACAGGGTATGTCAAAAAGCAATACACAATGTGAATTTTGATTACTATTGAGTTCCTTTTTGAATTAGGCACTTAAGCTTCGCTTCGGTAGCAGCTTTGATCAATTAAATCCCCTTGTTAACTTTGTACAAAACAAAATTTCTTTTACGAATTTTCAAATTTTGCTGCAATATTTACACACACACACTCTGTCAGTTACACACACACACTCACACACACACACAGTTGTTTGCAATTCTGTGGTATTTGACTTAGTTAAAAATGCATTTAAATATTACGTAATTCCCTATCAAATAAAGTAAAATAAAATTGAATTAAACGAAACGAAACGAAACGAGTCGAAATGAAATGAAATGAAATGCAATGAGATTGCACTTGAAGTTGTCAAAGCAACTTATTTGAGCCAACATCTACATACATGTACATACACATATACATAGTTATTTAAGCTGGCCAATTTCGAAGCTTAGCCAAAGCAAACACAGCAAAAGCATTGGCCAAAAACCAAAGAGCATACCCAAACATTTGAGTGTGTGTGCGTTTGGGTACGTGTGTGTATGTGTTGTCTCATTGGATCAAATGAAAAGTCGCTTTTAATTAAAATTGCAATTGTTGAAGTCTTTCGCTGGCTTTGTGTGTTGTATTTCAATGCTTTTACCAAACACAAATCAAAGCAAATTTAAAATTTAAGTTACACATAGCAAAAATTAGGTAAATTTAAAAGCTTCTTTGGGTCAATGTCTGCTTTTCTTAGATATATACATATACTATATACACTTATATGGTTATAAATTGTAGATCAAATAGCGACAGCCCACATGCCGCTTTTTCTTGTTTGCCGCTTGCTGTGAAATTTCTGAATTTTTCCACAAATATTTGCTTTCAATTTTCCGCCAAACAAACGTGAAAGCAGGTGGGTGAGATGGGGTAAGAAGGGGGGGTTCTGTTGGTTATAGAATTTTCGAGCTGCCTTTGAGCCACTGACGCTGACAGCTTCATGTGCATAGACCAAAAGGCAGCTCAGTGGTTTCAAATAACTGCCAAAAACAGAAAGAACCTCAAAACTCTACGTTCAGCACAGCTGAGGTTGCGTCTCGTCGAGGTAAAGGGCCAATTCGCCATCTCCCTCTCTCTCTCTCTTTATCTGCTCGGTTTTCCCTTGGCCTATACACAAGAAAACCACAGTGTGTGGGCCATATTGTTACTAAAACAATGCCTGACTACATGAGTTATGAGTTATAAGTGTCTATGTCTCTATGTGTATGGGTTGGTACGCTTTTTGGTCTATTACAAGTGCCTCCTTCTCCTATCTCATACCCTTTCTCTCTCTCTCTTTTTACTCAGTCACCCACTCAGCAAGTGGCCCATTCACAAAGCAAATCTTTTGTTTGACTTGTGGCCAAAATGGAGAACTGAGCCAACGGAATGTCAGATAAATTGTGCGCGCAAACTATTGATTTTGTTTGTCCCACTACTCCCCGGGCATAACGACTAGCCCCTTTCACCATTAACCTCAGTATGCCTATTATTGGTTGCCCGTAGGGGTATATTCACACAGTAGTCGATGCCATTGACATAGATACACACAAATACGTGTGCACTCTGACACACACTCTAATGTATCTGCTGTGCAGAATGAAGACTTTCTTGTGAACGCAAATTGAAAAGAAAATGCGAGAAATATGTCAAAAGCCATTTTTTGTAATATTAGAGGGCGTGGCATGACTCTTGATTTGCCAATAGATAGATTGATGATGCTACGCAACAATAGAGGCGAAAATGGCGCAATATCATTAACACCAATAGTAGTTGAAAAAGCATAATAATAATAAAAATGGTAATCAAAATGGTTATGATGATGATGATGATGAGGATGGTAATCAGAATAATGGTAATACTAATGCATAGGAAATGGATATTGGGCATGGTATTGAAAAGGAATTAAATGTGACTATGAAGGAAAATAATACAATTATATATAATTTTGAAACTTACAAAATTTAATAATATAAATTAATATAATTATTAAAGCTTAAAGTTGCTTCTTAACTGTCAAGTTTTCAATAATTCTATAAGCATTGTTTAGAGTTGATTATGCGAAGCCCTAATGCAAATGCTACTGTCAACACAAATGCTAAAACTAATGTCAATGCAAATTCAAAAGCTAATTATGATGCTAATGCTGATGCTAATGGTAAGTCTAATAATGATAATACAAATGCCATTACTAATATTTAATTTAATATCAAATGTTAATGCTTATGCGAATGCGAATGCTAAAACCAATCCTTAAGCTAAGGGAAAGCTAAAACAATTGCTAATGATATGCTAATGATAATTTTAATACAAATTCTAATGACAATGTTAATGCCAATGCCAATACGAACAAAATTACTAATTCAAAAGACTGTTTCTGGGTCTCTTTATTGCTTTTCTTTACCAATACGCATTTAAAAGTCAATAAAAGCTATTTTAATTGCCAATTAAAATAATGAATTAACAATAAAATACATTTTATGGATATCTGTAATTGCAATATTACCAAACTTTTAGCTTTATGTACAATATCAAGTATACGACTAGCTGCAAAATATGCCACAGTTCAAACATTTCAGTGAAATTAATTTTCCACTCAACAAACTGCCATCGAGGGGATAAAGAAAAGTTGTCGCTATGCGACAAAGGTCCACCTGATAGGCTCTACGGCTCTCGATGGGGTGAAGTAGTACCCCCCACAGCCAACTCCCCATTGGGACCAGCACAAACGTGTCAAGCAGCAAGCATGAAATTAAACTTAGAACAGAAACAAACAAACAACGAAGCCGTAAACCAAACAACCGAAATGTTATAAGACTTTACGGTCGATGGAATTTGGCAACACGAAGGCGTAAAAGAAAAACAGAAATTTTTCTCTAAATTCGAGCAGTCAGGAAAACCAGAAAAAGCTATCTGGTTAATCTTTACACGGGTTGAGTAAAAGGTTCAAACAGTAAGTAAATATTGAATTTTGGCCATGACAATAAAAGGGACAACACCTTCCTAATATACGTATATTGTATAGTAGAAGTGTTTAAATTAAATCATTGTGACACTTCGTGTAGCTAGAAATAAAATTTGAATACAACAAAAGAAATGTTCAACGGATATTGATATTTTGAAAGTTGGCTATAACTTTCCGTTACAGTGCCGAGCACGTCAACACGTCGGAAATGGGGGAAAATCGCTACAAATTGAACCTTGGCCTGCCGTTGACTTTGACTTCATTCCAAACACCAGTCGCACCTGTAGCCCACTCCCCAAGATTTTCCGCACTTTTGCCTGCGAACCCAACTCGAACTCGTACTCGAATCAACTTCATTCCATTCTGCTTCAGTTCTCGTTTTTTGTTCGCGTGCATATCTACAATTTGGGTTAGGGTCAAAGCGATAATGTGGAACAAGTCAAAAGGATACAACTACGGATACTATGGCGACGACGTGCAGCAAAAGGTTAAAATATCGTTAAGCTGTTGTTCTCAGCAAAATTGCGATGACGCAGCACGAAAAGAACAAGAGCGAATAAAATATAAAAGAAGTGAGAGCGTTGAAAGCAAGTTGCTCGACTGTTATATGCCCAGTTTCGGACCTGCCTTCTTAAGCACGCATGTTTATGGTGAAGAAATTTGTCTGCACATGTTTTGATAGCATATATTTCGTCTTGTCATTTAATTTGTTTCTACAATTCAGAAAATCATAAGCCCTCAGTTGCCTATTCGAAGCTAGGCTAAAAATATATATTCTGAAATGCGTGTTAAAAAAAATTGTAGAGCCTGCAACTTTATTGCGGAATTTGTATACACGATAAAACAATTTGTTATTAGCATGCAAATCGGAGAGAGAGAGAGAGAGAAAGAGAGTGTGAGCTAAAGAAAAAACCCTTGCTGTGACCCTCCACTTCCCATTTTCTTTGCCTCTGCCATTCTTTAGCCTCTTAACTCTTGAACTCAGCTCTGCCTTCTTTGGCGAAATGAATGAGAATTTGTTAAATGAAATGTAAAAATGCCATTGATATGCAAAAGGCCCCAAAAGAATAATGATTATGACCATCGTTGGGTAGCGTAAGAAGCAGAGTTAAATACTTACTCCAGTTCCTCATCATCGTCCTGTTGAACCAACGCGGGCTTCTGCAACTGCTGCTGTTGTTGTTGTGGCTGCTGCTGCTGCTGCTGCTGTTTATCGCTGACGGCAATGTTGTTTTCATAGAAGACATCGTCCTCTTTGGACTCATCATCGTCGCCTAGACTCAGGCTTTTATCCTCATCATCGTTGTTCTCCTCGTTTCCCTGGACATTAGCCTGGGCATTGTTGTTGTTGTTGTTGTTATTGTTAGTATTAACATTGTTGTTGCTGTTACTGCTGGCATCGCTGCTATTGTCCTCGTCATCGTTGTTGATGTCCTCAACATCCTGGCTATCGTTATCCTGCTGATTGACGCGCCGCTTCGCTTCCTCTTCCAAATATTTGGCCTTGGTGATTATCTCATCACTGAAACAAACGCAAAGTTAAACGGATGCCAAACAAGTTTTCATTTAATTAGTTTATTAACTTTCTCCAAACACAACAACGAAACGACAATCACAATTCTGTGAATTTCGCCAGCAGCGACTTACCGGTTCTTATGCAACTCCTTCTTCGACACGCAAACAGCGCTGAACTCGTCCTCCAGCAAACAGATTTCCCGCTTCTTGCAGTTGAGAGGGCGGCAAAGGTCACCTGTAAATGTGGGGCAAAGCAGCCGCAGATTTATATTTATGATTGTAAAACATGCCGCAATTCTGGCACATTAATTAAACTGATTGCGAGAGATTTGCCCTTGAAATTGGGCACGTTTCAGGCAGAGGATTTGCCACGGCTTAAGAAGAATAGAGAATACAAGAGAGTTACTCACTTGAAGGATCATGTATCCAGCGCTTGTGTTCGCCCACATTCTTGTTCTGCGTGTTTTTGTTTATCTGCAAAAGAGACGGAGAGAAAAAGTTTATTAATTTACATTCTAAGTGAAATATTGTATCTTTTAATTTTGTTATTTAAATGCAAAAATGCAAAACTCACACACATACACACAGAAATGTTTAAGGCAGCTGACACGTACACTCACACACTCATACACAAGTAAGATATTCAAGTGCACTGACGTATGCGTAATGCTAACACGTGTCGTATGTGTAATACACAAATGAGAAAAAGACAGCTGTTATTTCATTTTGACTCTTGTGGCATGCAAATGATTTTGGCATAGAAATATTACAAAAATCAAAAATAGAGGCAGCTTGTGGAGTGGGAAGACTATCATAGCAGCAACTGAATCTATTAAAATTATTATCTATTCCGCCTTCAAACCATAAACTTCGTGTGTGTATGAGTTTAAAATGCAAAAGAGATTTATTTTAATTTAATTCAATTCAATTGAGTGTTGAGACCGAGAGAGAGAGAGAAAAGCACTCTCGTCAGCTGCCAGTCAGAATGTTATTAAGTGCAATGGTGCGTATGCGTTATATTTAACTTGTCTATGTACACAAAATATATACGAAAACAAAAGCCAAATGGCAAACGGCTATGATAATAAAAACCCTGTCACGCCCATGGCTGACAGGCCATTGGATGTTGGACGTTGTCTAAAATGCCATAAGCCAAACCAAAAAGTACAGTTACCACATACCTACTCTACCCATACCCTTAACCTTACCTCCTACCCTTACTCCTACCCCTACTCTTTGCTTCCAGTCAGCGCACTGACTTGACAGTTTTTGCAAATGCGGCGCCCGAAAGGCTGCAATGCAAAATTTACTATGTGACAGCAAGAGCAGTTTTTATGCTCTCGTTGTTACTGTGACTGTTGCTGTTGCTGTTGCTTCTAGTGGTTATTGTTGTTGCTGTTACTGTTGCTTTTGCTGTTACTGCTGCTGTCACTTGGCGTCTACAGTAGCTGCAGCCAGCAGCCTTAAGCGGACAGTTGGTAAATTGGTAACTGGGGGCTTTGAAAACATCATCAAACAGGTCAACCGTTGACCCCATTCTGGCGTGGCCAATACCAAGAACTTAGCTTGCCCCACGCATTCGCTGCAAAGTGGCAATTGCGGTGCCCACACACACACACACCTACACATATATGTGATTCACCACAGTTGCAGTTGCAGCCGTATTCGTCTCAGTTGGCAACTGTAATGCAATAATGCCGTCCAGGACATTCAGGGCTCTGGCAATTTGCATGCGTTAAAATGCAATTTGTGCGAGTTTCCCGTTTTCCGTTTCCCATTCGCGGTTTATCCTTTTGAGACAGCATCTCTGATAACTACACTGACCGAAAAATATGTGTGTCAACATTAAGATGACACTCAAAATGGAGAATCTTTAGTAAAATATATTGTGAGCTTTAGAAAATAAAACTCACACATTTTTAGAAATTATTAAATTAGTTGATAACTCTAATTAGATCTGTGTCAAATATTTTTGAATAATTGTGGTATTAAAATGATTAAGAATAGACTACAATTTCCCAAATTCAAGCATTTAAAGCTGGTTATTTTTATCAGTGCACACAGTTAAACAGATTTGCGCCTTTCATTGTTGCTGGTGTTGTTTAAATGACCTGGCTAGCTGGCTGGCTGCCTATCTGGATGACTGGGTAGTCGGCTAACTGGCTGGCCGACTGAATGGCATAAGGTCAATTCTGTGGTTCTTTTGCCATTGATTGGCCCGGTTTGGCATTAATTGCACTGCGTTTGCGGCTTTCGGCAAGCGATTGGCCTTATTGTGGTTGAAAGCTGGCGCCAAAGCGTAATCAACTCGCATCAGTTACTTAAATATGCCCCATGAATCCAGTTAGTTCAATTGTTTGTTTGTGCATCTGTGAATGCAGCACATTAAACTGGGTCACAGATGCCGCCGTTTCTGCCATTTTGGCCATTAACAGCTGCCCAAAAAACCTCTCTCTCTCTTTCTCTCTCAGTCTTCTTCGTATTATGCAAGCTAAGCCAGACAACAGTGCCTGTGGCAAGTTTTCGCACCCAAAAACTGTAACTGCTAGCAGCTGCAGTTTAGACGCTTTGCCGGATTTTTGACTATTTAAGTGGCTTGGCTTATTAAAGCCCATTTAATTGACCGACTCGACTCGTTGACGGTGCCTAACAACTGCTGCACTTTTCCAGCTCTTTCTCTCTCTATCTCTCTCTCTCTCTCACTCTCTTCATTTCCTTCCATATCTAGTTATCTCTCTTGTGCTTCTCCGCAACTTGACCTTATTTCGACTGAAGCTGCGCTTCCTTTTGAAAAGCTGGCAAATATTTTGCACGTTTTGTTAAACAAATAATAAAAAAAAGTGTTGCAAGTTTTATACACGTCATTTTGTTGCAGCTGCAACTGCTGTGCAACTACCACGCCACCAACCACCCACGCCCTCAAGGCTTGCGCCCATCAGCCGCACTGTGGCAATCTGTCAAGCTTTAAATTGAATTTACGACTTTGTTTTCGTAGCGCTTTTATTTCATCTTGTTTTTCCGTTTTCTTTCGTTTTTGAATTCTGTTTTAGTGCTTCTCCGCAAATTTCTTTATTGTTTTCCTTATTCACTAGCCAAAAAATAACAAAGAATGTTTCATGTTGCTTTTCCTCCATCTCCAAAATGGGTTGTAAAGTGGGCGTGGCTGTCTGCCATTTGGCCTGTCAATTTGGTTGCATTATGTAAATGTAATTTGCGCTTAAATTCAACCCAAAAAGGATGTTCCCCAGAGAAAGAGACAGTGAGAGAGAGAGAGAGAGAGGGAGATTTATATACATCCCTCTGATTCTAATTGAAGAATCGAATTTAGCTTATTTGCATGCATTGAATTGATATGAATATATTATGAATAGCTGTCCACAAATACCACTAATATTTTTTAGTTGCAATCAGCGCTTAAATCGGTTCCAATAAATTGACAATCAACGAAATTTTTGTGTGTCCGATTTTATTCGGTTGTGTTTTATGCCAACAAAACCTTGAACAAAGCATTATGGCAAAAAGGAAAATGCAGTAAGCCCTGTGAATAATTTTCTTCGTTGCATTTCGGGAATAGAGTGCTCTTTAATTTACAAATATATTATTTTTACTATTTTTAATTCAAAAACGTTTCATATATTAATGGTAAATATATTTTCTAAATTTATATTTTAAAAGTTGACAAGAAATTAAACAAGTTTATATATACATTTTAATAAAGAAATCAAAGTATTATTAAACGTTTGCATAAAATTCTCAAAGCTGTGAGACTCACAGCAATTAGGCATTATAGACACGTCTTTATCTGCATATTACACAGTTCGTGATGTAATCATAGTACCCAGTACCCAGTACCCACTGTTAGAGTATAACGAATTGATGCAGCATGCAGCTGAAATTGTTGTAAATTATGCAGAGGACATCGAATGAATGCCAATGATGGCAGCCTAAAATGCAACATTCTCCATTTTGCCAGGCAATCAATAAAATATAGTATATGCACATACTATATAGAAGTTCAGCGGGGCGAAGAGAAGAGTGTTTAAATAGTCACAAATGCTTTTGGTATGTCTATAAAAATGTGAAAATATTGCGGCGAGTTGTTGCAATTAGAGTGCGGCAAGAGAAAAGTTTAGCAATAAATTTGACTCCCTTTCTGCTAAATGACCAACTGACTGACTAAACTCAAACTGAAACTGAAACAGAAACAGAAGCTGTGTGGCCCATAAATTATGCTATTGGCTTTAAAAATGCATTAGCCATGCTCGCATTGTGTCTATAAAAACTGTTGGCCCAAATGCACTGTGGTTATCAGCCAGATCCTATACGAGTTTTTGGCTCCACTTTGGCACATAAATTTGCTCACACACATCGAATGGTAAATCAATTTCTATTACGAGCACCAGACGAACTATAGGATGTCCTGGCTACCACATATCCTGACAGGAAGCTCAGCGTGAGTCTGGCCCAAAATACGTGCAAATCCATCAATATAACTTAACGTCTCGACTTGAGGGCCCGAAAAATAATAAAAAAAAAGTTTTGTGATATGGCCAAAGCCAAGAGGAAAAGTACATTTTTGGCTAGCAGGAAATTGCATTCTTCTGGCGGCGTCAGACATTTGCAGCAGGCATTCAATATACTTGGGGGAAGTAATGCCAAATGTAGCCGGATGTCACACAGGATGCCAAAAAGAAAGAAAGTTGGGGAATTTGAAGCAGTTTGATAGCTGATCCAGGCTGCAGTCAAAAGTGATGCCTTTACATTGCTATACATATGTATAGCTATGGCTATAGAAAATATATTGTACTTTAAGTTGGCTAATTAACACTTATTGACAGGGGGCGTATCGCGGTTTTGGTGAAGCTCATTTAGAGTGCTGTCACATGCATAAATTACACAATAATCTCAATTTAATTGTAAATTCAATTAACGCCACGTCAATGCGAACATAATTTAAACACACACAGCGCTAGACAGAGACTGCTAGAGTGCAAACAGAGGGAGTGAGAGAGAGCGACAGTGTACGATAAAAATATACTAAAGGAGACACTAAGTGCATTTACTTTATAAACCATAAAAAACATGACGTGCTCTGTAATAAAATAAACATGCCACGTACAAAAAATAATAGAACAAAACTACAATGCAGCGTAGACAACTATAAGAGACCCTGTAGCTAGACTACATTATCCGTGAAGTCTTTGGATTTCACTACTTGTTAAAACACATATTTATAAATATATTTATATATGCACCTCATCACATTCACTTTTGAAACTAGATCATTATGAAACTTGGTAGAGTCTAATATGTATGTTTTACAGGACTCAAAGCTATAACTTACGTTTATTCATCCAATTCTTTTAGCACAACTGTCGTGATTTTTAAAATTTCTATTAGAGGTTTGCTATCTCTAGCTTTCAAAAGTTTTTTGCAATCCCAATGTACCCCATTGAACTTTTATAGTACAGGGTCTGCCTGCAATAACAGAGACGACCACAGGCAGGCCTGCCAGTGCATATATATGTTATGTTTATGATTCATAAATACATTTCCCGGCCGACACTCTCACATCTAGATGCTAGAACATAAACGAGAGATGAGAAATGGAATGGAGTCCACCAGGTGGCAGTTTCCAGGCGCCAACGCGTTCCACTCTCGTAAAGCATTTGAAGCAACAACCGCAAAAACAGAGAGACAACAAATTGCAACAAATTGCAAGCTTGCAACAAAGTGTGGCACTGCGGCAAGCTTATGTATCAGATGAGAGTGTCCGTGTGAGTGTGTGTGTGTGTGTGTTTACCTATGGGCATAAAATACGATTACAACATTCATTTCCACTTGCAATTTTTTGTATTTATAAAAATGTAAAAAGAAAACATGCTGCATGCCACATGCCACACGCCACATGCAACATACATACAACATGCCACATGGCACTACATGGCTAAAGCCGCAATGGCCAATGGCTTTTGGGAATTGTTGCAAGTTGTTGTTGCCATCTGATTGCGCTGTTTTCATGTTATGCACTGCGGAACTGCAAAATCTCTGCACAGATTAGATGCACTTTATGGCCAAAGTCAGCCAACATGGGTATAAGCAAGTCGAGCAGTCTACACCATCATGTGCCACCTGATGTTTATGCCACTGGTTTGCCGAACAGGCACAGATTTGATCAAGTTTACGACTTGGCTAACTGAAATTTACTGGTTTGATAAGGGTATACTGCTGCCGAGTGCTCTCGAGTCTTATAAGTCTTATTAACACTGAAATTCTATAAGGAAAACTACTGTAGATCAATTATTGCCGACAATGGGTATTTTCTAGTCTATCATGCTTTACTCCGAACTTTATACTCTGCACTTTTAGACAAAAATTTAAACTTTTTGGTTTGATTGATTCAAGCAAGTACAGGTATTCCTTATTCGAGCCATTCTTAAAATATTTACCTAAACTATAAAGTGAGTTATATACAGAGTATCCACTCCGTCGAGAAAGCTTAAGAATACCTACCCTGCCGGGTCAATAATTAAACCAATCCCAGCCTTTAGTTTGTCCACATAAATTTAAGCCAATGATTTGAACAAGCTCGCAATTGGCCATTAAGCGTAGTCAGGTATTTGCAACAGTTGCAACAGCAGGAGGCCGAAGGGGCGGACAGTGGACACTGGCACACCCCTTTTGCTAACGTCATGAATAGGTTGCATTAAAAGCTTTTAGCCACAGCGCGCACACACCACATGCAATCAGCTTGCGACAAAGGCCCCATAATGCGGGCTAACAAAAGGCGTTGCTCGCACTGCCACGCCCACCACTACCCGCCACCCGACGCCCACACCACCACGACCAGCACGTTAAATGGTCAACAGTGAGTGGCACGCCCACCCACAGCGACCAGAAGAACGCTATGCATTTTGGTCGATTGAATAGTTCAATCAATTAGTTAATTGCAGTAAACTCGCATGGTCAAAACGTCTTTTCTGGAAATGGACTTTTGTAGCAGAAATCGTGGCACTTAGCAGCAATCAGCAATTAGTAGGACGACGCCAGGATACCGGCAAACCATTACCGGGGAGACGTGTATGGCAAGCAGAAGCAAGTAGCCGAACTTTTAAGTATTTCTCTCAACTACTCGTACAGTTGGGATTGAGAGTGACAGCGCAGGCGACTTGGGTTTTTCCCCCTGGCAGCACAATTAAAAACTCGACTTTTCTCGCCAATGAAACGTAAACGGAATGTAACAAGTAAAACTCCAACTTCAGTGCAAACAAACAAACAAAAAATGTGTCACAAACAAAACAAAACACACAAAACTCAAATGAAGCAGCGGAAAAATGAAGTTTTTACCGAGTTTCTACTAACGCACACCCACTGTCAATGGAGTGAGAGTAAGAGGCGGGTTTGGCGGTGGCCAGCGGAGAGGGGGAGCGGGAATTGAGTTGCCATTGAGTGTGCAAAAACTTTGCAAATTGCAGCTCATCGTTCTTGCTAGCCGTTCACGGGGGCGGCAGAGGGGCGTGGAACTTGTAATAGAAAATAAAAGCGAAGCAAAAATCATGCTCGCTTTTTTATTAGAAGCCATTCAGAGCCTGGCAGCCATGACAGTCTTGCAAATATGGCGGCAGCACCCGGAAGTCGCTTGTCGGTTGTCGGCTGTCATTTTGCCTGCTGTCCCCACTCGGTGTATCTGTCTGTCTGTTTGTCTGCCTCTCTGTCGAAGCTCTGCTGATGAGAAATGACAGGCAATAATGCTGTCGGCCCTGCTCCATCTGCATTTATCATAACTTTCCTCTTTTATTTGCCTTGATAGCAGCATTGCCAAAGGCTGCTTCTTGTTGGTGTTGTTGTTGTTGTTGTTGTTGTTGTTACTCTTCTTCTACTTCCTGTTGTTGGTGTTTTTGTTGTTGTTTGTGTGGCTTGTGTTGTTTCTATTGCTTCGTTAGCGAGACCTTTCGCTTTTAGCATAGCGTTGCTTTGGTTTCACATTTATAAATGGCTCAACTGTTTGTCAGCTGCCACGCCCAACTTTCCGCCGCCCACTTGCACCGCCCACCTGAGGATTACAGCTCAGCTTGTTGTTGTTAATGTTGTTTCAATGCTTTTGTAATTACACATAGTGCTGTGTGTCTAATGTCCGATTATAAACGTTTACAAAACTATGCTACAGTTTTTTAAGAAGGATTCCTTGAAAACTGAACATTAGAAATGTTAGCGTTCAGTTGAATCAATCAAAATGAGTTATCTGCTATATTTAGTTGATAATAGCCATAATACAATTGCTATATGGTTGTCAATTATTGTTAAATTGCTATATTTAAATATTTAAGTAGCTTAATTGCATCCGTTTATTGGACGCTGAATAATTAAACAGAGCCAATGAAAAACAATTGATATTAAAGATTTCAGCAAATAACTGTTCAATTTATCCAATTTAGTAATCCGTAGAATAAAATGAATTCAACCAATTCCATTCACGCTAATTAATCAAAATTGCACATACATAGTATACATCAATTTAATGCGACAAATGAAATGCAATTATTATCACATTTAAATCGAATTGAACATAAAATTAATGGATAATTTGTGTGTATTTTATTAAGGACTCCAGGTTTAATTAATCTGTTGGTCAAACCTTTGATATCTAGCTATAATTAAATGACATAAGCGCGACCTATTCTGAAATTCCACTTGACATTACGCGCATTACGCATACGCACGGTGCACCCCTTTTTTGTAAGCTATAGTAAACTGAATGTTTACGCACAAATTAAGTTTCAAAACGAGAGAGCTCTGGAGGTGCATGTATGTATGTATGTAGCACAGCATGTCCTTCAGCGTGTCCTTGAGGTATTCGCTTTATGCATAAATTTATCCTCAACTTGTAAATGGATTTCAGCGCAGTCATCAAATATAAAATACTAGATGCTACAAATAGCAGCTGAATTTTTGAATGCTCTGCTCAAGTGTACTCGACACTATTGACTGCAAGCATTCATCGTGTATTGGAAGATCTACCTTTAGTTTTTTAGCCTAGCTAGCGAGAGCAACTATAGACTTATGTTTCTGTGCAAAACTCTGTGTCTTTGTATGAACAATTGGATTTTTAAGAGTATTTATTGACGTAGATCAGGTTTATTTTGTGAGCAATATGGAACCATAAAACAGAAAATTGGGATAGGGGCTTGTCATTAAAACACATAGTTCTGTATTCTACAAATTTCATCACAATCGGTCAATAAATACACAAGTTCTTTGATATAATCTAGCAATTTATAAAATTTACCAAAATTTCTTCGATATAAAACTTTGTACTAATGTGTTCCCAGAGATTATAATAGAAATATCAAATTTTGTTTGAAAACTCATCAGTTGAATGTATAAAGCAATTTTCGAGCTAATGCCTCAGCACAAGGACCTCAACGCATTAGAGTCGAGCAACTCGAGCTGTTACTGAACGCAGTATGGGAACATTTGATAATCATTTACTAGGGTAAAGCACAGAGGAGAAACTAAATTTAATTGAAGTTTACAACAGCAGATGGAGTGACTGGATAATTGTAATAGTACACAAAATATTCATTTAGTTTATTTGTGCACTGGTAACATGACGGCAAATACACCTGAAGCACACACTTTGAACAGACAAACCTTCAACATATATAGTATATATATTTGTTTATATGTGACAACAGATACACACTCACACACAGATATCACAAGTGTGTGTGTGTGTGTGTGTTGTTTGTCATACGAAATGTAGACATGTGTTGCTGCTGACACAGTTGCCATAGTTGCTGCTGTCACGGTTGCTGTTGCCATTAAAATCCTTGCAACATTGTTAATGAACTTTTAATGACTTTTTGTGATGGCACGAAAATATACAAAAGATACACACACACACAAACACTCATACACAGTCAGATTCAACACTCAGAGGTGTGTTCTAATGCAAACAATCCAAGTCAAGAGTAAAGCCAGCACACAAATCTCAGCATTTCAGTTTCGGCATTTTCTGCAACTTTTATGTTTTCTTTTTTCTGCTACTTTATTTTCTTACTTTGGTGTATAACATTTGATGCCCATTGAGGAAGGGAAGCGTGAAATCTGACGCACACAGCTGCCACACCCACTTTGGGGCGCCACGCTAAGCTTAGCAACGAGAACAACAAACGTCGTGCTCGTATCAGCTTCAGCATCTGCATCAGCAACATCAACACCAGCAACAAAAACAACAACAACAATAACAGCAACAGCAACTTGTTTACATGCCGCACGTATGGCATAGATGCCACGCTTGCTGATTAGGAATTCAACTGGAATGCATATACACTCTACATAAATATACATATATATAGTATATACACGTATATAGTACATAAACACAGGTATTGCTGTGTTATATAACAGTTTACCCAAATCAGCAACTGGCAAATTGGGAAGTCAATACACAAAAGCAACCAATAAGCAACAGTTACTGAACCAATATTGCCATTAAAGCTAAGTATAGTACTATAGTATTATAGTAACGTTTGAAATTTCGACTATAGTTATAATGTTGGTAGTTACAGATTAAATTTAAAGAAGTGACATTATAAGAAATTATTATTTAAGTCAAACTGTAGTCAAAATATATGATTCTACTTTTTATATGAATTTATGTTTTATTATATATATTTGTATATGTGTATAATATGTAAATTAATTCTGTTAAACTATGCGTAATCTATTTTAAGAATTAAATAATTTATTTATCATATATTCCTATTAATAAACAATTAAGTAGTTGAAACGTAAGCAAAATATCTTGATATAGTATATAAAACCGCATAAAAACTAACAAACCATAAAGCTAAGCGATATATTGTTAACATAGTCGATAAGAGTTAGATAATATCTTCGCGTAAATCAAGTAAACAGTTCTGCCACTTATTTAAACGTCGCGCACACCACATAACGGTTATAGTCGCAGACGATCGCTAACAGTGTTGAGAAGGTGCGTAAAGAAACTGCGATCAGCTGTTAAAAAGCGGGACAATCGATTATTCCAACAACAACTAAATAAAATTATCGTTGATTTGTTTTCATACAGATTAATTTGTACATTCAATTCACAATGAGCAAAGCCGAATGGGAAAATAACGAGGAAATCAAAATTTTCCGCGAATATCTACGCATTCCAACAGTGCATCCAAATGTGGATTACAGTGAGTACAATCTTATCGTATAATATTTACTATTTATAATTATAATACATAGTATGTGACGATAAGCAATCGCTTTGCTGCTTTTAAAACTTATCTCATAAAGATAAAAACGTCTGCGATTTACAGCCGCTTGTACGGAGTTCTTAAAGCGTCAGGCGGCCAACCTAAATTTGCCTGTGGATGTACTGCATCCGGTTAACGATGCCAATCCCGTGGTGATCATGAAGTGGGAGGGAAAGCAGCCGGAACTGCCAAGCATTATTCTCAACTCCCACACGGACGTTGTGCCCGTCTTCGAGGACAAGTGGACACACGGACCGTTCAGCGCCGATATGGATGATGAGGGACGCATCTTTGCGCGTGGCTCCCAGGACATGAAGTGTGTGGGTACCCAGTATCTGGCTGCCGTACGTGCGCTCAAAGCCCAGGGATTCCAGCCGAAACGCACAGTGTATCTGACTTTTGTGCCGGACGAAGAGGTCGGTGGTTATTTGGGCATGCGAGAGTTGGTCAAGGGGGATTACTTCAAGAAACTCAATGTGGGATTCAGCTTCGATGAGGGCATTGCCAGCGAGGATGAAGTCTATTCGCTGTTCTATGCAGAGCGCACACTGTGGCGTAAGTTGAAGCAAATAGTAGAGAATCTTCTCACCAATTAACACATCTCTCTCCATCTTTTAGATCTGAAATTCAAGTTTAGTGGCACTGCTGGCCATGGCTCTTTGCTGCTGCCCAACACGGCTGGCGAGAAACTGAACTTTGTGGTGAACAAGATGATGGAATTCCGCGCATCCCAAGTGAAGCGCCTTGCCGAAGATCCAACTCTAGATATTGGAGACGTCACCACAGTAAATCTCACACAAACTGGTGGTGGTGTGCAAAGCAATGTGGTGCCACCGTTGATAGAAGTGGTGTTTGATATTCGCGTAGCCGTTACCTTGGATCTGGATGAATTCGAGCAGCAAATTCGCAAGTGGTGCGAGGAAGCTGGTGGTGGCATTGAATTGGTATTTGAGATGAAGAATCCTTATGTAGCACCGAGCAAGATAGATGCATCCAATTCATACTGGTTGGCCTACAAGCAGGCCTTGGACGAACTGTGAGTACTTGTAAAACGAAACTGTTCAAATTGTATTTTAAATTTCTATTCTATTTGCCTGCACAGTGGTCTGAAGACACGAGTTCGCGTTTTCCCAGGTGCTACCGACAGTCGATATGTGCGCCATGCCGGAATACCCGCCCTTGGATTCTCCCCTATGAATAATACACCCATACTTTTGCATGATCACGACGAGTATCTGCTTGCAAGCACTTATCTGAATGGCATTGAGGTTTATAAAAAACTCATAGCTGCTGTTGCCAATGTATAAAAATGCGAGAGAGAGAGAGACAGGTTGTGTCGAATCTATAGAATTTGATTTTGTATATTAATAAAGACTGCGATATTCCACAAACAAGCTTTTAGACTACATCACGTTCATCAATCATGTTATAAAAATGTATTTTATATGTATGCACAAAAATATTTGAGCAAATGCTAATTATGCGATAGGGTTGGCTTATCTTATCTTGACTGGTTTAACCGCGGCTATTTTCAGTGTTTATGAGAGTATTATAAAAACAGAGCTGCATAGAAAAGTAATCAATCTAAAAGTGTTTGAATCAATAAGGTTCGAGTACTTGAAATCGAGATCTCGATGGGCTCAAGTTCTAATTAATGCCATAATAACCGTCTAATAATTGAAGGAAATGTGTAACTGAAATACGAGAGCAAATTACATACAAATAATATTTTATATATACATATGTACAGAGTTTTCGATTAATTTATTTAAACAGTTTCTTATCATAACGAAATATACTTGAGAAGCGGTATATTTATTGTTTGTTGTATACAACAAACAGTTGACTTTCTAAAGTATTCTACTGTATATGTATTACTGTCCATATTGAGTAGAACAATTATATGACTTTAGTCTATTAAGTCGGAACACATGAGAGATAACCGCGCATTGCCGACTTTGATAAGCAACCACAATATACAAGTTGATAAGAAGCTAAACCACTATTTAATTAGAACTTCAAGTGCGATGATCCACAAATTTGTATGTCAACTATAATATTTAGTTCACCAGTTTTGTCAGTTTTTAGCGCAACATTCTTTTACCAAAATGAGCAATACCCAGTGGGAAAACAATGAGGAAATCCAAATATTTCGTGAATATCTACGCATACCATCAATGCATCCAAATGTGGATTACAGTAGGTTATTATTCCTTCTCTAAAATCTTGTTAAATGTATTTTCTTTAGCTACTTGTGTGGATTTTCTAAGGCGTCAGGCGAACAGCCTCAATCTACCTGTGCATGTGCTTTATCCACACAAAGACTCGAATCCCATTGTCATCATAAAGTGGTTGGGCAAACAGCCAGATTTGCCATCCATCATGCTAAATTCCCACATGGATGTAGTGCCTGTGTTTCCGGATAAGTGGATATATCCACCGTTCAGCGCTCATCTGGATGACGAGGGACGCATTTATGCCCGAGGCTCGCAGGATATGAAATGCGTAGCCACCCAATATCTAGGGGCCATTCGATCTTTAATAGCTGATGGACATCAGCCAAAGCGTACAGTAAATCTGACTTTTGTGCCCAACGAAGAAGCTGGAGAACCTTGTGGCATGTTCGAACTTGTTCAGGATGATTACTTTAAGCAACTCAATGTGGGTTTCAGTTTCGATGAGGGAATTGCCAGTGAGAATGAGACTTTCTCTCTCTTCTATGCAGAGCGCACTCTGTGGCGTAAGTTTTAGCAGTCAGTAGAATCTTTAAACCATACCAATTTCCTCTTTTAGATCTAGAACTCAAGTTTAGTGGCACTGCTGGCCATGGTTCTTTGCTGCTGCCCAATACGGCTGGCGAAAAACTGAACTATGTGGTGAACAAGTTGATGGGATTCCGCGCAACGCAAGTGAAACGCCTCGCAGAAGATCCTTCTCTGGATATAGGAGATGTCACCACAGTAAATCTCACGAAAACTGGCGGGGGTGTGCAAAGCAATGTTGTGCCCCCTTCACTGGAAGTGACTTTTGATATACGTTTCGCCGTAACGGAGAATTTGGATGCTTTTGAGCAGCAAATACGAAATTGGTGCCAGGAGGCTGGTGGTGGCATTGAGTTGATATTCGAGTCAAAAGATCTGTATGCAGAACCCACCAAGTTAGATGCATCCAATCCATATTGGTTGGCCTTTAAACATGCCCTAGATAAACTGTGAGTAGGCTTCAAACAAAAGTGTTTTAAAACTAAATTGTTCATTTTATATTTTAGTGGTTTAAAAACTCGCGTGCGGGTATTTCCTGGTGCCACCGATAGCCGTTTTCTACGTCTTTTGGGCATACCGGCTCTGGGCTTTTCACCTATTAACAATACGCCGATATTACTGCATGATCATAACGAGTTCTTGGCAGCCGATATCTATTTGCGTGGCATTACAATTTACAAGAAACTTATTGAATCTGTTGCAAATGTTCCATGAAAATAAATGAGTCTACTGAATTATAGAAAATAAAATATCCCCGAATTTCAAGAGAGTAAACAAAACTCTTATCAACTCCTATTGGAATGGAATTTCGGGAAATATTAGATTAGTAATGTTTATTTGGGTTCTATTTTGGGATGTCTAAAGAGTTGATGACTGTATAGTATGGCACTGTATGAAGGGCATAATATTAGGGTTAAGTGTATCTGAAAGTCTCGACGTCAACATCGATTCTGATAATGGTCTCATTTGCAAGCACATTAATCAAACAGATAAGAGACAAAAAACATATCAGGCGAATTTTATATTAAACACAGTAGTAGTAGTCATAAATCTGATAAAAACAAAACCGTGTTACTGACTAATACCTTTATGAGTGTCCGTCTATTTTATCATCGACGCCGACGCCGACGTCGACTGCTGCGTTGGTAGTGCATATTACTATAGGTGTTGGCCTATACCACACTTCAGTCGTAAAGAAAAGTCGAAAGCGAAACAAGGTGCAGGAAATTTAGAAATATAACCAATATGAGCCAATCCGACTGGGAAAACAATGAGGAAATCCAAATATTCCGTGAATATTTACAAATACCATCAGTGCATCCAAACATTGACTACAGTAAGTCCAAATAACTATATTTTCAAGCTGTTATATAATCGATTTCCTGTGTGTTCTTAACAGCGCCATGTGTAGAATTTCTGAAACGACAGGCTGAGAGCCTTGATCTATCAGTGCATGTTGTCTATCCTGCCAATGAAGATAATCCTGTGGTAGTCCTGAAGTGGGAGGGCACTGAACCAGAGCTGCCTTCCATCATACTGAACTCTCACATGGATGTGGTTCCTGTGGTAAGAGAGAAGTGGATACACGATCCCTTCGGTGCCGAAATAGATGAAGAGGGACGTATATTTGCCCGTGGAACGCAGGATACGAAACAAATTGGAACACAATATTTGGGAGCGATTCGTGCTCTAAAGGCTGAAGGATTCCAGCCAAAGCGAACTATATACGTGACCTTTGTGCCCGACGAGGAGCTTGGCGGTCACCTTGGCATGAAAGAGTTTGTCAAGGATGATTACTTCAAGAGCATGAATGTGGGCTTCAGTCTGGATGAGGGATCGCCCAGCTTGGACGAGACTTACTATGTGTTTTATGCAGAGCGTACTGCCTGGCGTAAGTTGCAAATTCAGAAGTAGAACAATGGAAAAATTCTAATTTTGTTTATAGCCATCAGATACAGATTTAGTGGAACTGCTGGCCATGGTTCCATTCTGCTACCCCATACCGCCGGAGAGAAACTTCACTATGTGCTTAACAAGATGATGGAGTTCCGTGCATCGCAAGTGAAGTTGCTGGCTGATGATCCTGATCTATTTATTGGTGATGTGACTA
The DNA here is from genome assembly GCA_035047385.1 of Drosophila tripunctata. NCBI lineage: Eukaryota > Metazoa > Arthropoda > Insecta > Diptera > Drosophilidae > Drosophila > Drosophila tripunctata. The sequence continues at coordinate 1,622,123 of JAWNPS010000100.1, forward strand.
CACTGAATCTAACTCAAGTTATCGGTGGACAGCAAAACAATGTGGTTCCAGCCGAGCTGCAAGTTGTCTTTGATTTGCGTATTGCTGTCACCGCTAATCTGGAAGCCATGGAGCGAAAAGCTCTCAGTTGGTGTGAGGAAGCTGGAGGCGGTGTTGAGTTGATCTTTGAACGCAAAGATGACTTTGTGCCACCGACGAGGATTGGCGATGACAATCCATTCTGGGTTGCATTCTCGAATTCCATGAATGAACTGTTAGTATATTCAAAATGTGTTTTATCAAAGTTTATAAATGTATTTTTCTTTCTGATAGGAACTTGAAATTCAAACCACAAGTCTGTCCCGGCGGTACCGATAGTCGTTATCTACGTCAACAGGGAGTTTCTTCATTGGGATTCTCTCCGATGAACAACAACACTCCAATCTTGGCTCACGATCACGATGAATACATTCAAGCGGATATCTATCTACATGGCATTGAGATCTACAAGAAGATTATTTCAGCTATTTCCAATGCTTAAAGGCTAAAATTTCCTACAGTAATTGATAATAAATTAAGTTTATAAACTTTGAAATTTGATTTCTTTAAAAGTATTATATACAAATAAAATTGAATTAAATGATAAATTCAAAAAAATACATTAAGCAGTTTAAATAATTTCCATAGGTATATGTAAACTATCACTAACGTTACAATAGAAATGCTCAAAAATTCTGGTTTCAGATAGCACTGTATTACTCAGGCATTTCACTTAATAGGCATAAAAAATGACGTCATCAACAAATTATGTTCCAAAAAACTCTTGTTATTTTTACGTATACTAATCGGTCTAAATTTGTCAGCATACATTTTCATATTTAGCAAAGCAACCAGATTTGCCTACACCACATGTGTTATCAGCAAATTGGCTGATTCTCGTCTTATTTGGTCTTCTAAATTGAGGAGTTTATATGGATACTCTAGATTTTTCACAACAAAATTGGTTTATAGATCTCATAGAAAAGCGAAACAATAGTCATAATACTTAACGCAAGCACTTATCTAAGATCTATCTATATTGATTCGTAAGATATTGCTCTTTTCGATAGATTATTATTAAGTTTATTTACACAATTAAATTTTTTTTGTTTTTTGTATAATTTAAGTTAGTAGTTGTCAACTGTTTATTGTCTTTCAGTAAATAAACACACAATCTATATACCCCTACTCTCTGAGAAACGGGTTCGGGTATACCAAGTGAAACCTCTCTCTTTCTCTCAGAATAATCGACCCAAACAAAAACATATGAACATGTGTCAGCTGTTCTAGATTCTATTATCAGTGATGTGGTTTGTTTTCGGCGTGGCACGACGTCGTGACTATACAAAATATCATAAAATTAGAATTAATAAGACACACTCTTAAAACATATTATTCTAAACACACTAACCAATACTATATCCAAATAGCCATATAAAAGAAGAGTTGTATTAAATAGAAAAGTTGTTTTATATAAATATTTACAAATTACTTTATAAAATATTTTAGTTAAATATCATACATATATAAGTTTGGAAACTTATGAGACACCAATAATTATTTCATTGATCAAACATGCTCCATCAAATCAAAAACTAACTCACATTGGTTTTGGACGCATATCAGTGTTGTCCAATGATTGACGGTTGAAAGACATGTAAGTTTCACTTGATGGTATGTGCAGGGTATCGCATGATCGAATATGCTTGACAGCATTTTCCTGCCTTACCACACAGATCGATTATCAAGTTACATTTTTTGATTTTCATTTATATTATCATAAAATTTAACTATGAAAATTATATGGTTCAAGTTGCCAAACATACCACAATAAAGTGATAAGAAATCGCATACGATAAAAGTTGAGAAACACCCAAAAAAAAGAAAAATAACAGAAAAGCTTCCGTGGGGCTTTAATATTTAAACGATGTTAGCGATAACTCGTCCGACCAGTCGTTTGTGATCGCTAGAACTGTTAAGAGGCATTTTGTGTGCTATCCATTTGCATATCGCAACAAACAATTTAAAATTTAAATAAATTCTCGAAAAATAGTTGAGAAATTTGGCAAAATGAGCAAGGCAGAGTGGGAAAATAATGAGGAAATTAAGATTTTCCGTGATTATCTGCGTCTCAATACGGCGCACCCCAACATTGATTATAGTGAGTTGAGAAGATTGTAAACCTAATTGCTTTTAGGGTCGCGATAAGCTTTCGTTTTGTTAATTAGACGCATTATAAAAACACAAAGTCTGGGTAAGATTAAAATCTTATATTATGCAATATTTTCCAGCTGCCTGTGTCGAATATTTGAAAAGGCAAGCAGCTAGTCTTGATCTTCCCGTCGATGTGCTATATCCAGCCAACAAAGATAATCCTGTTGTGGTTATGAAATGGGAGGGAAAGCAGCCAGAGCTTCCCTCAGTTATTCTGAATTCCCATACCGATGTGGTTCCCGTTTTCCCTGAGAAATGGACACACGATCCTTTTGCTGCCGACATGGATGAGGAAGGTAACATTTACGCTCGAGGCACACAGGACACCAAGGAGATTGGAACTCAATACTTGGGAGCAATACGTGCTCTCAAGGCCAAAGGTTTTCAACCGAAGCGAACTGTCTATATAACTTTTGTGCCGGACGAAGAAGTTGGCGGACATCTCGGAATGAAGGAATTTGTCGAAACGGATTACTTCAAGAAAATGAATGTGGGCTACAGCTTGGATGAAGGATCTCCCAGCTTCGATGAGAGCTATTATGTCTACTATGCAGAACGTACTGCCTGGCGTAAGTAGAATAAATAGTGTAAACAGTCAACATCTATTCTATAACTATTATATTCCTGATGTAGCTGTCAGATTCAAAATCAGTGGCACCTCAGGCCATGGTTCCATTTTGCTGCCCAACACAGCGGGAGAGAAACTGAACTTTATTCTAAATAAGATGATGGAGTATCGCGCATCCCAAGTTAAACGCATTAAGGACGAATCTTTATTCTTTGGAGATGTTACTACCATAAACCTCACTCAGATAAGTGGAGGAGTACAAAACAATGTTGTTCCTGCTCTTCTGGAGATTGTCTTTGACTTGCGAATTGCCATCGATGTAGATCTGGTTACTCTTGAAAAACAATTCAACGATTGGTGCCATGAAGCAGGAGGTGGAGTTGAGCTTGTTTTTGAACGCAAGGACGATTTTGTACCGCCCTCTAAAATTGGTTCCTCAATTCCATTTTGGGCTGCTTTGGAAACAGCAATGAAGGAGCTGTAAGTAACTCCATGTTAATTCAATGAACTGTAGCTAATAAACATTTTCATTAATTTTTTCAGAAACTTGAAAATTAAACCACAAGTGTGTCCAGGCGGTACGGATAGTCGTTTCCTACGTCCAAAGGGAGTCATTTCATATGGATTCTCTCCGATGAACAACAATACTCCTGTCAAGATTCATGATCACGATGAATTCATCAAGGCAGATATCTATCTGCATGGCATTGAGATCTATAAAAAGATCATTCCAGCTATTACCGATATTTGAAATGAAATTATCTTATGTTTTATTGATAAATGTGGAAAAAGCTTACGCTGTAATATGTGTACCATGATTTGAGTTAAATAAATAAAGTTTTAGAAAAACACTTGAGACAATTTAATAATAATATAACGCTCGCTGTTACTCACTCAGAACTTATCATATGTAGTAATATTCGCATTTAAATTTTAAAGGTGATTTATTAAACAAAATAGTTTTAATTTACAAAACACAAATCGAATAGGGCAGCTATGTATATGATATAAAGATAAGATTCTTATCAAGTTCGGTTAGGATATAAAAATATATAACATTCGCAGATTTCGTCAGATTGGTTAAGATAGATCAGGAGCTTGTTTTGTTAGGCTATTTTGGAAAATAAGCTGCTTACAATACAAACGAAAGTACATGCCCTGTTTTGTGGCTCTAGCTCGTATAATCGCTGGAATCTATGTATCTATTCAGATGGACAGACAGCCCTATTTTGATTCGTTTGTTAATACAGATCAAGATCGGATATGCTATTATCTGCTTGTTACACACATCATTTTCTAACAACCTTAATTGATCAGTGTACTGTTTTTTTGATCTATAAAGTAGAGATTTAAAAAGACATAAATTTCTTTAATTGTTAAACCAAAATAAATTAATTTTCCTAATCTAATATTCCGGCTTTTTGTGGTTGTATACTGTCAAAATTACTGTTCCCATCTGATAAATAAAATAAACCACAGCGCGTGTTTATGTTGTCCCAAATTCTCCTCTCAAGGAAGTTGGTAAAATGCCACAAAAAAAAAAAAACTTAAAGCCAGATAAAAAGAATAAATAATAATATAGCAAAATTTCAATACTGCCTAGATTGCTATTTAAGCAATGAATCGTGATAAGACTAAAGACATTTGTTGCTGAGCGCTTAAACTGGGCAGAAGTAGTTTGTCGAGATCTGTGCGCTGGCATAAGACTCAAAATGACTCAGCCTGTGTATATTGAATTTCAAATTAACAAAGTCGAGTGGGAGAACAACAGGGAGATTGAAATCTTTCGCGAATATCTACGGATTCCAACAGTGCATCCCAATATTGACTTTAGTAAGTAGAAAGTATGTTTCTTGCTTATGCAGATAAGATAATAATACAATTTTTAGCTGCCTGCTTGGAGTTCTTGAGACGCCAGGCATCAGATCTTGGTCTGCCTGTAGATGTGATTTATCCTGTCAACGCAGCTAATCCCGTAGTAATTATGAAATGGGAGGGAAAGCAGCCAGAGTTGCCATCGATCATATTGAACTCCCACATGGATGTGGTTCCAGTGTATCCCGAGAAATGGACACACGATCCATTCAGTGCCCATATGGATGAAGATGGACGCATTTTCGCACGTGGTGCTCAGGACACTAAGCAAATCGGAACTCAATATTTGGGTGCTATACGAGCTCTGAAAGCTGATGGATTCCAACCTAAGCGTACTATCTATGTGACTTTTGTGCCTGACGAGGAAATTGGCGGATATTATGGAATGCGTGAATTTGTACAGACAGATTACTTCAAGAACATGAATGTGGCCTTCAGTTTAGATGAGGGATCTTCCAGCTTTAGTGAAACCTATTGGGTCTACTATGCTGAACGTACCGCTTGGCGTAAGTGGAACTGAGTTTGTGATCTTCGGTTAAACGACTTTAACTCCATTTGCAGCTCTGCGATTCAAAATTAGTGGCACCTCAGGACATGGCTCTTTGTTGCTGCCCAATACGGCGGGAGAAAAGTTTCGCTATATTCTGAATAAAATGATGGAGTTTCGTGATTCCCAAGTCCAGCTGCTAAAAAATAATTCGAATTTTTTGTCTGGCGATGTGACCACCGTGAATCTAACGCAATTGAGTGGAGGAGTGGAGAACAATGTGGTGCCTGCTCTTTTGGAGGTGGTCTTTGACCTGCGTATTGCCATCACCCAGGATGCGGATGCCTTGGAGAAACAGTTTCGCGATTGGTGCACTGAAGCTGGTGGTGGAATTGAACTCGTCTTTGAGCGCAAAGATGACTTTTCACCGGCCACAAAACTTGATGCATCAAATCCATTTTGGATAGCCTTTAAATCAACCATGAATGAGCTGTGAGTAGACTCTCTTAAGTGTATATATGTTGAATTATATTTCTTTATTTGTTATCTGACAGCAATTTGAAAGTTCTACCAAGAGTGTGTCCTGGCGTCACGGACAGTCGCTATCTGCGCACCAAAGGAGTCGCTGCTCTCGGGTTCTCACCGATGAACAATAATACTCCGGTTAAAATTCATGATCACGACGAACACATACATGCCGATGTCTATCTGCATGGAATCCAGGTCTATAAGAAACTTATTCCAGCTGTCACAAATGTTTGACGAGCTACTAACATGAAGCTATCACAATTTTATGGAATTCTCATATAAATCTTTTGTTCAATCAAGTAAGCGATCAATAAACATGCGTTGTTTTTATCTAACTGATAAGTTTTCTTAACTTATCTAAAAAATCAAAGCCCTTGTTTCGATTAGATAAACTTAAATGTTTTGTTAGGGAAATTGTAGTAGACTTGATAAAATGTATTCAACTCTCCTTTATCAAATCGGAAAAGAGTAACAATAAAATGTTTCGAACCGAATAGTGTTCCAATTAGAAGATTAGTTCTTTTTCTTTATAGATAAAAACTTGAACACCTGTAAGTCTGTTCTTTTTGTACAAAATTATTGATTAAATATTGGATGTAAGCAGAAATATTCCCCAATTTATCAACAATGCTAATTATCAAAAATGTTTCGGTTAAAGTTCATTAAAAAGTACACAACACAATACTGATAAGCGTTCGTGACTTATGTGTAAATATGATAAAAGTTATTACCTAGAAAAATGTGTGAGTGATGATAAATTTTCGAATTTAAGCGATGGTCGCGATAACGCCGAAAACAGTAGTTGCCGATCACTGGTATAGTTAAGAGGTTTACATTGGGCTGTCTAAAAAGGAAAAGGATATTAAAACTGAACAAAATGAGCAAAGCCGAGTGGGAAAATAACGAGGAAATTAAAATCTTTCGTGAATATCTGCGTATTCCCTCAGTGCATCCAAATGTGGATTACAGTGAGTGTTATAAATGTTGTTTCTTTGGGAGAGTGTGTTTAAGATAGTGTTTTACAGCACCTTGCGTGGAATTCTTGAAGAGACAGGCCGCCAGCCTAGACCTGCCCATAGAGATTGTTTACCCTGTTAACGAGAAGAATCCCGTGGTTCTTATCAAATGGGAGGGAAAGCAGCCGGAACTACCTGCCATTATACTAAACTCCCACATGGATGTGGTACCAGTATTTCCAGAGAAATGGTCTCACGATCCCTTTGCTGCCGACATGGATGACGAAGGACGCATTTATGCACGAGGTACACAGGACACCAAGGAGATTGGAACTCAGTATTTGGGCGCAATTCGTGTGCTCAAAGCTCAAGGATTCCAGCCCAAGCGTACGGTGTACGTGAGTTTTGTGCCAGATGAGGAAGTTGGCGGATATCTGGGCATGCGTGAGTATGTGCACACGGATCACTTTAAGAACTTGAATTTGGGCTTCAGCATGGATGAGGGATCTTCCAGTTTAGATGATGGCTATTATGTGTACTATGCAGAGCGTACTGCTTGGCGTAAGTTTCAAGTGTAGCCAAAGACTAGGAGCCGTGACAATATTGAATCCTTTGCAGATCTTCGTTTCAAGATTAGCGGCACTGCTGGCCATGGATCCATTCTGCTGCCCAATACGGCGGGAGAGAAATTTGTTTTTATTGCGAATAAGATGATGGAGTTCCGCTGATCACAAGTGAAGATGTTGGCTCGTGACTCTAGTCTTTTCTTTGGCGATGTGACCACCATCAATATGACAGTGGTCAAAGGTGGAGTACAAAGTAATGTGGTGCCTAGTCTACTCGAGGTTGTATTCGATATGCGTATTGCCATCGATGTGGATCTGGATGGACTGGAGAAACAAATTCGGGATTGGTGTGAGGAGGCGGGCGGCGGCATTGAGCTCGTTTTCGAACAGAAAGATGAGTATGTGCCCCCCACAAAGGTTGATGAAACGAATCCCTTCTGGCTAGCCTTTAAGCAGGCCACCAAAGAACTGTGAGTATACACGTATTCCCAGTGTATATGTGTGTAATATTAAGGTTTTTACTATTCATAGGAATCTGGAAATACGTCCACATGTCTGTCCTGGCGGCACCGACAGTCGCTTCATTCGCTCCAAGGGAATTCCAGCGCTGGGTTTCACGCCCCTCAATAACACGCCCATTTTATTGCACGATCACGATGAATATATACGTGCCAACAGTTATTTGCATGGCATTGAGGTCTACACAAAGGTCATTGCTGCCATTGCAAATGTTTAAGAATATTACGTATACGTAGATAAATTGCTTGTTACACAAATTTAATCCGTAAATGATTGAATTGCATAATGTCTTAAGTAATTAATAAATAATTTTGTTTATATATAAAAGACAATCATTCAAATATTTTCGACTAAAAAAGGTTTGAATCATGCTGGCATAACAAAATGTAATGAGTCTTTATTTTAACCGATGAGTCATAAGGTAATTAGAGCTTATTCAGTCACAGTTTGCTTATCAATATATCAATTGATTTATATAAACATGAATTATCAAAACATTTTACTACATCAAAGCTGTTGCCTAGGCATGGGAAATTATGTATGTTTGTATGCATGTAAGTGACGCATACGCCATGTTGTGCAAGGTTAAATATTGGCCGCAAGCAAAGTTGTTGAGAAGTTTGTCAACGAAATTGATGTAAAAGTCGTTTCAGAAATGTGGGTGTTGGAAATGGAAATGGGTTGGAAATGGGCTGAAAATGGGATGAAAATGCTTGAATGCCTGTGACAGCAAAATTGTCAGGCGAACATTAAAACGTTTGGAATTTGGAGCATGTGGCAATACGAGGACATAAATTATGCTCAACCCGCTGAATGAATAATGGCCACAGCACTCTGTGACCCCTCACATACACACACACACTCACACACACACACTTACTAGTCTGTCGATTAGACACGTTAATGCATGTGTCAGACGATGAAATATGCATTGATATCCGAACTGTGCGAATTGTTGAGTGGGGTCATGCCAATTCATCAGTGAGTGTACAATTATGACAATTTATGCGGCAAGACTGACAGACACTGTGTGTATGTATGTGGCAATTTGTGTGTGTCTGTGTGTGTGTGTGGTGTGGCTTGCATCGCAAATGACTTCCACACAATTAGCATTGACCATTAGTAAAAGAGAAAGGAGAAACGTAAGTTTGGCCTAATGACTGCAGTTTCAGACCTTTAACGTTCTCGTTACCGCTGCCAACTTAATGCATATCATTTTTACTTTTAATGAGCCGGCAACACTCTGCCATCCTCTCACTCTCCTCTCTCTCTCTCTCTCTCTCTATTTCTCTGGCTTGCTGGTCACAGGCAAGTGCACTTAGCAGCCAAGTTTTGCGCATTCGCCCACCTGCCATGAAAGCAACTTGAAATTCAGTTTTTCTTCATACTGCATAATTTTTTGTGAGCTTCGCTTTGCATTTTAAATTTTCTGCATAACCGTGTCAGTGTATGTGAGTGTGGGTGTGTGCGTGTGAAAACTTTTGGCAAGTTTTACATTTCAATTTTAATTTCTTTGTGCCAAACTTGAAGCCACAAGTGCGCTCCTTTAAGCCATGGCGGAAGCAGCCGAAGCAGCCAAACTCCAAGTACATTTTTAATGGCCCACTCACACTAATTAGTGCGAGTTGAAAGTTTTTACTCTTTAACGGCACAAAATGTCTATAATTTTTATATTTCCCATTTGCATTTGCATTTTTCAGGCAGGGGCAGGCATGAAATTCTTTTAATAGCCTCCTCGAAATTTATGACACATAAAACTTAATTCAACAATCAAAATGAAAAGCAGAACATGTTGTAATTAAATTCAATTTACTTGCAACTCCTGTGGCCAAGCGTCAAGCGTCTTTGTCTTCGGGGCCCACGTTATGGTCGTGCAATTAAAATCTTAGATTAAACGAGCATCAGCCCATGTCTACCAGTATATGACAACAACAACAACAACAGCAACAACTGAGCTTCGTGCCACACTGTTTGCCTGTTGGCAACAAAGTGGTTTTTATGCGACGCCCGGGCAATTGCAAAAGAGGCGACGTCTCAGTAATTGAAAACCCCACTTACCTAATGTCTACACAAAATACGCACAGTGGCACCAGAACCAGATATCATGGCCAATTGGTCAAAAAATTATTATTAGCCCACAAATGATTGCGTATTTCGCAATAATTCCAATGCTTATGATACATAAAACTAATTAATTATTTATTTTCAGCTTGGTAGGATGAGAGTTTTGTAACAAAACTGAGAGAATTCTACTATAATACTTATATGTATATAACATACTTTTGGGCGCAGAACCTAGAGTTGGTGGGGTAAGATGGTGCAGCTTTAATTGTATACTTCTCTCAAATTAATTAATTAAACCTCTTCAACAGTTACTTTGTTTCACAAGCAGCAGAAAGAACAAAGCCACACTGGTATGTAATGAACAGATCAGTGAAAAGTCTACTTGGAGAGACGAAAGTCAGCTAAAGAGTTGACAAACTGTCTAAGACTGAAATTTTTAAAATATTCTTTGAAATTTTTAAGTATGTTTGTAAATATAAAAATATAAAAAATATTTTCTCAACAAATAAATCAGTACTCAGTACTCAAGTAAGCAGAAGCTTTATAATTATAAATTATTTTAAATAACTAAAAAATGCAAAGTTATTTTTAGCAAATTTCTAAGCTGACTTTCCTTTAACATATTTAACTTTTGTATATTTTTACAAAGTTTTCTAGAAATTTCTTTAATATACGTTTAAGCAGTTTAGTTTATATTACAGCTATATCATTTACACCTGAAATATTTGTGTAATCTGGCAGCTCTGGGTAAAAGGCATAACTTAGATGACAGCTGCCATAAGCTTGGCTTAAACCTCACTGATTGCTCCAGCGCAAAACTGTGAGCTGTTATTAAACAAAAGTAATAGCAATGTTAGTAATGGTCTTAAAAGTAACATTAAAACAGATAACCACACACACACACACACACACAGTTCATACATATGTTTACTGTGGTAAAGAGAGTCAATTGAAGCAGCAATACCAAGTGTGTGCGTCTGTGTGTGTGTGGTAAATAATTTATTTTGTCATTAAGATAAACTCTAAGCCACACACACACAGTCATAGAGTGGTGCCTTTAACCCATGGTGAGCCACATAAATGTCACACAGCTCGAGCCACGAAAACGCGAAAAAGGCAAACTAATTAACTTGTTTAGCACCAGCGTAGGGCAATTTCTTTGCCCTTAACGTGTCTGCCGCTAAACTAATGAGCATTCACACACTCCCCCAAACACACACTTCCCCACACACACACCCCCAAACACACACACACACTTTCCTATATTGCCGTTTAGAGCGCGTCTGGAGAGCATTGAGCTGAGACTAAGCTAAGTGCTAGCATTTTCTTGTTCTTAAAAACGAGTATTTATATATACATATATGTATAGCATATATATATATATGTATATAGAAGTTGTGCCTGATTAAACGCTGTTAAGTACGCGCATGGGGCATATATAAGGCAGTTGCTGTTGTTGTTGTTGTTGCAGCGTGGCAAAAGTTTATTGCATACGCAAAGGCGCAACAGAAAAGTGTAGCGGAAATGGAAATGTTGCCACAAAAAGAAAATGGGCAGTGCAAGTAAAATGAGAAACTTTCAATAAGCAGTTGCTGCCATTCTTTCTCACTCTTATTCTCTATCGTTATAGTATTGCCGTCTCGCTCTCAGTTAGTGTTCTGCATCAACGCGTCGCGACTTGTCGTCGTCTGCATGGCGCAGCAATTGCAATTTCATTTCCGTTTGCTGGCTGCCATTTTATTTGTGCTATGCTTTCATTTTGTATATATAAATACATATATATGTATATATGTATATATAGCTGTATCTGTATCTATTTCTTTACTTTCAGCAATAAGATTTTTGGCACATTTGCCGCAATTTCTGTCTCGTTCTCTGCGCTTTTTATTTGTCTATTCGCTGACTTTTCGAGCATAAACTTTCGAGGTTGCAGCTTCAGCCAACAGATTTTTGAGCCAGAAATCTAATTGAAATCGAGCAGTAGGCAAATGAACTAAAGATTCAATAATATTTAATAGAATTTTAAAAGTATTTAAAGCTATATTCACATTGAAAATTTTACAGTTCATAGGTCTTATGGTTTTGTCAGCCCATTAGGCAGTCAGCCAGTAAGTTTGAGAGAACAATGTGTTTTATATATATAGATTGATTGCCTCAAAAATCAACTTCATTGAACTTTTATGACTAATTGCAACTTGAAAAGTTTTTGCCAAACGCTTAACTCGCACTCTCTCCCCCTCTCCCTTATTTTTTGTCAACTGCCCTGTGCTGTTTACATTGTTAGCCAAACGTTGGCAATTTCAACTTTTCGTATATCTTCCATATTACGTATACGCAATGACTTTTTATTTTCAACTTGTTGGCGACCCTTTTGCAAAAGTTTCTTAAAGCGCAGACAATTTCTATAGTTTGGAATAAAAAACTTTCGCTGAAAATTTGTCAGAGATTTCTGAGTAGATGCCGACTGAGCCAAAAGGCTGATAATCGCGCTGTCAACGCCGGAAACTTGGTTGCTTGGAATTTGAAATTTGGAATCGGACTTGGACTTGGACTTGGACTCATTTTTAGTTGTTGTCAGCGTTACAACTAATTGCATAATTTGTATGCAGCATTTTGTGGCAAACATACACGCACTAATACCAGCATAAGGGATAGCAACTTTATGTGGCATTCATAGTTAGCATTTCGTTTTGGGTACCACTTCTTAGACCTTGTAACATGTAAGCAAGTTAAATGGTCTTTTAAGTTTGTCAAATAAATAAACTATTAGATTTCACTGACTATAAGAGCTAGAGCTACCAAACTTGTCATGTAGGTCCGTCTATGCTGTATGCATTGTATTTACTCTTAAGATAACTTAACCAGACTCACGTATAGTGTCTATTTTATTATTGGAGTATGTACAGGGTCCTTTAAAGCCGGGCTTGTCTTAGCTTTTCCAACTAGATTTTATTCTTTGCTTCAGGTTTGGGTTTTAGTTTTCGGTTTCGGTTTTGTGTTCTCCATTGTGTTTAGCTCTTACGTTGTAAATTATTATCATTCACCGGTTGTGTATATATATGTGTGTGTGTGTGTTTGTGTGCGTTGCATGCCACACCCACCACATCACTCGACAGCTATATAGCTGCTATCTGACTATAGCGCAAGTTTATAGCTTTGTCAGCTCAACTCAGTTGCTTGCCTCTCGGCGTCTTGCATCAAGTTGGCAACTGTTATTATCTGCTGCCAGCTTGTTCGTCCGCTTACAGCATCAGTGTGTGTAGAACGGTGAATATGTGTGTGTCTCTCTCTGTGTGTGTGTGTGTTTAGTGTGTGTGTGTTTAGTGTGTATACTTTGGTATGGGTAAGTTATCGCACACATGCAATAAACTCAGAGTGAGAGTAGCGAGCGTTATAATTTATTTATGGTAATGCGTAGTAAGAGAGGTAGACAGAGAGTCAGAGAAGGAGAAAGGTAAGAGGAACGAAGGTAGACTGTAAAAAGTTTTATATGATACTGCTTTTCTCTATCTTTATCTCTCTCTCTCTCTCACTCTCTCTGTCTCTTTCACTGTGTGCAGCAACAATGTCGTTTCATTTAACGCTCATGCCGAATCCTTTTATCTTGCATTTAATTTTTCGTGACACCTTCCCATTGAAGCTGTCCGCCTTACCGCCTCTCTTCCTATCCCCCTGTACCCCTGTCCGTCTGTCCACCTGTCACGCTCACAGTAAAATATTTAATGAACTTTTTACAACTTCTGGCTTATAAATTGGTAAAGGAAACCAGCACCAACACACATCCATATCTCCAACAGTGTGTGGAAAACTACAGTTCACTTTACAGCAACATTGACGAATTTTTTCATTCTTTTCCCATTTAATTGTACTGCATTTTTTTGGTGCAGCCACAGCAGCAACAACAACAACTATATTCTCTTGTTAAAAGCAGTAAGCATCAAAAGGGGTTAAGCTATTTTTATAGCCAGCAGAGGGCATTAAATTGTTGTCACGAAATGTCAAACCCATTCACTTGCCATTAAGTATTATATATTCTTGATCGAAGTGATGAGCTGCGTCGATGGCATAAAAATGTCACTTATACTTAAGACTTTCAACTTGGCTTTTTAAGGCTTGTAAATCGCTGCAGTTCTTTTATATTTGTGTGTGGTTTTTATTTATAGAAGCAAATCAAATCGGAGCATCACAACATAGAGTTTTCAAACGATATAATCACTATAAAATTTATAGAGTTCTGTGCAGAATTATTATTATAATTATTTATGCTGAGTTACACGTAATTTAAATTCTACAAAAAAATTCAAAAATTTAGTAATAATTTAAAAATAATTCAATCTATAAAATGGTCGGTTCGATTGCATTGATCCTTTTCGGGTATTATTTTTAATAAAACTATAAATAAAAAACATATAGTATTTCTTACATAACTTACGCATTGCACACTTCTCTTCAATCGTATATTATTTTAGTATTAATTTTAAGTAGTGTAAATACTCAAATCTGCGAAGTAATCAAACTTTATCTAAGCATACTCCTTCTTAGCTAAAAACTTTAGCTAATTTCTTATGCTTCATAAGAGTTTGTTTTAAGTTTTTCACACTGAAAGCAAATAGCAATCAAGTTGAATATTGTAAATTGTTTTGCTAGCAAAATTTGTTTGTACATGGTTCACACACTCTATATGGCGACTGGCGCACGCAGCGTATGCGTAATGTGTGTACATAAGAATTTGTACGGGAAAATTGATGTAAGCCATGGCAGTGCAGGCCTGAGGCTAAAAGCACACGCATAGCAGCATTGAAATGCTAAGCCATATTACGCATACGCCGTGACAGTCAAAAACGATATATGTATGTAGGAATATATTTGGTATTTATGTGCTTTGAAACAGTTTTTGGCATGGCAAATCTTTTGGATAAGTCGAAAACGTCACAAACAAGCAATTAATATGCATAATCTGTAACGCTTTTTACGCTTGTCATTGCTGTCGTTGAATCAAAGCCAAAGCCTAAGCCAAATTGCTGTCAACAAATGGTCTCACTGCGTCCCATAAATAACGACAGCCTAACGGACTCCAATGACAGAGACAGAGAGACTCAGAGAGTCTGTGAGAGAGAGGGAGGCGCACATATTTGACATATGGCTAACTGCCATAAGGTCTAATGCTCTGGGTCCTAATGCTCGACTCTCTTGAATAATTAATTGATATTCAAGACGACACAAAATTGTCTTCGATTTGTGGCATGATGTGCTCTCTCTCTTCTCTCTCTTGCTCTCTCGCTCTCTCTCGCCCCTTTAAATGTCCATTAGTTTCACAATTTTGGTCAGCTCGATCGCAGTTATTAATTAAAACTTGGCAAAGCTGTAACATGGGACAGCTTGACAGACATATTACACGTTTATAGCCAGGCTAAGATAAAATTTAATATTTGCCCGACAGTAAACACAACTGCTGCAAACACAACACACACATATATAAAGTGGTCGTGTTACATAATCAGTTAAGTGGCACACACACACACAAACACACACTGAGAAAGAGCAAAGCAGAAGGATGCTCTGGTAACAATATGAAAGTGAAAAATGAGTTTTGCCCAAGTTTTGCACTCAGTGACCAACAAACATATGTATGTACAGAGTGAGAGAGAGAGAGAGAGAGAGAGTGAGACCTTTGTGTGTTTTTAAGCTAGTAGCCTAGAGCATAATAAAAAGAACAGGAAGCAACAACAAAACTATATAAAGAAATGCTTTAGTTTTACTTTTGATAACATCGAAGTTGCCAGTTGGAGAGTTGCAAACTAATTTATCTTATTGGGCGACCCACAGAGCACACGGAGCAGAGCTGAATTTATAAAGCGTGACACGAAACTGACAGCAGCAAAGTGGACCAGATGAACCCAGAAAAACCCAAAAGCACACATGTACGAACATGTTGTGACTTGTTTATGTGGCAGTTTTCATCAATGCATGCATTAGAGACGCTTCTTTCTTTGTGAAACGCAGTTAAACTGTTAATGTTAGCAGTTTGACCAAAAGACAGCAACTGCAATTTAAGTTAGGTTAAGAAGACATTCTTAACCCAGTCATTAAATATGTAACAGGTTTAAAAGTCCTTCAAGTGTAGCTAAAAGTTAGATTTGTTTGCTGAAACTTTTAATATAGAATACTTATAGTAACAGAACTGAGTGATTGTATGTTTTAATAACGAAAAAAATATTACTAACTCTGGTCTAACTGCAGCTGTAGTGTTTTAAGTGTATAAAATATTCGGTGTGAGATAAAATTTCAGCAACTGTGTTTTTATTTGGCGCATTACCTTGCTGTGCGTTTTCTTGACTTTTTCATAAACAGTTTGCCCGCAATTTTGGGGCAAAAGGAGTTGAGCAATTTGCCAGCTATGCCACTCCCACACACAGATACAGACGGTGTAAGCTGTGGGCAATTTGCTAATGTAACTGTGTACGTGCAACTTTTGACTCCAGCTACCAAGAAATTAAATGAGCGAGACAGCAAACACAGTAACAAATAAACAAAGAGAAACAGAGAGAAAGAGAGAAGCATTGCCTGGTGGAGACAGTGAAACAATAAGGCAAGGATGAAACCGTGACCCGTGGCCATAAACTATGCACAACATAAAAATGCACAACTGGGCACAACTGTGGGCGTGGCAATGTATACAAACAGTAAGCAAACTTTATACATACATACATACATATATTTTTTAGTGCCAAGCAGAAAAGAAATTGCGGTGTCTTGTGTTGAGTCATATTTCCATCAGACCGAAGAAAACCCAATGCACCGAGGTACTCGTGGCAGCAGAAATGTATTCGTGGGCCAAAATATAAGTATGAATGATAAAATTGCAAGTTGCATGCAGCTGCCTGTTTTCCCTGCAACTTCACATGCGCATTTCCCATTTTCAATTCCCATTTCCACTGGTGGCACTGCCAATATGCAAATCAACTTAGCAGTGAGATTGTAGATTTTGTGGTGGTGGGGGACGAAAGGGAATCCTATACAGTTTTTGGGTCTTTAATCAAGCACTTCACTTCAATATTGCTGTGCAGCAAACCGTAGTTAGGTGTTAACGGCTAGGCTTTGGACCACGTTAAGAACCTTTGAGCAACCCTTTTGCTTCAGTTTGGAACATGTATAGTACTCGTCTCGTTACGAATGGGAAGAGTTGGACAAGTAGAGAGACAAGTTATGTCTGCCTGTTGGCAATTTATGCAACAGTTTGATGGCATTAAACATAAAACTTTATGGCACAAGTTATAGAGAATATGTTTTTTATATGCTCATAAAAATGTATTCACAACTTTGCCCCAAATCCCTGTCCATTGCAGGTGGTCTGCAGAAGAATTCGGACTCGACAACCGTAATTTAGTTTTTGGTGTAGTGTCTGCTGTGGTCGACTTTAAGTGGCGCTTAACCAAAAATTATGCATATCAAATTTATGCCCAATTCACACACACATTTGCATCTGCCACTCGAATATTTATTGAAAGTTTTGCATTCTTTACGCATTGATTTGATGGCAAATAAAGCAGGCTGTCTCACTATTTCACTCTCGCTCTCTCTTTCTTTATGCTTGCAATTTTACTACGGGGTATCTTTTTGTTGCATATGAAACTAGTGTGCTTTAAATGAATGACAGAAAACTATGTGTTACTCTCACTCTACGTATCTCTCTCAGCGCAATCCAATTTGTCGCTTGTTACCCTATAAAACTAAGGACTGGCTTGAATGGGTATATTATTATGTCAGACAGCAGGATACTACGCGCATTATAGGGTATTATTGTCACAGTACTACATTTTATTGGCTATTTAATTGTTATATATTAAAGTTGCTGCTATTTAGCATTTGTTTGTTAGATTTATTGGCTAGTAGAACCAGAGCCATTCTATTTATTACTTGCATAATACCCTATAATTAGCTATAAAAGGCGACTCAAATGCTTTTAAAGCTTATAGGTGCTCTCTAGAACCAAAACTGCTGCCATTATAGGGCATCAGTTAGTCGCACAACTGAGAGCAAACAGCAGAACATTCACTCTCAATTCTCAGTTCGGAGTATGTGAAGTGCACAATGCAAAGATTTATATTTTGCTGACAAACAGCAACTCGACAGGATAGACAGACAGAACAAGAGACAGTTAGAGAGAGAGAGAGAGAGAGAGAGAAAGAGAGAGAGAGCGAGAGGGAGATGTTGAAGGATGTGATTGCTAGTATGGCACTCGACATGCTGTTTGCCTGTCTGATTATGGACGAACGTTGAATCAGAGCAATAAATAAGCATATATATCTATGCATATACACTCTCTCGTATGTATATCAGTTGAGCAGTCCTGCAAATCAAGCAAATTCTCAGTGACTGAAGCTAATTTGTTATCATTTCAATATACATAAATATATATTACAGAGATACATACTCGTACCTACATGCATAATAAATGCAAGACGTGCAAAATGATGTGGAAATGTGAAAGGGAAATGTTCATCGCATAACTCAAATAGTTAATGCCAAATATGCTGAGCTAAGGGGAAAACCTTGTGCTTTATTAATAATAACATGGTTATTTATAAGCCTCATTTTTGGGTCAAGGAGCATTATTATTATTATCGTTTGTCAGGAAGTTGACTATGAATTTCGATTACTGGACTACAAACAGTTGATAGTGCTTAGAACATGTCATCTAACAAAATATAGAGACTCAATTGGAAATGTCAAGAACTTAACTTAACTGTCAGTGTTAAGACACGACCCATGCCACGCCCACTAGGAAGTCAATTATCACAATCTAATAGCTTTAAGCTGTCACTTTGCCCAATATGTGTATGTCTAGTCTAAGACCATCTTTGACACTGAATAAAGCCAAACTCTCTGGCTCCATTTTTGTTGCTCTTTGCCACAGCCATAGCCACAATAATAAGAACAATAGCTAACTTTTCAATTAAATTCAATGGCCCTGTCTTTCCTGCCTGCCCTTTCTACACTCTGTCTACAAACAACTTGAAACAATTTGGTTACAGAAAACTTTTCACATAATTTATGCCATTTCCGAATACTTGAGGAAATGCTCCAAGTTGCCACCAAAAATAAACAATCAAATTCATTGGAAAAATGTCATTGCCCAACAGACACGATTAGCTATAAAACACAAAAAAAACGTAAAACAATATACGTATATCGAAGAGAAAAGTAAAGTCCATAGGCTAAAATTGCATGCAGATAACAGCTTGACAGCGAATATGTACGACCGTGTATGTGAGGTAAATAAGTTAAAAGAAAAACATTTACAAATGCTTCAACAAATTTAATTTATTTGCTTGATAGCAGCTTAACTTATAACGTATGCCTTGAACCTACTCCTGTAAACAAATTTCTTGATACGATTTCAGTGCCTCACAAAAATTTTAAAGCATACTTTTTTGGGCACATAGCAGACTGTACTTTTTTTTGTGGTGAAAGTTCATGTTTTACTTAAGCCAAAACAGTTTATACTTGTTTAAATCAATATTATATTGTAAAAACCACCTTACACTAAATAAATAAAATATTTAAACATAATTGTTTTTAGATTTTCTGTAGTTTCTTGGATCTTTTAATCGTCTTAACTCTTCGGGGAGGCTATTAAATATTAAATATGTTTATGTGCAGAATATAAAACATTAAAGCTAAATCTGTAAATTAGCTTTGTTGTTTGTGTGTGCTATACACGCACATTTTCACACACACACACACAAACACCCACACACACATGTGCCTGTTTTTAGCTGCTTAAAATTCAGCGATTGTACATAAAATTCTTTCTTTCATTTTTTTTTTTTTTTTGGCAAAACTTTAGCGCTTTTGCAATATATTTGCTTGAAGGCGCCACTCGAGTGTGTGTGCCTGGTGTGTGGGAGTGTGTGCCAGCCTATACACACACACCCACACTCATACACAACAAACATGGGCCTATTAGCACACACATTTAGAGCATGAGAGAGAAGAAGAGAGAGAGAAGCAAACATATACACAGGGGCAAAGATTGAGATGGAGGCAGCAATGGCTACGCATAAAACAAGCGGCAAAAAGGAAACGAAAAGAAATAAAAACGAAATGCCAAACAAACCAAAAACAACAACAACAACAACAACAATAATAACAACAAGAACAACAACAATGTTGAGTGTGAGCCAAAGCAAATGGCAGCAAAAACAATGCAAACAGCAATGACGACGACGACGTTGCGTCTGTGACTAACAGTTATCAATGGCGCGGCTGCGGCGGGCGGGTTGAGGCGTGGCAGTGGGGCAGGCCAGGGCAAGGCAGTGTGTATGGGGTGGATGGCAGAGAAATTCAAAGCTGCTTAGTGCTTAATTCATAGTTTACGCCAACGAGGCTGCCAAATGCTGTTGCTATTGATTTTTAGTTTCTTTTATTTCCTATACGTTTGCCCTCTCTCTCTATCTTTTTCTTTCTCTTTCTTTCTCTCACTCTTGCACTCCATCTTGGATTTCCGCTGCGTGGGTTTGGTCAGGTGAAGAGTCTTAGCCAACTTGGCCTGGCTTACTGTCTACACAACAACAACAACAACAACAAAAACAACAAAGTGCAACACACAAGTACAAATCCGATTTGCGTGAGCAATTGGCAAGACAAACGTTTGGGCCAAGAGCGTATTGGCCATACACACTTGTATCCGTACGCTTACGCACAAACGTTAGCACGTTAATACACAGTGAAAAACTTATGCATTACATTTTTGTGAGTTAGGTATTTAAGGTATTTCTTACATAATCAAAATGAACCAAAAATAATTTATTTTGATAAAAATTCGTAGCAATACTTTTTGGGTTAAGAAAATCCTATGTTATTGACGTTTTATCATTGACGTTATGTATATTTGCAGTGTGTTTAAGATAAATAAAAAGAAAATTAGGAAATATAATATTTAAGTACAAGATTCTAAATAGAAAACCCGATAAATAAAGTATTTGTTGAAAGAAACAAACCCATTTCATAAAAGATTTCGCTGCTGAAATTATATAAATTCGTAGATTTTGTGGTTTAAGGCTGAATAAGGACCTGAATTTCTGTTTAATGTATTACTCTACGTACTTAAATCAAAATTGTAGCAAGAAATATATTATTCAAGTGCAAATTAAGAATTAAAATACCGATTTTACAAAAATTTTCCAATAGTTAAATAAAACACAGAGTATGAAATTAGTTTCTTATGTTGGATTAAAGAAAATGTAGGTTTTAAATCCACTTTTTAAGTAAATTATGCTGCTCTTAGCCCCAAATTTGTTCGGTTAACATGAATTACAAAATAAACTACAAATATATTATTTACATATATGCAAAATATTTGCCAGATCCGTTTAGTAAAAGTATAAACTAGGGGGAAATTTCAAAAAAGAAGCTTTTAAAATAACTTTTTTAGTGCTGGGTTTAGGCATAAACCAAGATTATTAGATTGAATATAGCCTAGCATATCGTGTTCAAGTTTTTCTCAGTGTTTCACTAGCCAGGTTAAGTTGATTGTTATAGTTGTAGTAGTAGAATGTTAGTTGTAGTTATAGCTGTTGTTGTTGTTGTTTTGGTGTGAAACCTCAGTAGCGTTTGCCAAAGGTGACAGCATGACAGCAGCAAAGAAACGATGAACAAAAGAAAAACCTGGCTAAAAGCGCAATTGCGTTATGTGTGCCAAGTAGAAGAAAAAAACAACACGAAGAGGCAGCAGCTTAGCCTGCATTAAGTAAGTGACAGGCGAGGAGCAGAGGGAGAGACAGTCACGAGAGAGAGAGAGACAGAGACAGAGACAGGAGAAACGGAGACAGTTGTGAGCCATTTGGGACTTACCTCATCGATAAACTCAAAATCACCGCCAGTTTCGCCAACGTATTTCTTCTTCTTGGCATCAACGTTGGATGACATCAACAGCAGCGTTAGACAAACGCTAACAATAAGCGGCAAACGCAAACGCTTCATGGCTAAAAAGCGACAAAAGGTCCTCGGGCTGCTTGAGCTTATAGATTTTTGAAGGGGAAGCAGAGTGGCGACAAAAGCGGCTCAAAGGCGTCGCAAATTGTTGTTGACGACTTCCGCAAATTTGGCTGGCAAATGTTAATTGCCTTGAATTGTCGCTCAGTTATGAATTGAACACTGAAACCAACACACACACACTCGCACACACTGTGGCACACTCGTACTCGCACACACAGTTAGTTTTTTGTTTTTGTGGTTGTTTTTTTTTTTTTTTGTTTTTAGTGCTTTGCAATCGCTTGGCGTTTATGGCGATGCTGTGCAGCAGGAACACGGAACGTGAATGAACTGCAAACGACGCGACCAAAACGTAAACTGAGAGCTGAGTACCGAGTACCGAGTACCGTAAGATGAGCACTGAGCGAATTCATAGAGCATTGGAATTTTGCGCCAAGCATGCACACAAAAGAGCGCACGCAGGACCTCAAAGAGAGAGCACTCAAACAGGGTTGTCGCAGTCGCCAAACATCTCAACTGCTTAGAAACTGCTAAAGAATAATAAAACAAATGAACAAAATATGTTAAAATATTTATAAACTTTATAAAATATATGTTTAATCTTTTCTTTTAGTTAATTTGTTTAAATTTAAGCAATTTTTATCGCTTGTAAACTACTGACTTCACTTGAGATTTGTGACAGTGTACAGCAGTGCGTATGCGCAATGAGCAACCCTCTGCTGTGACTGGGACAAGCAACAACTATTTCCTCAATTTCCAGACGACAACCCTCAGAGAAAAGAGAGCGCGTACGATATTTAAAATCGATTTTCCTTTTTCGATTATCTCACTTGCACTGCCTCTCTTTCTCTCTCTCTCTCTGATGCTCTATCTCTCTCGATTGTTGGCCCAAAAGGCTGAACGCTGTGAGTTTTGTGCTCTTAGGCCATAATTGACTGCGCCACGGCAATTTGGCAACGGGTCGTGAACCTGCTACCAGCCAACAGCTAACAGCTACCAGCTTCTAAAACGCGTTCACATCCCAAATGGACAACACAGTTGTTGTTGTTGTTGTTGCTGCTGTTGTTGTTGTTGTTGCTGCTGTTGTTGTTGTTGTTGCTGCTGCTGTTGATTTTTTATGTATTGACGCTTGGCACACTTGGCTCGCTTCGACGACGCCGTCACCACGATTATAGCCAAATGCTGCTGCTGCTGCCGCTGTTGGCCGGGAAACCCCGTAACCATTTAACGCGTCAGCGCCTCGCTGCCTGGCCAAAATGGG
The DNA here is from genome assembly GCA_035047385.1 of Drosophila tripunctata. Classification (NCBI taxonomy): domain Eukaryota; kingdom Metazoa; phylum Arthropoda; class Insecta; order Diptera; family Drosophilidae; genus Drosophila; species Drosophila tripunctata. Next base: position 1,645,176 of record JAWNPS010000100.1, read on the forward strand.
CCTCTAGTCTCTCTAGTCTTCAGTCTCAGCCACGTTGGCCCCAAAACAGGCGCAGTTAGTTTAAAATTAATAGCCAAAACACACACACACTCACGCCACACTCAGCTGCTGTTTCGGCTGCTCTGTACTCCTCCTCCTCCTCATCCCGCTGCTCTTTGTAATGGCATCATTGACTTTTGTTTGCTTTAGTTCAATAGAGATTATATGGCTTACAGTTAGTTTTACAATTTGGTTCGTTAAATCTTTACATTTTTATTTTTGATATTCATATGATTTTCAATCAACAAGTCCATCTTATGTTACATTTAGTTATTGTTGCTGTATATATTTATATATATATTTGTATTGTATATAAAATTGCAGCTGTTATTGCTGGTGTGTGACATTTGCTGCAATCAATCAATCAAGCGTTCAATCAATCAATTGCTTAATTACAAATCTATACACAAAATCTGTTAGAATTTCTTGTGTTTTGTGCACTTTAATAATTATTTTTGGTTAGTTACAAGTCTTAAACACTTTCTAAATTGGAAATGCCTTGTGTAAATGTTTTGTTAGTTTTGGATTTATAATAAAATAAGAAGAAAATCAGCAGCTGTTGCTTTTTGTTCGTTTACGGGTTAAGAAATGTTTTTGTGTCTGTTCAAAAAAATAGACTAAATTATTTACCATATTTTGTGTATTTGGCCTAAATACTACATGTAAGAAAAATACTAATTGCTTGGCTGCTGCGGTGATTTTTACCACCTTTAACATTATGGCTATAAGTATATGTGTGTTTGTGTGTAGAAAAGAAAAAGTTGAGAGATTCCATTTTTGGGACATTCATAGATTTATAGATGCACCTTTAGAGATTCCATGCGCGTCACAATGCGACGACGTAGCTCCGAGTATCTGCAATTATATAAAATATTTATATTTGTAAGACGTGTCTCTAACAATCATAAAGATAAATCGCAAACCCTTTGCTCACCTCTCCCTAATTTTAAGAACCTCGCGTCCCAATTCCTGATCATAGCGATCCAGAATGGCACGACACTCTGGCAGCGATAGATTTAAAAATTGAGCAACTTCATTACTGCACAAAGAATAGAAATTATACATTAATTTACTTGTAATTATTTTAGTTAAAGTCGTAATTTTCCCTACCTGATCTCATCAGTTTTGCGTGCATCCACTAGAAACAGACGTGCCACATCCTCGTGTGGTCCCAGTGTGATGCGTGTGATCAGCGGATATTCATTGTCCTTGAGGCGCTTCTGTTCACCATTATCGCGTATTATGAACAGCGAGAAATTCTCCGCTGCGCTGTCCACCTTATACTTCTCCAGCACCAAATTGATAACCTCCTGGGTGGTGACCAGCGATGTCACCCATACGGACATCTGGGAGCCGTAGGGAGGTGTGAAAAACGAAGTCTCACGATTATAGAAATGTCCATTGATTGAACAGCGACGCTTCAGCTTCGTTCGCGAACTGAAATGGTCAATGATAACATTTTAGTAACTTGGTGTATTTAAAGTTTAGTCATTAACTAACCGCCGATTGCCGCTACGTCGTTTAATGGCAGCAGCACCGGTGCGCGGGGGACGACGCAAAACCACGCCATCCTCTGTGACATGAAAACCGGCCTCATGACCATGACCATCTGCAGTTGTGCCCGCTGCTGCTCCTGCTCTGCCCTCTGTGGCCGTGTATAGCTCCTCCGTCTGGGTTAACTCGTCACCGGCCACAGCACCGCTCAAGACCTGAAAACAAATAAAGTGGAGATTAGTAAGATAACAATGTAGTTGTGATAAAACAAAAGCCAACAGTCGGTAAACTTAAATAGGCTTAAATAGCAGTCAAAGCGATAAGCAGCACTTTTATATTACCGATGAAGTGTCTCCATGACTCGTCTCATTATCGTGTGTCACACGTTTAGCAGCAGCGATGGCTTCTTTGGGATAACAATTCATTTGGATCTGTATATAACGCTGTGGCACATCGCTGCGTCGCACGGTAGCCAAGCGATGTGGACGCAACGTTGCATCGTCGTCGTTGTCGTTGTCGTTGTCATCATCGCTGTCCGAGTAGACAAAGCAGCTGGGACCCGACTTGGACCGATTGATGCCCTTCTCAAACAGCTGACGTCCCTGCTCGTATGGTCTGCGCTGCTGCTCCCTGCTGGGCGCTGTGGAGGCAAAGGCCGAGCCGCTCTTCTGCAGCGCATACTGACGCTGCGAGGAGCGATGTGGTGAATCGATGCTACTACGCAAATGCATTGTATCATTGATCAGTGTGGGATCAATGTGGGAACGCAATGCGTGCTCGCAGTTAAAGCTCTTGCTCATCACCGAGTTCTCGCCGTACAGCTTGAGGGAATCGTGAATGCGTGAGGGATCAATGGGTTGATTACGTTTCAGTGTATCATCATTTGGTGCCTGAAACGAATTCGCACCGTTCACATAGTCCTGATGCACGCTACGCTTGAAATCCTCAAAATCCATGGGCTTGAGAGTCGCATCATCCGATGTCTTGTACTCATCCAGTGTGGTATTCGTAGTGCTCACTGTACTCGTATTCTGTGTATTCGTTGCGTCAGTCAAGGAACCCGTAGCGGTCATAAAGTTATCCGAGCTAGTCGTTGTCGTCGTAGCCGATGAAGCCGAGTTAATAGCATTATGCGGATTGTTTGTGGTTGTTGTTGTTGTTGTGGAACTAGAGGAGCTGCTTTCGGTGCACGTTTTGCTGGGCGAACTCTCACTGGACGATTGGGATGAGGATGAGGGCAGCTTCGACGGCATTGTCTCATATATCTTATCTTTATCATTATGTCGTCGTTCCACTTGCAGCAAATCATCAATGTCATCCCAGTCGAGTTTCTCCAGATTGTCCAGTTTCGAGGGCAGCGTACTTGACACACAGCTCGTGCTGGCGGTGATTGCTTCCGTGCCAGCGCTGCCTATAAGCGTACTCGATGAATCCGTAGTCGTTGTGTCCTCCTCTCCCTCCTCCACCACCACCACATTGTTTGAGTTCGATTGTCCATTTGCTGTGGGTGTCGTGTTCGTGTTCGCGGAGGCATCTTCAGGCGTTGTGGGCAGCTCAGAGATTTCATTTAAACTGCACGAGTCAAAGGTCATGCTCTCCGACAATGATATGTCCGTGGAGAGTGGATCCACCTCGCTGGCGGTGGTTGTAGGTGCTGCCACCGATTCACTTGCCTCATTCTCCTTGTCCGAGCAGCTCTCCTGTTTGTAATAAATAAATTAGCTTTAGCTTTACTCTGTTGGAATGTTCTCTGTAGTTCAACTTACATCCGCTGCTTTCGAGGAGCGGCAGGAATTACGCTTGCGCACAATAAAAGTACGCTGATCATCGTCCTCCTTCAGATGAATGACACCCTGAACACCCCAGAAGACACGCAATGGACCCTCCAATACCAAACGATTGTTCACCTCCCGACTTCGTAATCTCTAGACTCTTTTGGTCATAGAACTGATTGTAGAACTTTAGCTTGGACTCCAGGTGATCGCGTGGCAGGGCGGGTCCATTCACTTGACTTGCGGGTCCAGTAACCGGTTTGGGAGTACCCTTAACGCCAAAACTCTTGTGGGATTCCACCCGTGTGCCATGGCCAAATAGCTGCGGTCCAAACAACGCTCCATAGCACGGCACATGACAATAAGGCACTCCTTTATGCTGCAGAAAAAAACAGAATGGAAATCATTAAAAATTTAAGTTCAATCAATGCACCTTTAACATGGGTATTCAAGTCTATAAGCTCGAAAAATTTTTTAAGGCAAAATTTTTAGTATTTAAATTAATTTCTAAAATGATTATTGTGAGATTTGTTAGATGCATTTTAAAATTTAGATGTATTTTAGCTATTATAATGAATATGTTCGAATTTTTAGGCTTTATAAATTTTTATAGAATGAAATATGTTAAAGAAAATTTAGGTAATAGTTATAATTGTGAAAAGTTAAAAATCTAAATCCTTACAGACTTTTCAACGCCTTGCCGAAACCATAAGACCTAAAAACTTAATATTTTCACACAACACAATTCACATAACTATTAAGAAAATGGAAATGAACTGAGGTATAAATGATTCTATTGAAGATTGTTAAAGAAAACTTCAGAAAAACCCAAAATTATTTCAAAAAAACTCAAAGATTAGCCTAATTCCTAAAACGAATACAGATTAGTTATAGATAAACAAATTTTATTTTACACTAACTAGAATGCCTTTTAGGAATCTTAATACTTCTTTCTAGGCAATAGTTATCAGTATAGTATTCCAATTTCAAAAACAAATACAGATTAGTTTTAGATTTCATACAAAAAATTAAGAGTGGCCATAAAATTGGTTTTTAGTGCAAGCTATATAAATATGCCCAAATGTTATGGGCACACTGGACATTTTGTATGGATAAAATCAAAAACAAATCTAAAACTAATAAGTGTTTGTTTGCGAAATCTAATAGTATTTGATTTGTTTAGTATTAGCTTTGTTTATAAACATTATTTGTTTACTATCAATTTTGTTTGTTTATAATTTTAAAAATTCCCCCTTTGGAATATTTTTTTGCAATTTCTAAACGTGAATACCCCTTATAATTAAGTTGGTTGCGGTGGGTTTGAAAAGTACCTCCGCATGCTGTCCGGGATTAAGACGCTTGCCGCACTCCTCGCAGCGCAAACATTCCGGATGCCAGTCGTAGCCCAGAGATTGTTTACGTTCCGCTGTGTTGGAGATTAGAATACACAAACATAGATAAATACATATATAATTTAAAAGTTATTTCAACAAATGCGATGCACGCGCAATTCAACTGCATCGCATGTAAATTAGTGTGTGGGTGTGAGTGTGAGTAAATTACCAAAGTAAACGGGTTTGCCGCACTTGTGGCACTTCCACATTCTTGCCACCAAATTATGGGTCAGGTCAACGTATCCACTGCACAAGGGCGGGGGGCGTTTATGACGCTAATGACGTCACAAAGATTTATTATGCAGGTTGAACTGAACCGAATTGTTGACCACAAAACGCAAATAGTTTGTACGAAGAACAAGCACACAAAAGACAAAGAGTAAACAAATGGAGAAAAAAAAGCACAAGACGAAGACGACGACGACGGCAGCGGCAGCGACTTTCGACGGCGTTTTAGCGCTTCACTTTCATAGTTTTATAGAAACAATTGACGCGCAATGCGTGTAAATGGCATTTTGGAATGCTGGTGCATTGATAAGAACGGTGTTTTAATAGAAAAAATTATACTACACAAAAAAAACAGCACCAGGCGCAGCAAGAAGCAGAAGAACAGAAGCAGCGAACGCAGTGCTAGTGCTGCTAAATACTGCATTGCTACTCAGCCGTTGTGCAACACTATACTCTTGGTATTTTTTTGCGGTATAAATTAGTGGCAATATTGAGCGGGAGTCAAAACAGCTGTTCGCCAAATGCAAAACGACGCGAATTGTGGGGAAAATAAAAATTAAAAGTTTTGCTTTGGCTTGGCTTGGGCGGAAAATGTTTATAAAATGTCTGCACATTGTCGCACCTGTGGCAAGATAATCTATTGCCTAAACGCAACCAAACTGTTTGAGCAAACCGACAACATTATGCTGCATCAAATTGAAGCGTTAACGGGTTTATTTGTAAGTCAAAAAAATTTGTTGTTTGCAATTTGTTTAATAATTTCCCTTTTAGTTACTGCAACAAATGGAATTTCCGGCTCACATTTGCGGACCATGCGAGGTGGCTCTGCGTGAAGCGATTATATTTAGGGAACGCGTTATCAGGACACAGCAGCTGCTGCTGAGCAGCGAAAGCGTCGCTGAGGCGCTGCAAGAAATCGATCTCGATGAGATGGGCAAACTGCAGCTGGACGAGGAGGAGAAGCAGGCGGAAAACTCGAGCTCCTATGAGGAGATTACAGTCTACGACTACAGCGAGCATGTGCCGGAATCTGTTACAGTGGAGCAGTTGGAAACGGAGCAGGAAACTGAAACTATAACAGAGTCGCCGCCTGCAGATGCTGCCAACTCCAGCTGCAACTCGCCACAGAAAGCAGAAAAACCTGCTGCTGCCACTGTTGCTGCTGCCAAGCTCTATGCCACCGTTAACTTTGCCATGAATGCCGCACAAACGCCCCGCATTAACTGGAGCAAACTGTCCGAGGATGAAATCGTGGAGCTGAAACGTGAGCGCCGCAAACGCGATTGCATCTGTGAACTGTGCGGCAGACACTTTACCTGCCCCAGCAACTTCAAGGTGCATCTACTGCGCCACACGGGCGTCAAGAACTTTTCCTGCCAGCAGTGTCCGCTGAAGTTCTACACGCCCCATCTGCTGCGTCGCCACATGCTGGCACATCTCTGCGAGAAACCGTATCCATGCCAGTACTGCGGTCAAACCTTTGCCGATCACAGCGGACGCATACAGCACGAGCGCAAGTGAGTGACTGGAAGCAAAGATTCCATACGGAAATATAACTTTTGCTATTTTATGCTATTTTACAGCCGCCACACAAATTACAAGCCCTACAAGTGCACCAAGTGTGAGAAATCGTTTGCGGTGAGCAACAAGCTAAAGACTCACATGCTCAGTCACTCGGGAGTGCGTAGCTTTCAGTAAGTATATATAGCAGATAATACTCTCTGAGATCTATCTAAAACTTAACTCTTTTAACAGCTGCGAAGTGTGCAAAGTATCCTTTATGCGACGTCCTCACTTGGCGGCCCATTATCGTTCCAAGGGACACGAGCAGAATGCACAAAACTGTGCGCTTGAGACGGATAATGTCGAGATAGACATAGAAAATGTAGTTACATAAAATCTATATAAGTAGTTCACAGAGCTGTTAAAAAAAGAATTGGAAAATAAAATGGAAATGGTTTTAAAACAATAAAAACATTTTTTTTTTTTTTTTTTTTAGTAGTTCATATCATGTTGTGTAAAGTTAGAACAATTAAGCATAAAGATCAATAAAATATGTATAAGATATGACAAATGTGTATTTTATATATATTTAGCATATAGTTTTATATCAACTAAACTCTTGAAAATAGATCTTACAAACTGCTATAGCTAACAGTTACTAACTTAAACTAGACTTTCGACTTTTATAGCTTTCAATCCTTAGCTGCACCTGTTCTCTCAGCCAGGACAACCACTCGGGTGTAATTGTGCGCTCCAAGGTTACCTCATGGAACACTTCGACGCGTCGCACTTCCACAAATTGAAAACTCTCAAAGAGACCCAACGATATCAGATTGTCCATATCTATCTTGACCTCAAATTTGTCCAACTGTGGCAGCTGCGATTGTGCGTACTGCAGCATAAGCAGCATTGCCTCACGTCCATAGCCCTTGCCACGCGCCTCAGTGGCAGCTATCATAATCTCTGCCTCGGCCACGAGCTGTTGCGTCTCCTCATCGCGGTGCAAAAAGAGATTTGTGTCGCCGACCATTGCAGCTATTTCATCTTTGGTTTCGGCGTACGTTGCCGCACTCAGTATTATAAATGTGAGTTTATCGTCATCCCGTCGCCAGCTTTGTTGCATCTCGTATTCCTCGTCCAGACTAAGTTCATCGGATGCCGTCAGTGCTCGGAGTATGGGGCAGCTCATCCACTCGTGGTACTTGGGCACGTGATGCGCCTCGTATGGCACGAGCAGCACGCGTTGGCCCAGCAGCTTTGAGTGCTCATTTAGTCGCATAGCGAACAGAAATTCTACTTAAAATTAATTAAAGACGAGTATTAAATATGAACTACACCTGTTGCTTGTTATGATTGACACCCTGTGCTTCATAAGGCGTTGCCAGACAGATGCCATTTGAAAAATAGTTTGCAAAGCAGCCAGCTCTTCACATTTGAACATTAACTTCACAGAAATGTATCTGTGTTTCTTAAAGCTTTACAAGCTTAGCATTTTTCAGAACGATTGATTATTTTCGCAGTCTAAAGATGCTAGATACCAGTTATATTTCAAAACCTAAGCTTTTCAAACTTAGCGATGCTTAATGCAATTATTTTGAATGCCCAGCAGATAGTTTCGTTAAAATCATCACTATCCCTGCTGACAAATTTTTAAAACCTAATCGATAGACAAGTGATCGAAAATGTCGATATGTCTCCGGTCAAGCAATGAACTAAATCAATGTGGCAACGTTGGCTTTGCGAAAAACAGCTGTTTTCTCACTTATTGAGCGTGGATATTAGTTTTGCAGAATTACAAATTGTTATTATAACTATAATTAATATATATTTAATGTTTTGTACGTTGCCAATAAATTTAACATAAACGTCGAGCAATATTGAAGAAAAAAGAGGCGCAGCCACTTTTGCCTTGGCGTTTTGTTGTTGTCTCCACAGAATCCATTGCGAAAGCAGCTTTTGCCGGCTACAAAAAAGAAAACAATAAAAAAAAAAAAACTGCAATTGCAACTAGAAAATGGAAAACGTGTTTACCGTTTGATTTGCATGCTCTAATTAAAAACTAATGTGTAAAGTGCGTTGAAATACACGAGAATTGGTAACAATTGGGCTTGGCAACAACTACAGCAATTTCTTAGATTGGGTTTTCTAGCTTAACCAATGTGACGCTTCCAATGAAAAATCAATTCGAAATCGTTGGATGTTCTCAGTATTGGTTATTGGCAAGAAGCATCCAAACACAGCTATAAGAAAGCGCAAGAAAACCAAAAAAAAAAAACAACTAAAAAAATTAATAAACATAAGTTTAAGTACACACACCCATAAATACATACATATACATAAAAGATGTCTGAAGCAAATCAGCTGCCGGCAGACGCCGCCACCAAGGACGAAACTGCCGCTTCCACTGTACGGCAACGCAAGCGACCGCGTCTCGATGTCGAGGAACAGGCACTGAAGGTGGCCGGCTTCTCATTGAGCGCCATTGAGGAGATGCGTCAGACCCGAGACGCCGAGCTGCTCTCCGAGCCCATGGATCAGCAGCTGCGTCAGTTCCAGGTGCTCGATGAGGTCGCCACCGCCAGCGAGGAGGAGGAGGAGGAGTCAGGTGAGTCAGCTGAACCACTACCACCACTACCGCCACTAGAACCACTACCACCACTAGAACCACTACCACCACTAGAACCACTACCACCACTAGAACCACTACCACCACTACCACCACTAGAACCACTACCACCACAGAACCACTACCACCACTAGAACCACTACCACCACTAGAACCACTACCACCACTAGAACCACTAGAACCACTACCACCACTAGAACCACTACCACTACTAGAACCACTAGAACCACTACCACCACTAGAACCACTACCACTACTAGAACCACTAGAACCACTACCACCACTACCACCACTAGAACCACTACCACCACTACCACCACTAGAACCACTACCACCACTAGAACCACTAGAACCACTACCACCACTACCACCACTTAAACCACCACTACCACCACTAGAACCACTACCACCACTAGAACCACTACCACTACTACCACCACTAGAACCACTACCACCACTACCACCACTAGAACCACTACCACCACTAGAACCACTACCACCACTAGAACCACTACCACTACTAGAACCACTAGAACCACTACCACCACTACCACCACTAGAACCACTAGAACCACTACCACCACTACCACCACTAGAACCACTACCACTACTAGAACCACTAGAACCACTACCACCACTACCACCACTAGAACCACTACCACCACTACCACCACTACCACCACTAGAACCACTACCACCACTACCACCACTACCACCACTAGAACCACTACCACCACTAGAACCACTAGAACCACTACCACCACTACCACCACTAGAACCACTACCACCACTACCACCACTAGAACCACTACCACCACTAGAACCACTACCACTACTACCACCACTAGAACCACTACCACCACTACCACCACTAGAACCACTACCACCACTAGAACCACTACCACCACTACCACTACTAGAACCACTAGAACCACTACCACCACTACCACCACTTAAAACACCACTACCACCACTAGATCCACTACCACCACAGAACCACTACCACCACTAGAACCACTACCACCACAGAACCACTACCACCACAGAACCACTACCACCACTAGAACCACTACCACCACTACCACCACTACCACCACTAGAACCACTACCACCACTAGAACCACTACCACCACTACCACCACTACCACCACTAGAACAACTACCACCACTAGAACCACTACCACCACTAGAACCACTACCACCACTAGAACCACTACCACTACTAGAACCACTAGAACCACTACCACCACTACCACCACTAGAACCACTACCACCACTAGAACCACTACCACCACTAGAACCACTACCACCACTACCACCACTAGAACCACTACCACCACTAGAACCACCAGTAGAACCACTACCACCACTAGAACCACTACCACCACTAGAACCACTACCACCACTAGAACCACCACTAGAACCACTACCACCACTACCACCACTAGAACCACTAGAACCACTACCACCACTAGATCCACTACCACCACAGAACCACTACCACCACTAGAACCACTACCACCACAGAACCACTACCACCACAGAACCACTACCACCACTAGAACCACTACCACCACTACCACCACTACCACCACTAGAACCACTACCACCACTAGAACCACTACCACTACTACCACCACTAGAACCACTACCACCACTACCACCACTAGAACCACTACCACCACTACCACCACTACCACCACTAGAACCACTACCACCACTAGAACCACTACCACTACTACCACCACTAGAACCACTACCACCACTACCACCACTAGAACCACTACCACCACTAGAACCACTACCACCACAGAACCACTACCACCACTAGAACCACTACCACTACTAGAACCACTAGAACCACTACCACCACTACCACCACTAGAACCACTACCACCACAGAACCACTACCACCACTAGAACCACTACCACCACTACCACCACTAGAACCACTACCACCACTAGAACCACCAGTAGAACCACTACCACCACTAGAACCACTACCACTACTAGAACCACTAGAACCACTACCACCACTACCACCACTAGAACCACTACCACCACAGAACCACTACCACCACTAGAACCACTACCACCACTACCACCACTAGAACCACTACCACCACTAGAACCACCAGTAGAACCACTACCACCACTAGAACCACTACCACTACTAGAACCACTAGAACCACTACCACCACTACCACCACTAGAACCACTACCACCACAGAACCACTACCACTACTAGAACCACTACCACCACTAGAACCACTACCACCACTACCACCACTAGAACCACTACCACCACTAGAACCACCAGTAGAACCACTACCACCACTAGAACCACTACCACCACACTAGAACCACTATAATCACTAGAACCACTACCACCACTAGAACCACTACCACCACTAGAACCACTACTACCACTAGAAACCACTACCACCACTAGAACCACTACTACCACCAGTAGAACCACTACCACCACTAGAACCACTACCACCACTAGAACCACTACCACCACTAGAACCACTACTACCACCACTAGAACCACTACCACCACTAGAACCACTAGACCACTACCACCACTAGAACCACTACCACCACTAGAACCACTACTACCACCACTAGAACCACTACCACCACTAGAACCACTACTACCACCACTAGAACCACTACCACCACTAGAACCACTACTACCACCACTAGAACCACTACTACCACTAGAACCACTAGAACCACTACTACCACTAGAACCACTACCACCACTTGAACCACTACTACCACTAGAACCACTACTACCACCACTAGAACCACTACCACCACTAGAACCACTAGAATCACTAGAACCACTACCACCACTAGAACCACTACCACCACTAGAACCACTAGAATCACTAGAACCACTACTACCACTAGAACCACTACCACCACTAGAACCACTACCACCACTAGAACCACTACTACCACCAGTAGAACCACTACTACCACTATAATCACTAGAACCACTACCACCACTAGAACCACTACTACCACCACTAGAACCACTACCACCACTAGAACCACTACTACCACCACTAGAACCACTACCACCACTAGAACCACTACCACCACTAGAACCACTACCACCACTAGAACCACTAGAATCACTAGAACCACTACCACCACTAGAACCACTACCACCACTAGAACCACTACTACCACCAGTAGAACCACTACTACCACTAGAACCACTAGAACCACTACCACCACTAGAACCACTACCACCACTAGAACCACTAGAACCACTAGAACCACTACCACCAAGAACCACTACCACCACTAGAACCACTACTACCACCAGTAGAACCACTACCACCACTAGAACCACTAGAATCACTAGAACCACTACCACCACTAGAACCACTACCACCACTAGAACCACTACTACCACCAGTAGAACCACTACCACCACTAGAACCACTAGAATCACTAGAACCACTACCACCAAGAACCACTAGTACCACTACCACCACTAGAACCACTACTACCACCAGTAGAACCACTACCACCACTAGAACCACTACCACCACTAGAACCACTACTACCACTAGAACCACTACCACCACTAGAACCACTACTACCACCACTAGAACCACTACTACCACCAGTAGAACCACTACTACCACTAGAACCACTAGAACCACTACCACCACTAGAACCACTACCACCACTAGAACCACTACTACCACCAGTAGAACCACTACCACCACTAGAACCACTAGAATCACTAGAACCACTACCACCACTAGAACCACTACCACCACTAGAACCACTACTACCACCAGTAGAACCACTACCACCACTAGAACCACTAGAACCACTACCACCACTAGAACCACTACCACCACTAGAACCACTACCACCACTAGAACCACTACCACCACTAGAACCACTACTACCACTAGAACCACTACCACCACTAGAACCACTACTACCACCAGTAGAACCACTACCACCACTAGAACCACTAGAACCACTACCACCACTAGAACCACTACCACCACTAGAACCACTACCACCACTAGAACCACTACTACCACTAGAACCACTACCACCACTAGAACCACTACTACCACCAGTAGAACCACTACCACCACTAGAACCACTACCACCACTAGAACCACTACCACCACTAGAACCACTACTACCACCAGTAGAACCACTACCACCACTAGAACCACTACCACCACTAGAACCACTACTACCACTAGAACCACTACCACCACTAGAACCACTACTACCACTAGAACCACTACCACCACTAGAACCACTACTACCACCAGTAGAACCACTACCACCACTAGAACCACTACCACCACTAGAACCACTACCACCACTAGAACCACTACTACCACCAGTAGAACCACTACCACCACTAGAACCACTACTACCACTAGAACCACTACTACCACTAGAACCACTACTACCACCAGTAGAACCACTACTACCACCAGTAGAACCACTACCACCACTAGAACCACTACTACCACTAGAACCACTACCACCACTACCACCACTAAAACCACTGGAACCACTACCACCACTAGAACCACTACCACCACTAGAACCACTACCACCAGTAGAACCACTACCACCACTAGAACCACTACCACCACTAGAACCACTACCACCACTAGAACCACTACCACCACTAGAACCACTACTACCACCAGTAGAACCACTACCACCACTAGAACTACTACCACCACTAGAACCACTACCACCACTAGAACCACTACTACCACTAGAACCACTACCACCACTACCACCACTAAAACCACTGGAACCACTACCACCACTAGAACCACTACCACCACTAGAACCACTACCACCACTAGAACCACTACTACCACCAGTAGAACCACTACCACCACTAGAACCACTAGAATCACTAGAACCACTACCACCACTAGAACCACTACTACCACCAGTAGAACCACTACCACCACTACCACCACTAAAACCACTGGAACCACTACCACCACTAGAACCACTACCACCACCAGTAGAACCACTACCACCAGTAGAACCACTACCACCAAGAACCACTACCACCACTAGAACCACTACCACCACTAGAACCACTACCACCACTAGAACCACTACTACCACTAGAACCACTACCACCACTACCACCACTAAAACCACTGGAACCACTACCACCACTAGAACCACTACTACCACCAGTAGAACCACTACCACCACTAGAACCACTACCACCAGTAGAACCACTACCACCACTAGAACCACTACCACCACTAGAACCACTAAAACCACTGGAACCACTACTACCACCAGTAGAACCACTACCACCACTAGAACCACTACCACCACTAGAACCATTACCACCACTAGAACCACTACTACCACTAGAACCACTACCACCACTACCACCACTAAAACCACTGGAACCACTACCACCACTAGAACCACTACCACCACTAGAACCACTAGAACCACTACCACCACTAGAACCACTAGAATAATAATAATTGTTGTAGAGCGAAATACCATTTCAGCTTCTGATTTAGAATATATACTCTACGGGTTCGAATTTCATTATTTCATCGATTTCAATTCACATAATCTGAAATAAAAGCAGAGGGTATTACTTTTCTTGTTATACCTAAAAATGTTATACCAGTTATAGCTACAAAAACTATTCTAGAATTTAACTAGCTCCTTTGGTTCCTATGATAGGTTTAACCTTACTCATAAATCTCTACTTTATTGGATCTTTTATGCTTCCGTTTGAATACCTACATTGTTTTTCGACAATCTTAATAGACCCTTGTACATTTGGTAAGTACAAGGTCTAACAATTTAATTCTCTGTGAGGGCACAACAGCTTCTAGAATTCTTATCTTAAGATCTTGCTGTAGCTTATCATTGTGTAAATGTGAAAATTACACATAATCTGATAAGCAGAGTAGATTTGGATGAACTGTGGATATACGTAGCTCTATCTCTTTGCCAGAAAATCAGCATTTGATTAAGTAATTTCAATGCAGCTGCATTTCCATGATACATTTTCCGTAATATATGTACATACGTACGTACGTGATCTCTAATTTGATATTTCAATATGCGTATGATACCAATTGTGCGTCTGGATCTTAACGAAAGACTAACATTGAAATCAGGTATCAAACGTAAGAAGACAAGAATACAATTATAAGTAACTTAAGTATAAAGTTTATTTTTAAACACTTGATATACTTGGTATATGCTATAAAAACAAATATCTCCTTTTACACTCACCGCAGATGACAACAGCGAAAAGCAGAATGGTGAAAATTATGCCGACGATGAGGAGGGCGATGCCGGCGAGGGCGGAGACTATGATTCCTCGGACTTTGATGATCAGGAAATTGAGGATCTGCTGGACGAGAAGCTGCCCGATGATCTGCGTGAATCGAAGCGACCCAAATACGAGCAGCGTTTCAAGACTGTGCTAGAGGGTGAGCTAAAAGAGTCTTTAAACTATATGCTTTTATTTATATTATATATTATTTGTTGTGTGTTCACAGAGAAGCGTCACAATCACTTTGAGGTGCTGCCCGAGGGTTGGGTGCAGGTAACGCACAACAGTGGCATGCCCCTGTTTTTGCACCGCAAGACACGTGTCTGTTGTGCAGCACGTCCCTATTTCTTGGGCACAGGCAGCGCCAGGAAACATGCTGTGCCTTTGGGTGCAATTCCATGTTTGAACTACAGACGTGCGCTGGACGAGGAGAAGGAGGCAGCAGCAGAGCAACAGGATCAGCAGCAGAGCACAGCTGATAAAACACAGCCAGAGAATACGAATGAAACAGCAGTTGGCGTTTGCCCCTTTGGGCCCCAGCAAACAGCACAGGCCATGGAAGTAGAGACAACAACAGAGACGACTGCAGCGGATAAAGCGGCGAACCCAAAACTGTGGCAGGCACCGAAGCAGCCAACGAAGCATTGCAGGCTCTAATTCCGGCTGCTA
Organism: Drosophila tripunctata; assembly: GCA_035047385.1. Classification (NCBI taxonomy): domain Eukaryota; kingdom Metazoa; phylum Arthropoda; class Insecta; order Diptera; family Drosophilidae; genus Drosophila; species Drosophila tripunctata. Next base: position 1,661,247 of record JAWNPS010000100.1, read on the forward strand.
AAATAGTAACAGTCAATGAGAACACACAGAAGGAGTCCGTAACGCCGGATCAGTTGAATGCTTACTGCCAGAAGCTATTCAAATTCAAGGTGATTCGAGTGCTACGCTTTCGCAGTTGGAATGCACGTCGCAAGTTTACCAAAAATCGCAAGCACATCAAGAACATACAACGACCCACGCTGCCCGATGGCACCAAGCTCATCAAGTTCCCCATTCTCGCAGTTGGCGGTGCGGAGGGGGCGACAAGTACACGAGCACGCAAAGAATGGATCATGAATCCGAATGGCAAGAGTTTCGTTTGCATTTTACACGAGTATGTGCAACATGCACTGAAGACACAGCCCACATATGAGTTTAAGGAGTTGCAAAATGCAGCCACGCCCTATTCGGCCACGGTGTCTGTTAATAATCTCAAATATGGCACAGGTTATGGCACCAGCAAGAAGCAGGCCAAGTCGGAGGCAGCTAGGGAAACCCTGGAGATACTCATACCAGATGTTAAAGACAAAATCACGGGCAACAGCAAGGATCCAAAGAGCGCCAACGCTAAGAAAACCCAAAGTGATTTATCTGTAGGTGTTATCGAACTCGTTGTTTGTTTTAAACAACTTGATTAATTGTTATTGTTTTTTTTTTAGGTCTTTGATGACATACGCATTGAGGATCCGCGTGTTACCGAGTTCTGCAACAAGACAACGGAACCATCGCCAAATGCCATTTTGCTGACCTGCTTGCAACGCAACTACGGCAGCGATGTCCAGATCACCCAGGAGATCAATCGTTCGGCCAACAACAAGAACGAGTTCACCATGACGGTTGGCAAGCACTCGGCCAAGGTGGTCTGCAAGAACAAACGCGAGGGCAAACAATTGGCTTCTCAAGCCATTCTTCAGGTAACCAAAGACATCACCAGCTCTATTAGTAAGCTCTATATATAACAATTATTCCTCATCTTTTTTTTAGATACTCCATCCACACATACAAACCTGGGGCTCATTGTTGCGTCTGTATGGCAACAATTCGATTAAAACGTTTAAGGAGAAGAAGCTTGAAGAACAGGAGATTACCGTGCTGCAGAGCAAGGCGGCTGTAAATCAGCCCAATTATGCCATTCTCGATAAACTCAAGTCCGAGATGCTTAAACTGAGCGCCAAACATGAGAGTGTACAGACTATGGGCACCTTTGTACCGCCCAGCGATGTTGATTTGCCCACATCATCTGGCTCCAATTTAAACAATGTCGAATTATAGCTATAAAGCACTCTATATTCTGTACTATCATCAGCATTAGGCATCGCTGTCATCACTGAGTTTATGGTTTTATCCAACTTGAACATGACAAACTTGAACACAGTTAACCCATGTGATCCATCATAATATGACAACACACACAAACACAACAACTTAAACATAACATAACAATACAAACAATGAGATAATGTGTTTAATAAATTTGTCTCTCTAGACAGGCTTAAAGTTTCAATCTAAAATTATCATAACATAATAATTCTAGCTAATAATTGCCAAAAAGTTTTAAACAATAAATCTAAAGCAATGGGCTCACTTTGATCGAAATAACTGAATAAATATAATTATAGTTTGATATATAATGTTTAATTTAACTTTTAAAAATATACAAATTCTTGATCAGCATTAAAGTTATCTTAGTAAAACTTGTCACTGATCAGTTAATATTTATTACAATTTAGCCACTTTTACTAGCAAAATTCGGCTTTACGTCGAATGGAAAAAACCAGATTGTAATCGTTTGTTTTGTTCTCGAGTTATTTAATAAATTCCAAAAAAAAGACGGGTATTAATACAATAGTGCTGTGGACCACAGTTCAAGCTACTAACGAAAGCAGAAGCCATAAACTGCTGGCCTACAAGCTATTAGCTTTATATTCTTGAAGAATCCAACATAAAAATCGGTTGGTCTGATCTTTTTATTATAGTTCTTAAAAAATTTGATATAAAATATTTCACAATATAAATATACACTTTAGCCATGTAGATAAACAACTCTTTTATAGTTTATTTTATATAGTATCTGCATTTAATACACTTTAAAATTCGTTAAAAATCTCCGTAGAAATCCCATAGCTATAGAACGCATTATAGAACCAAAATGATACCATCATAGTTGATATACTTGAAGTTCATTCGATTCAAAGTATAAAGTTTCCTTTTAAAATAAAAATGTTAACGGTTATAAATTTCAAAAATAAGTATAAAAAAATGGGTATGATATATTTGCCGGGCATTATGAATATGATGAGTTTGTGAAGACTTTGAGTTACCGTTATAACAATTTGCGTGTGCTTGTGTGTGTGTATGTGCTTGGGTACACATGTATGTGCGTGCAATTATTTAAAAGACAATGCAGCCATAAATTATGCTACATTTTCATTTCGTTCTAACGCTTCGTTTTTTATCGCATTCCTCGGACAAGCGTACGCACACACAAACAGCAGTTAACAGACAGCAACACTGGCAGAGAGCGAGAAAGCGAGAGAGAGCAACAGAGCAGACACGCGCAATTGAATTCACTGCGCTGGGCAGCACTGGCTATGCGCAGCAAGAGAGCGCGCAGCATCAGCGCAGCAGCAGCAGCAGCAGCAGCAGTAGCAGTAGCAGCCGCAGCAAACCACAAAAAAAAACTGAGAAAGAAGAAGCAGCAGCAGCAGTAACTGAAGAAGAGAAGTTATGTTGCGCTGCTGCTCCTTTAACCGTTTCGCTTCCTCAGTATTTGTTCGTTGCGTGTCGAGTGCTAAAGCAGCAGACAGAGCCTGCTCTCATCAGCGCAGTGCCGCCGAATTCCGAATTATAATTAAATCACTTTCAATACAAGAAAACACACTGCGAATCGCATCAGGTGCGCTGCTGCTGCCCACTTAAATAAAATAAAATAACGAGTGAGTGTGCGAACGAGTGTGTGAGTGCGAGTGTGTGTGTTTTACAGTGGGTCAAGTGTGTTGCTTACAACATTGCGAAAAATTTATGACCAAAAAGCGGCATTAACAAAACGCACAGTGTGAACTCTAAAAAAAAATTGGGTCTCGCTCAAAAGAAAAGAAAACGTTTTTTTTTTTTTTTATATCAACGGGTAGTATACTTTTCGACGTCGTTGCGACTGCGGGCGCCGTTGTATTCCCCTCCACACACACACACACCCCGTCCCCCCCTACAACCCCATAGCACTTGTCCAAATCCAATTCTGTTGTCCCGTGTACAACTACACACACATACACATAGACGGCAATTGTGTTTACTGTCGAGTGGCCGCCGTCGCTGTCGCTGCCGCTGCCGCGGCCTGCGTCATTCAAAATTACACACATACATATGGATCTATGCATGTATGCGTGCATATGTAAATTGCGTGCATGTAAAATGCGATTGGAATTTTGTCAACGCAACGCCCGCATCTAAATTAGCAACATTAACAGCAACAACAACAGCAACAGCAACAACAACAACAAGAGCAGCAGCAGCAACAATAATAACAACAACAACAACAAGGTAAGTGACGCGCCAAGTGTCAGTCAAACGTTGGAAAATTCAATAATCCGCCAGGGGGCGCACACAACCTACTACAACGCGCGCCCCCTACCAACAAAATAACCAAATACAAAATACCATCATATCAAATGTACATATTTCGCTTTGCATTCGCTTTGGTCGCGTCGTCGTTGTCGTCGTCGCAGCCACCGTCGCAGCCACCGTCACCGTCGCTGTCACCGTCACCATCGCTGTCGTCGTCGTCCTCTGTTGCGTCGAACAAAACTAGGTTGACGTTTGGTTTTTAGGTTTTGCTTTGTTGCCAATTCGCGCAATTTCAATTTCGGTTTCTATCTCACTGCCAGTTAATGTTGAGCAAATGAAAGAAAAACACACAAAACTCGAATATTGACACATTTAGTAAACCTTTTCTCTCTCTCCCCCGCACAATCTACAATGTATTTGTTTATTTTATTTATGTAGAACGTTAACTGGCGAAAACTTCAAATAACTCAATTCCATACAGTCAGTGGTTGTTAGCTGTTAAAAAATAAAAAAAAAAACACCAACATAATAAGAACAAGGAAAACGCTGTGAATAGCAAAGAAATATGATAAACGTTTTCTTTCATTAGGCATACATATTTATACAATGGAATAGGGCTCATTGTCTGTTTTACAAACCGGATAAAGAACTTTTTACCCAAGCCAGAGATTTGAGATAACACTTTGAATTAATCACCCAAGAGTCTAAATTTAAAAAGAAATATAAAAAAAGAAATGTTTACAAAATGTATGTGTGTCCTACATAGACAGAGCAAGATGTGCGTAAAACTAAATATTCATCAAAACATGTTCGTTGCTTTTGTGAATTTTACAAAATACTTAAATATTAATGCTTATTTGTTTGCATATGAAATTAAACTTTTAAAAATTCTGATTAAATTTAGTTTGTAAACAAGCTTAAATGGATATAATATAGCTAATAGTAATTTAAATATGCATGCAATATTAATTAAATTATATGTTTATACAAAATTTCAACAATAGTAGCAGAAAAACTAACAATTTCATATGCTATAATATAATATTTATTAAATTAAATATTTAAACATATTTTTATATATTTAAACATAAGCATACAATTTTAGATTGATTTTATTAATTAAATATTAAAGAAAACGAACAAAAACGATTTAATTCGATTATAAATATTAAGTATACGCAGCACAGGTATAATATAAATTTCTTTAAACACCTGGCTTTTAATTTTTCTGCTCTGTATATGACTAAAGTAAAATTTACTCCTCAAGAAAACATTGATTACACTTCGGCTACAAATATTAAGTATACGCAGCCTCATAGTGAAAATATTACGTATCTGCATAGTTGGCTATATTATCACTAACCATACAATACATGTATTGTATGGCTAGTTATATTATATTTACAAATTTATTTAAGAAGACATTTTAATACATTTGCTAAATCTGAGCAGTTGAATCTACTGTAGTTGGTGTTACTTTCTCTATTTCCTCATCCAACTGTGCTTCCTTTACATTCTCCGATACCGTTTGAATTGGTGGATCAACAGGAATATTTGGTTTTGGAGTAGCTCTACGATTGGGCATAAGCATGCTCTCCATGACACCAAACGGTGCTTCCAGTATGATGTAAACTACATAAGACATCAGCAAAACAAAACCGAAACCTCCCCAAAATAATAGCATCTGTTGAAGAGAAATTTTTAGAAATTTCAATTTAACATTTTCCATTTTACTTACCACATCGTAGTCAGAGAAATATGTATTTGTTTTCATGCGTCTGCCGTTGATTTGCTGTACGAATATGTGAATAACGTAGGCGGTGTACGAGAGCTTCGACAGTGGCTGCCAAAGGGGTGAGGAGAGGAAACTGTTGGCCAATCCGCCGTATCCTCGCATACAGGCAAACACCACCCAACATAGGCTCAGAGGCCAAGCGATGCGTGTAAATGTGTAGTAAAATGCTTGATTTAGCATTGGTAGGGTCGGATTTAGATAGTTGACGTACGGTAAGAGGGCAAATATGGAGGTAAAGATCAATGCCAGGCTGATAATCCAGCCAATCCAGATGTAAATGTGGTTCAATTTGAACGACTTGTTGCGAGTCACATGCAGGAAGTAACCAAACAATACTCCGACCAACCATGGCGCCGCATGAGTGTGTGTGGCATAATAAAGTTTCCTTTGCGCCGCATCGGGTGTAACTCCATTTCTGCCACAAAATAAATTATATTAACCTTATTGATTCCTTAGATAAATTCATATATTTACTTACTGCACATAAATGGGATACTTTTTGGTCATCATAGTGCTAAAAAGACAGGCGGAGAGTAACAGCATTAGAACGAAGATGCCACCAGCGGCTTTCTTGCCCCATTTGTATAAGGCAATGAGAAATATTGGAGATATAATATATAGTTGCATATCTACAGCCAAATACCAGCTATGATTTATGCACTGCAATTAAAAAAAGAGTTAACAACTGAAAATCGTTGTGAAAACTTCACTTACCAGATCAGGTGTTGCATAGTTTTGCAGATAGAGCAGAGTCCAGAACCAGGTACGCTTACATCTGTTGTAGTCATCAAATTTGACGCTTTCAAACATGGGTCCATCGCCGAAAAGTGGCAGAATCTTCATGTAGAGAAGTATTGCCAGTGCTACGACTGGCGTGAGACGCAAATAGCGATGCAGATACATCATTAAAATGTTTAACTTTCCTTGAGTTCTGTGAAATAAACATAATATACATATAGTAAGTTTGTCTATTTCCGCAACTCAGTACTCTAAACTTACTTCTGCATGGAGCGCAGGGCAATCATTACCAGTAACATGCCACTCAGAAAGAAGAAGGTATCCACTGAGAATGAGGCGTGCAGAATAAAGCTTGTAAAAGGATTCTCAAGCCACTAAAAAGAAGATTGAGAGGAAGTAAGAAAAGCAGAAATCTTTAGAATTTCAAAGACAGTTTTTACAGCTAATCGTTGATATTATAAATAAAAGATACAGTTTGGTATGTCTTAAATGTTAATCAATACATGGTCTGTACATTTTATTGAGATTAAGAAATTTATTATGGTATACTACAATATTAAATAGATTTGGCATCTTAAAGAAATCTTAAGAAAAAGTACTTACCCATTTCACGCGAAATTGATTTATATTTGGCGCCAGCAACGCAAATAGGTATTGATGTCCAAAAATAACCCAGATAAGCGACATGCAGCGCATGCCATGCAGACAATCGATAACATTCGGATTGGACTTCGGTTCGACGAGTCGGAAAAGCGCACGAGAATTGACACGTGCTGAGAAGATCTTAACTAAAGCCGGTAATCTAGCTGTTAAAGGGGGCGTGGCGAGAATTACCTATATATATATTTATGTTTTATAGAAAGTTAAAGCCATACTTACTCTGATCCTTGCACCCAAGATAATCATAACATGTTGCAAAGAAAACGGCAGCTACCAGTAACGAGAGTAGAACACTGTTAAAACAAAAAACATTTACTAAGTTATGCAAAGTTTATAACGATTACTTTGTTACTTGCATTGTGAATATGAATAAACCATCCTGGGATTCCTTTTCTGTTGTCCTGCAACTATCCTCACTTACTAGAGATTTACTTAGCTTGATATTGAGTAGTTTTTGCCATAGTTGTCTTAGAAACGTGTCCATATGTGTTGCGGAACAGGAGGCTGGAAAGCAAACTGCTGCTTTTAGGCTAAAAGCATATCCTGGCATTGGCAGAGCGGCAAAGCAATACTTTCCCCTCAGAGTGTGTGAGTCACTAATCATACGATTGGTTGCCAAACACTCATCGTAGTTGCCCATATCGATGATATTGCCGTAAATAAATCCATTTGGTAAAGTGCCCCACGAATCGATCACTATACGAGTATACTCGAAAAGAATTAGTGTCAAAACGATACGTTATGTTTCGAAAATGTATGAATCACACTCACTTTTGAGGGCCCAAAACTTTTTAGCACTTAAACCATTCATCACATTTGTCATATCAGATAGACATTGTAGATCCTGCTGATTGGGTATCCGATTATTGGGTAGTTCCAGCTCCCTTTGTGTGATATTCATAAAATATTCCGAGAATTCGACACCAAGTGGACGCAACTGCATTATTCGATATAGAATATCATTGTCCTCAGTGGATTCAACCGATTCCAGTTGCAGGGATCCATCTAGAGTTAGACCAATAAACAACAGCAGCGTAACCAGAACTTTCACCATATTCGTTGGCGAGCTAATTCAGTATTATTTCCATAGCTTCAGGAGTACCACTTTATATACGATTTAAACTCTTGAAATTAAAGTGATAAGCGTTATTTTTTATTCGAAGGCAAAGAAACATTTGGTTTAGATATGATTGTTGTATTTGACGTACTCAAGTTAATTTCTTATCAAATCTTCCACAAAATTTGGCTTAATTATTGATAATACAATTAGTTATACATTTTTTTTTTTGTATTATTTGAAATACATAAAAACTATACGCTTATCTGTTCGGAACTCGTCGCAGGCAATGCTATATCTTCCAACTTCCGATCTTGTGCCACATCAGTAATCGGGGCAATTGTCTCGCAATGAGTCTCAACGATTTCTTCAGTCTTTGGCTTAGGTCTTCGCTGTGGCATTAGCATACCCTCCAGAACACCTAAGGGTGCTTCAAATATGATATACATTACATACGCCAAAAGCAAGGTAAAGCCAATGTTTTGCCAAAATGATAGCATCTATTAAAGAACAGCATAAAATTGAAATTAAATTCAGAACATATCAGGATCTATAATAAATAACAATACTACTAGATGTATCTTAACCATGGATTATATCAACTTCTTGAAAATAGTAAACAAACTGAAATGATAAGACCACTTCAAATATGACAAAAATATTCGCAGTAGTAGCAATAACGTTATTACACAGTAAAAAAAAGTTTCCGTCTACAATTTAAATCTAAGAAAATCATGTATTCATCTACATTTTTTTTCAGAGTTTTTAATATATGTATGTGTTTAAATGAAAAAATAAAACTTTAATATTTCACGCAATTAAAAATGTTCTTCTAATCTACCCAAAAGCAATACATTCGGTTCTTGAAATCATTTTGAAATCAAGAATTCCATAACAAATTCCATTTTATATTAAAACTAACAATTTTTAAATTGTAAGAATTTAATTTTTGCTCCTAGTATTTTTTTTTGCTAAAGTGCTCTTAATTTAAGGACTTTTACTCTTGATACTAGAAACTGTTGTAACAGTGTACTCACCACTTCATAGTCTGAGAAAATTGTGTTAGTTCTCAGACGTCGTGCGTTGACGGTTTGGATGAAAATGTGGAAAATGTAGGCACAGTAGGAAAGTTTGGAGAGCGGTTGCCAGAGGGGTGAGGAGAGGAAGCTGTTGGCCAACCCACCGTATCCCCGCATACAGGCAAACACCACCCAACATAGGCTCAGGGGCCAAGCGATGCGTGTAAGGGTATAGTAGGAGGCCTGCTCCAACATGGTTAGGTTTTCTGCTTTCCACTGGGCAGCTGGATACAGGGCAAACAAAGAGGTAAACATCAGTGCTAAGCTGACAATCCAGCCCATCCAAATCACAATGCGATTCATATTGAAAGACTTGTTGCGATTGACATGCAAGAAATAACCAAAGAGCAATCCAATCAGCCAGGGTGCGGCATGAGTATGTGTGGCATAGTATATTTTGAATTGAGTGTCTATAGGAATCTGTCCTTTGCTACAATACAATATGTATAGTTAGAAAAAGTGAACATTTTCAATGCCAATAGAACTTACGCTATATACGCAGGATATTTCTCAGTCATCATTGTGCTAAACAAACACGCGGAGAGCAGCAGCATGAGTACAAAGATGCCTGTGGCAGCTTTCTTGCCCCATTTGTATAATGCGATAAGAAATATTGGTGATAAGATATAAAGCTGCATGTCCACAGCTAAATACCAGGAGTGAGCTAAGCACTGAAAGTATAAACTATTAGTATTTTTATTGTTCTTTGATGAAAGTAACACAGTCCAAATTACCATCTCGCGTGTTGCATAATTTTGCACAAAGAGTAATGTCCAGAACCAGTTGGTTTCGCAGCGATCGAAGTGATCAAATTGAGCCTTATCAGTAACTGGGCCATCGCTCATTAGAAAACATAATTTCATATACACAAGTATTGCCACAGCTAAGATCGGAGCTATACGCAAATATCGATGAACATACATCATAACAACATTTAGTTTTCCCTTGGTCCTAAAGCAAATGGTAGAATTTAATAAAGAACTTTTACACTCAGATTTACTACTTACTTTTCCATGGATCGTAGTGCAATCATTCCCAACAATAAACCACTTAGAAAGAGAAATGTATCCACTGAAAATTGTGCGTGCGCTATAAATCTTGTGAATGCACTTTCAACCCACTGTTAAGTAATCGCATAAAGTTATAAATATTATATACATGAAACTTGAACTATTCGTACCCACCCGAAACATGGTGGCCGCGTTCATATTCGGAGCCATGACAGCGAATGCATACTGATGTCCAAATATGACCCAAATAAGCGACATGCAACGCATCCCATGCAGACAATCGATAACATTTGGATTCGATTTCGGCGAAACCAGACGGAAAAGTGCACGAGAATTTGCACGGGCCGAGAAGGCTTTCAGCAGACCAGGCAAAGTACCTTTAAAATGTGACACTTCAATTTTAATACCAATCCAGTTATAAGGTTTCCTTTACTTACTTTGCTCCTCATAGAGAAAATAGTCACAGACAGTGGCCAGAAGCACAGCAGCAGCAAAAACTGACAGCAGCACACTGTGAAAAATACATTAAAGTAAAGAGCAATGAAATAGTTTCGAACAGAGATTTCTAAATTAAAAAAATATCTTTTAAAAGTTTAAACTCACATGGTAAATATGGTTAGACCGTCTAGGGGCTCCTTTTCCGCCGTTTTACAATACTCCTCCTTCACGATGCTCTTTGTGAAATTCACCTTCAGCAGCTTCTTCAGCAGTTGCCCCAAAAACATATCCATATGGGCGGCAGAACAGGAGGAGGGAAAGCAAATTGCCATCCTTATGTCCATTGGTATCGGCAGCGGCAGTGCAGCAAAGCAATACTTTCCCTTTATGCGATGGTTATCGGAAATCGCTTTGTTAATACTAATACACTCATCAAAGTTTCCCATATCAATAATATTGCCGTACAAGAGTCCCTTTGGAAAAGAGCCCCACGAATCAATCACTAAAAACACAATAAAAAATTAAATTAAAGTTTTTTAAATAAATAATCAAATTTTACTTACTTCGCAGTGCCCAGAGTCTGGCAGAGGATAAACCCTTCAGAAGCTGAGCCATGTCAGCTAGACATTGTAGATCCTCTTGGCTGAGCAGACGCTTGTTGGGTAAATCCAAGTCAGTTTGTGTGATATTTGTGAAATGCTGCAGAAACTCGACAGACAGTGGTCGTAGTTCTTTAATCCTTTCGTATTCCTTATTGGTAACAAATTCCTGCGGCCTAAACTGCACAGATCTGACTAGTGTTAGTCCACAACAAAGTAGCACTGTTAAGACTAGCAATTTAATGTTGTTCATTGCTATTTAGATTTGTGATTGACATGGTTTCAATTGATTTCAAGAGTTTATATGTGTCTTAAACCTTTATTGAGATAACCTAGTCGATATCTTATCTAGACAAGTTTACCGAATTTGTTTATTATTGAATAGATTCTATAATCTAGATGTAGTGACAGTCTAATTATAAAGAACTTTCCATTCTATAGAAAATAGATTTAAATTTCTAATCGCTAGCTAAATTCATTAGAATAGTGCCTTAAGTATACTTGGAAATAATAAATGTTTTTAAAGGTTGTCGACACTCCCACTTTTTTTTTTAGAATTTAACGCTTATAAGATTAGACAAATGATGGTCAAAACTAGACGTATCGTATCTAATCGATAGGTTAACAGCTGAGTAACAGTGAGTAACACTAACTGATTATCAATTTATAATCCATTTGGCCTGCTTATCTGTAGCAAACCTCTTGTAAATGTTTGTAAACGTAATTATTATTGAACTTGATAAGCAAAACACTGGAATCGATGGGGAGTACCGCTACCGTTGGCATTCAGATTACTCAACCAGAAACCTGTAGAACTTTAAGTGCCTAAGTATACAAAAGCAGCAAAAGAAACCTCAATGGGCTTTCAATGAAATGCAAAATGTAAATACAAATAAAACTTTGGCCAACACAATGAATGCTTGGCAGCGAAATAAAAAAAGCAGTGAGGACAAATTTGAAATAAGCTTATCAAATTCTTAAGATGGCTTTACACAAAAATAGAAAACTAAGCCAGGAAAAACGCGTCGATTTTCGCATTCGACATTCAACCAAACGGAAAAGGAATCTGTAGCAGAGACTAGAAGTCTGGGAATCTACTAGGAGCCCAAGAGTCTGGGAGACTAGGAGCGCAAGCATTATCAGTGCCTTGAAAATCAATAAACATTAATCTTGACGTGACTTTGTCTTTATCCTTTGCCATTTGCGTATTTGATGCTGCCATCGTTTGGGTATTTGATAAAAGATTAAAGTTTAATCAGAGCAACAGAGAAAGAGATAAATATATAGAAAGAAAGAGAAAGAGCTGACCTACAAGACCCCAATTAGCATTATCAAAGTTTTCATACCCTTTGAGCATATGATTTTCTATGGGAAAGTAAACAAAATATGAATTTCAGCTTTGTATGCATTGGGTTAACCACTCACTTGTACACTCAGAGAAAGCAAATGTCTTAAGCTCATAATTTCATTTTGTTGAAGTCTTTTATTTGGCTCAGTGTAAGGCGCTTAGTATAAAACAAGATAAGCTTGTAGCTGGCAAATGTTATATGATAATGGGAATTCAATTAATTTATCCTTAATATGTATAAAGCAGTTTGTCAACATTTCATATTAACAAATTGAACTTTGTCTAACTCGTTTAGCTAATCTACCACATTATATCTTGAAGAATGTGTAACAGGCGGCAACTTGACACGCCTACCAGGTGATACTGTGGTGTGTCAACATGTGTGTGTGTGTGTGTGTGTGTGTGGTGTCACCTTGAAAATTTCATAATTAAACTCCAAGTTGAACTCAAAGGACACAGTTGGCAGCAGAGATACGAGATATTTACCTTAAAGAATTCTAATTAAATCATTGAAAAACTTTGAGGTCTTTGTGCTGATTCATGTGTCCTGGCAGCTGCTACTTTTCCAGGCTCAGGCCAAAACTTTTCACCCAGTCCTTAGTCCTAAAGAATTTGCCTGATTTGAATACCCTGTGATTTCTTTTTCGTTTCTTTACTTTACTTTGGTACTCAAAGCAGCGAGCGGAATGTGTTATGGGCTCATAGTGCTCACACAACTATTTCGTTGAGTTTTTGGCAGTTTGCTTTATATTTTTTTAGTTGCCAAAGAAACTGTATGAAATTATTATTGCTTCTGAGGTGGTTTTATTTTGGTCATATCTTTGCGGGGTATCGCTGGGTTAAGCAATCATTTGTATGTGATTCTTTTTTTTGTTGGTTGCCATTGCTGCTGCTGCTGCATAGGATTGCCTCCACTTGATGCCGACTAATTTGTGGTGTTTGCTTTGGACTTTCGGCTTTGGCCAGGCGGGTCCGACGCTCTTTTGGCTTATGCAAAGCATGGTCTAAAGCCCTACATGTGCCACAAAGCTAGAGACTGCGACTGCGATGTGGACGTCGACTGAGCCACTGGGCCGCCAGTGCGTCGGTCTTTTTCTACAAAAATAAAAGGGCATGCTAAATAGTGTAGGGTAGTGGAAGGGAATGGGGTGGGGTGGGAAATGGGTATCACTATTTCATGTCGACACACAAATACACTCAGACACACACACACACACACTCACACGGTCAGATACCATGCAAGATTCATAGACTCATAAATCTTTAAGTATTGAATACCATTTTTGCATATACTACATAAGTAAGAACCTCACGCCGTCCAACTTTATCCGGCAAGCAGCAACACCTCTTCTCTTCTCGCCGTCAACACCGAACAGACCACACCAACCCCCTCCCCCTCCCCTTTCCCTTCCCCTACGCCTTCCCCTTCTCCCTATTCAGCCTGAACAAAATATTTGCAAACTTTGCTTGAGGTAAAAGCAAACAACGTGGCGCCAAGTACCAACAACAACAGTTCTTGTACAAAATATTTCCGAACGGCCGAACGAACAGCAACATTGGATGTCAATTTGGCGTAACTCCCCGACATGGAGAAGTTTCTGCAAGTGTAGGATTTTAGGGTTGTCGCCCCTGGCATTCGGTCCGTTTGCCAGCCAAACAGTGGACTGTTTGGAACTCTGACCAAAATCCACCAAATATATATAATGTTGTATCCTCCAGTATATACACAAACATCCCGCATATACTTCATATATACAACTGTATGTACATATGCTCCATATGCTCAAAGCACTCATACAACACTCACACGCACTCACTCGCGCGTACACACACTCACTCGCACACACTCACTCGCGCACTCAGTGAAGCGTTCGAATTGTGGGTATACTACTTGTATTCATGAAATGGAATAACTAATGACTTTATGCTAGAAGCGTGTTTTGTTAATTGCATTTGCTAAAAACGAGCCACAGTTCTAATCGAGCAGTTGGCTACTGGTGATCCTACATATATACTATGTTATGCTATGGATGGTGTTGGCTACTGAATACGGAAGCAGCTACATACTTCGTTGCCTGTCCAGGGTTCAGCTTCTTATGGTTATGGAGCATTAAATGCGAAGAAAAATTTCAATAGCCGCTGCTGCGGCCACCAAAACTTAACTGTAATGAAAGGAAGCGGAGGCAGCAGGCACCAGGCACCACATAGATAGTATAACCACAACCACAGCTTAAGCCACAGCAACAACAACAACTACAACAACAACGACAACAACTTCACAGACCGGGGCTAATGAAACCGCAGTTGAATTGGGGAATGAGCATAAAGAAATGCGAATAAGACGAAGAGAAAATCGCTTCTCAAGTTGTTGCTAACGTCAACGCGTTCCCTGCACAGTGGTTAGCAGCGCAGATAAAGCAAACAATTTGTGTTTAATGCCGAAAATCAAACAAATGCACTATTAAATTCATTAAAAGTTGCAAACTATAGAATTAAAACACTTCTAGCAACAAACTTTACTTCTATCCACCAACAGAATTGCAAAAAAATATGTTATTAAAGTATTTAACATACCGCTAGAAATTCTATTAGCGCTAGAAAAAATTATGACTCTAAGTTTAGCTAAATTTATATCTGTTTTATATATTATATATAATACTATTAAATTTCTTAACTATATTAGATATTAACAAAGTTATACTCCAGTTAAGGATTCTATCGTGATTAAAATAAAGTTATGAGCATACTGAATTCCTATCACACTGTCATGAATTGATAAAATTTTTATTTGTGTGCAACTGTTGCTCTTTTGCTTTTGCACCACTGTGCAACTATGTACTTGCCTGTTGTGTATATTTTCATAGGTTTTTGCTAATGGTTCGTCCAACTATGATGGCGACAATTTGCCAATGCATGCGATAAGCCTTGTAAGAAACGAAGTGACAACAGCTGTACGTACGTGTGGGTGGAGTTTTTGGGTGTTTGTTGCAAAGTGTTACCACTGTGCTTGATATGTGTGCGTGTTGAATGTATGTGTGTGTGTATATTTGGGGCTATTTTTGTTGCAAGCCTGTCGAGTGGCCCTTCAATGACTGAGCAAAGAACGTAGATTGAGTTTTTGTTATCATTGTGAAGCGTCAAGTTTTCGTTATGCTCTGTTTACAATTTATTGGCTGTCAAATTTACAGTCTATATATAGATAAGTATATGTATGTTTATATATACATATATGTATATTATACATATTTTTTCGTCTTTGTTTTGTTCGTGTTTGTTTTTAAAATACAGTCTTAAGATGCCAGAAAAGTCCGAAGAGAAATTAATCAAGCATATGATTGCTCATCGACTTGACTGAATATTAATATTGGGCATTTAAACGGATATGAAGTTAAGTGTATGAACTGATCAACTGTGAATAGAAAAGGATTGCGACACAATTTGTAAACCAATTTAACTCGATTCATAAGTTCGTAATCCATTCAAGTGGCTTGCAATCGATGCTCTTCGAAATTCTCCAGCTAATTGGACTAATCTGTCAAGGAGTCTATTACGTATACGTAATTATGCAAATATGAGTACTTCAATAAGTGGCTTAAAAACACACAATATATATATGCAAAAAACACTCGAAAGTCAAAGCTTTGATTGGTCAAGTCAAATGGAGCATTTCAATAACGCTCACCGTCCATATAGAACCAACCACATTGGCCACAGCCACGTGAGTGTATGTTTGCACTGCTGCTTTACACGAGTGCTTCGAGCAGACAGACAAACATCCGAGTACCGAGAGGGACAGTCACGTCCACATGGCTGCCGTTACACGAACACTCTGTCTCGCTTCCCCTCTCTCTCTCTCCACACCTCTCTCTCTCTCTGTGAGTCCTTTTCCACCCGAAAAAAGGCGTCTGTCAGAGCCACTTGAGCATGGTTGGCTTCCTCGACGTTCAATTTGTGTACTTAAATTCATTTCACTTTAATTACGAGGGTATTCCATTTAATATTTGATGGCTTCTGCTCCCTTCTCCCCTTCTACTCTACTCACCACTCCTTTCCTCCCGCATCTGTTAAATGTCCAACGTCATCGTCATGCTGCCCATTTTGTTTGGCTTGTAAACATTTTGACTATAAACTGAATTTGAGTATTCATAAATTTGTGCGTTTTAACAACATTTAGACACTCATTTATGCTCATATGCATAGCGTTTCGATTACATGTACATAGTTCAAGCAGTACCCAAACTAGTCAGGTTTCAGGTGAATATTTTCTAAAATTAAATTTTTGTAGTCCATGCTTTTCAATTAAGTGAAAAACAAGCTCTGGTTTGAATGTGACAAGCACATATCGTACAGTACTTCACTGTCTTCGTTTGAACCAACTGGGGAAATTGAGCTGGCGTCCAAAATCAAAATTGCAAAATACGTAAACTGATCGAATCACATAAAAGTGAAATGAGTATGGGTATTGGCTGCTGTAGGATAGGATAGGGTTATATCACATGTAGTGTGTAGTATGAGGAATATATTACAGGCTAAATAGGCAGCAACAAGCTAAGCTACAGCTCTGTTTTTGTGGCACGTTGACGAAGTGACGCCGCGGCGTTTGGCATCATCAAATGCCAACAAATGGTGTAAAATGCCTCATTGAATGCTGTGCGACGTCTCGAAGCACTACTTACCTATATATGCTGGTATAAATAATTGTGCACTGCAAGAAAATATTATAAGAGAATATTCAATTTAGTCCTGAAAATTGAAATTTTAACGAACAAGACTATATAAAATAATCACACAAATATATACAAAATTGTTTTAGTTTACAGACCATAAATAAAAATTCTTGAATAGTGCAAAAGTCAGTTAAAAATTACAAGTTTTTAAAATGAATTTTTTTATATTAACAGTTTAAGATTTTGTAAATTTCTCCGCCAAAGTGCCAGAAAGTTGTCTTAATTTTTATATAAAATCTTATAGTTTCTCGAACTAGCTAGTCTTTTTTGTCAGTGTATGTTTATGTACAAGCAAAGCACTCGCCTGTCTGTCTGTCTGTCTCTCCGTCTGTCTATTTGTCTGCTTGCAGACATGGCAACATCATTGGGTTGTTGACGACCTGCGTTGGCCTCGTCGACAGGGCGCGCAATTGCTTTTTGGGTTGTGGCAACAACAACACGTCGTGGCAAACAACAAAAGAAAGCATTCGCTGGGGTGCTGCTGCTGTGTGGTGGTGGTGCGAAGTGGTGCAAAGTGGTGCGTTGCTTCTTCGAAGAACGTGCGCCGCTGCTGCCGAGATTTGTTGTGCCACCTACGCAGCCTAATGTGCGGCATGTATAAGTAAATATCTTCGAGTGTATGTCTGTGTATTTGTTTTACAACCACAGCTTGTGGAGCCCCAGAGGGGTGGGCGAGGGTGGCGGTGTGTTGCAAGGGACGCCGCTTTTTATGTGACCATTTCCACTGTGACTGCGACTGCGTTCGTGTTCATTAACGTTGCTATTACATTTTAACACACCGAATCGGAATGTGTCCCGTCGTCGTCGTCGTCGTTGTCGTTGTCCTTGCCACGCAGGCACAGTTTCCAGCCTCCCCACCTCCACCTACACCTCTTCTTTAGCTCTCCTCCATCTTGCCTTTTACTTTCATTTGTCGGTCCGTTCATTTGTTCAGTTTTTGTTGCATGTTGTTGAAATATCCTGTTTAACTTTATTTCATTTTTCCACAGCATCCGACACGTGCCTTTCCCCACACACACACACATATACGATGCGTGTGTGTGTTTGTGTGTGTGTTTTAGTTGGTATGCATAAATATTTACGTTTGTTGTTGTCTTATCAGATCATTTATGGCCCTATAGCAGGCTGGAGGACTGATGGAGGCTGCTCCGAGGTCGCCTCGCATTACTCTTCTTATTTGCATGTTGTAGAAAAATATCAATTTGCGCACCTCCGACGCCAACGTCGACGTCGTCGTCGTCGTCGGCAGCGAACGTTTAACATTTTCCGCTATTTGCAGGCCTTTTGTCCTGTTTTCCTTCATTTACACACACACACACACACACAAACACATATGTAAGATAGGCTGTTTGCAGATACACGACTGTATCTAAATGTTGTGCAAATGCTTGTTGGTTGCGTAGTGAGTGCTCCATTTGAATATGAATTTATAGCAAATGTGTTGGCGACATTGCGTATACGCAATTTATGTAATTCGTTGCGCTATTTGCATAACAACATTGAGCACTTTCATCTATCCAGTCGGCCATATGGAACTCAAGCTAAGGGAAAACTAGCAGACAAAGCTACACTCAAGCTAACCGACTCTAAGAGACCATATACTTGCTCTAGAGCTGTTTAAATTGAGATTTGAAATAGTTTTTTGTGCTGATTTATATGATATAGTGGTCTGATTCTAAATACATTTTCATTAGTGTGCAGAATAGACTTGTTTACATACCAAATTTGGTGGCTTTACTTATTATAGTCGCATAGATCCAGTCAGTCAATTGTTTCTCTATATCGACTCAGCTGCTAATGATTTTCAAAAATAACTATTCTTTCTTGTGCCTCCTCTCTCCACACAAAATTATGCTGACAATCCTAGTAGACCACTGTATTTTCGTTGTATTACATGGTCTAAACACTAAATTTAGTTATCTGCCCACTGTTATGATGATGATATGTCCTTCATATATAATTTTGCTGTACCCCAAAAAACATAAAAAAAATCGAGTAGCGTCCACTCTAGTTTTATTCGAGCTTCCTGCTAGAATTTATCACTGCCGCCCTTTTGTTGCCGCATTACTGCAAATAGAAAGGTAAAGTGCAATTTGGATGAGCGTCTTTTTTGCGCTTTTTCAGCTACTGTTTGCTGCTGTTGGTATTGGAGTTGGCGGTGGAACTGCTGTAGCTTTATTCCCACGAGTCACGTAACTTCCGTTAGCGTCTACGTGGCCAGCTCTAGAGCAACAACGCTCGTTGGGCATTAATAAATTTTATGCTTAGCAGCGGCCCCCAATAACTTGCCAGATAATATCTAACAATCACCCAGCAACAGTAGCAGTAACTGTAACAGTAACTAGAGAAGAAGCAGAAGATGAAGATGGTGGGGAAAGGAAGTTGGGGAAGGAGAGTTAAACCCAAGCAGAGTTATGCCGTAAGCAACATGAACTTGTTAAGCACTCGAACTGGCACTCGCAGTGGTCAGAGACGAACCATTTGACATCATTTCATACTTCCTGCAGTTTCGTGGCACATTTCATGTTGCATACCACACACATTTTGGGGCAACACTAATGAACATGGGCAACGACAACGAAAACGACAACGACAACGACAGCGACAACTACACATACCATAAGTGTGTAAGCCCAAAAAGCAAAAAAAAAATTGCGATGACATCGTCAACTTTGCAAAACTATTCACATGTCGTATACGTAATAAGTGAGTGTGTGTATAAATAATGGGGTCTTTGCTTGCGTGTGTGTTAGGTCCAAGTCGAAGTACCCGTTAGTTGAGAGCAGCGAAATAACTGTGCTGTCAAACATTTCCTTTGATTTATCAACTTTATTTATTTTATTTTTATTTCTATTTGGATTTTTACTTCTCTTTCATTGCATTTTCCATCCAATTAAATTACCAGATTATAGTAGTTTATGAGTTTATCGATTCGCATACGTTGTGGTAATTGAAATGATTTGAGCTAATTACGTATAAGCGGCGTATGCAGCGTTTTTTTTTTTTTGAGCGCTTTCAAAACGCTTTTTTGCAGCCTCCCTCCCTTGGGGCATAACGTATTTGACCTGATTACATATGTAAAACGTAGCATTAATGAAATGTATTAAAAATGCCTTTTGACATTGATGAGCTTTAAAACAAAGTAAGTATATTTCATACATGTACGTAAACGTTTCACGAGCCTCGAGGCAACGAAGCCGAGCCTGCCGATAGGCAGAAGACTGTTGTCCTTGTCCTCACTGTCTCTGTCTCTCGGCATGTGTCCCAAATGTCGTTTAAGCAATACACGCACATAAATTTATGTATATGTATATGCTTGAGATGAGATACTCGTATTCCATATTCCGTATTCACATCTCCATTTACGGAGCGGAGCGGCGCTAAGCGTATTTAGTCAGCATTGAGGCAGAGTGGCGACGGAGACAAAGATACAACGAAAAGAGACACTACCGCAAAGAACAAGAGATAAAACAGAGTAGCGAGATAAAGCGAGATATAGAAACGGAGACAAAGATGGAGGCACTTGCTGCTAGGCTCCTATCGATATTTTGGCAAGTAATAAAAACGCAAGACAACTGCGAAAATGAAAAAATTTAAGCACATATAATAGTACCACATACAAATACAAATACAAAACTGATAAACCAAAACTTGAGCCTATTCAAAAGGGGGAATACATACACTGTTAGAAAACATAATTCACCATTATAAACAATAGCCTTATAAACTGACCATATTAAAAACTTAAATATTTGTTAAAAATAAATAGAAGACAGTAATTTTTTGTGAAGTAAAATTTGGAACAAAAGCATAAGACTAAAGTACAAAAAGCTATTGGTTGTGGATTAAGAAAATGTGAATTTATTTTAGAATTGATTCATAAATACACTGTTCTTAGAGAGCAACGTGTTTTTCACTCATTTTTATAGAAATCACTTTCATTACTTATGTAAAAAGGGTTTTAAAATATTAATAGCTTATTTTTGAGTTTTCATTAAAACTACAAAACAAATATTAAACTACTAAATTTATAAATAGTTTTTTTTTTTTCAAATAATTTAAGCCTATTGTTTGTTTGTCCTACAATCAAAAATGTTGTCCCAATTTTAGGTATTTCAGTTTGTAGCTAAAAACTTGGAGTTTTCAGACTTGAAAACCTCAATTTTTCAGCAGTGTAGGCAGCCATTTGAGGCGTTTGCTGCCGCCAACGGCCGCCATCTGCTTCGATTTTGATTTGAGTGGGTTTATTTTGGGCGTGTTCCCCATTTTGGCCCTGCTTTGCTTTTGTTATCCTCTGGGCCTCAGATGGTGCGACGACCACTTTTGCCGGAATCTGTGTGGAGGTGAAGAGAACATTCGATGAAAAATTGCCTGTCGCCAATGCTCTTTAGATATTCCAATTTTTAAAGTGTCAAAAAATATGCGCTTAAGTATGTATAAACGTGTATATGCATGCATACATTATGTATATGATAAATAAGTATATTTTGGGTGTGCAGCTTATATCAAGAATGAATATGTAAGCAGATAATGGCCGTCTTCAGCTTTGGGTTGTCTCTCTCTCTTTCTGTTCTTTTTTTACTCTGCTCCTTTGGCTCTTCCATCTTAAACTTCTTATTTGTCTGAATTTGTTGGCCAAACAAAACAAAATAAAACAAGCAAAAATGTTGTAGAGTAAGCACACACTTAATTGCAAGTGTGCGACTAGCACATACCCATTGATTGATTCAAATTTTACTAGAGCAAAGCAATCAATCAATCAAGTCTAAACTTTTGCTTAGCAGCTAAAAGTAATTAACTTTGCCAAGCGATTGCCTTATTATACCCCTTTTGGCACTTGTTTATTAGAACAGGGTATTAAGAAACAAAAAAGAAAATACACATTTCATTTTTGTTTTTGCTGGCTTTTATTTTTTTTTTTTTTTTTTTTGGTTTTTGTACGCAAACTTTATCTGCAAAAAAGTTGAAATCAACATATTGATTTTTGTTCTTTTGCGGGCTGCACAGTTTGCACAGAGCGAAGTAAGGGTGGGGCGGGGATGGAGGGGCGTGCCTGGACCACGACCACATCGCTTAGATACACGCCACAGACGTGTGTATCTTGTATCTTTCGGTATATGCTATGTTTGGACATATTTGCCAAATGTTTCACAAAAGAACATTGCTCATTCGCAACATTCATTTATTTGTGCTTTGACTTTTTCATACGGATCAAAGCGAAATAGTTCGACAGATTCAAATACACAATCAGATACAGTTACAGTCACATATACAAATAGAAATACAATACAAATACAAATACATATACAAGTGCTAATGGTCGTTTTACTGTTTTTCTGTGTCGTCATACTATCTGGGTATCTATCAAATATCATTCTTCATTTCTCAATTTCATTAACCTTTACAAAAGACAACCTTTTTTTGGTTTTGTTTCTGCTTTTGCCTTTGTGCGGTGTGTACAGTTTCAGTTTTTATCTGCTTTTTGTCGCGCATCCTTTGCGCACACAAACACACCGTGAGAGGCAGGAAGAGAGAGATAGACAAACAGTCAGACAGGCAGACACGCCCACATGCAGCCGCCTCTATAGGCAAATACCAGATAAATGGCAATTTAACAATGAAAAATTAAAAGAAAATACAAAGTATTTTTTTACTTCTGCCCTTTTTTTTTTTGGCCCAAAAGAAGCTTATTTCTCATAGCATGAACAGGCTGGCGGGTAATGGACTTGGTAAGTAATTACAGTTGAAATGTGACTAAAAAAGAACAGAGCTAGAGAACCAGAGACAGAGAGAGAGATAAAGGGAGATTGCAAAAGGCAGCCAAATATGTTTTCTTTTCGTTGCTTGTGCAAATTTATACTCATTCCGAGCCAAATGGACAGCAAATAGTATTCATTGTTGACCATTTGTCATTTGACCAGCAGCAGCAGCAGCACAATTTTTTTATACATTTTCTATTTTCTTTATTTTTGTATTTCTTGCTGTTGTTGTTGTTGTTGTTGTGCAAAGGTATCATCGATTTTTTATTTATGCACGACTACGTGATGTTTAATTAATTAGAGAAACATTAAATATTGCATTGCACAATTGAATGAAATCAAATATTAATGAATAAATTGTGCTGCCAATTCAAAAGGAAGTGCGATTTTTTTTTTTTTGGGATACCAATAAATATTGATCAACTTAAATGGATAACCTTAGCTTAAATATGTATGGCAACAACAGAGTTGTTTTCATTTCTTTTCCGGAGTTTGATGAGATTTTCTCCAGCTCTAACTTAATGAATTTGAAACGTGTAGTGCCTAAAAGTATATTTTAAAAATATCGAAATTGTATTTGTGACACAGAAACTAATAACTGTGACTGTGAAAATTGTGAAATTGCGTATACGCCAAGAGAGTTTGTATCTATTTTAAAAGCCAGAGAAACAAAAGTGCTGTGCTGCTGAATGGTATTCATCAGAGCATGGCAAACAAGATTTCCATTAAAAGAGCGTCTATACTCCTAGAGTCAATTTAACAAACACCCCCCCCCTCTCTACAACAATTCTGCCCCTTTCCAATCATTTGTATTGCAATCTACACCCACAAACACAGAGAGAGAGAGGAGACACACATGTTGAAACCGCTGGAGACACTTTTAAAATATCATTAACATGGCACGTTCTCACATCTGAGACCTCTTTGCTGACTTTTAACCATAAATCATTGCATATACTATATATATATAAATATTTCACAGCTTGCATGTTGTTGTTGTTGCTGTTGTTGTTGTTGTTGTCACTTTGGCTGCTTATGTCAACTGGGTATAGCTAATACATTCAACTAAGTTCAGACAATTCTAAAAAAGAATTAACGCATTCGTATATAAGTCAGTATATATGTAAACTCTGTGACTGTGTGTGTGTTTGTGTGTGTGTGCGTTTCTGCTTTTACAATTTACAACGGAACCAAAAAGTTATGAAACTCATTAAAACACGAAACTAATTCAAACACCCCGGGCCTAATTGCCGCCTCATAGCAGGCAGCAAACCAGGCATCAGCATTAGTCCGTCCTTAACTACCTTCCGCCCAACGTGTCCAGGAGTGTGCCACTCCCCCCCCCCTACATTCCCCCCTTCCCCCCTGTAATGCCCTTGGGCCACTACGAATGATTCCGAAAAATTATTTAGCGTTAATTTCCATAGAAAAATGTGCGCGTCAACAGAAATTAAGTGTCCCAGCTAATTTAGCAATGGGGTCCAGGCTCAGGATACAGTGCTCAGGAATTCACAGCTAGCACTACATTTATATGTATGTATGTATATAACTGTATATATATAGTCATATACCCAATTTAACCATTTACCCAACTGCGTGGCTCAGCTGGCTTTATAGCCGGGCATGGTACGGGTATGAAAGGGAACCTGAGGTTCACTCCAGCGCCAAAGCTGAAGCTGAAGCTGACGCAGCCATCGCATTGGAATACTTACAATTTTAATTTGAATAATTTTGCAGGCTTTAAACGTAAATTACCCTCACATTTTGTGTTGCCCGTGCAGTATATTCAGTTTTTCGCCTTTTTTCTCTCTTTCCCACACTCTCGGTTGCCCTTTTTTATTTGCATACCCTGTGCGCAACGAAATTAGTTGGCAAAAAGGGTGTGTGTGTGTGTTGCAACTTTTTGCTATCAAAACTATTTTAAATAGTTAACATTTATCAACTTGGAATTATATATGAATATACAATATAATAAACTTTATTCTAATTCCTCATTCGATTCCTTAATTAGGGCTAGGGTAGCTATTAGTCAATCATTGTCACTTGCCACATTCTTAGTTGATTTTTTATACTTTTTTTCTTTTGCATAAGCATTTTGAGAGATTAAACTTGGCGTACTTGAATGTTATTACACGTACCAGCAACGGCGACAAGGGCTGCAGGGATGGGAGAGTCGGGCCGTAGTAGCATTAGGAGGAAAGCTGAATTGCGTTGGGGGTCAGAGGTTATGTGGCTCTGGCTGTGTGTGTGTGTGTGTGTGTGTGACTACGACAACGACAACGTTGCCCAACGCCAACACTTTCATTTATTATTATTTTTTACGCTTGGTTCGCGACGCCACCCCCTCAACCAGCCCCCTTCAACCAGCACTAAACCAGCCCTGAACCATCTAGCGCCCAATTGTTGCCAGGCGGGCCCAAAAAAAATAAAAAAAAAAGAAACCAACCCATACAGAAAAATCACACATCGTTAGCTCAGCATTTTCTGTTTTTCGTTTTTTTTTTTTGCTCCTTTACTTTTGTTGCGTTTCGTTTTTATTTTTTTATATTTTTTTGTGCTTGCTTTTACGGCACGCGTTGTGCCCTTGTCCCAGTCAACTTGGAGCTGGAAGTCCCATAATGTGGAATTTTCGTACCATTTTCCATAAAAATTGCTTTGCTTGCTCGCCAGACGAGAGCGCAACTGAGACGAAGACGAAGATGAAGACGATGGCGATGGCGATGACGATGGCGGGCTGTCTTCTGTTAACTGTCCCGTTTGAGTTTGTGGATACATTTTGATACACACACACTCACGCACATTGTGTGTGCGCTCAAAGTTTCTTTATTTAATTCAGTGAACTGTAAAATGTGCTGAAATGTTAGATTATTGCTTTCGAGCTGCGGCATCAGCAGCAGCAGCAAGAAAAGCAGCTGAGTAAAGCAACCAACTAGCGACCAGATACTTTTCGCTTTCTTTCTCATTGGGTATTTCCACTTTTCACTTTCCCTTGCTGGTCTATGACCACCCCCCTGTAGCGTCTTCTTCGCTAGCCACCATACTATTTCTACAACTTTTGCCGCGACTGTTTCTCTTTTGGCCATAACAATTTCGAACTGCAACTCCTTTGACAAGATAATACGTTGATAGCCCCCACAGCTTGTAAAGACCAAAAAAAAAGCATGGAAAGAGTAGTGAAGAAAACCCCGTACAAAAAATTGGGCAATTTGCTTACACAACCAACAACAAGAACGCCAACAACATATACATCTCGATCCACATCCCCAGTTGATTTGGGTGTACTATAGAATCCATTTTTGGGCATTGGTAAAAGGTTAGCGGCACGTGTTGACGGTCGCTGCACAATGTTGACGAAAGAGAGGGGAAAACCCTGCGACAGACAGAGATGGAGTTAACATTTGAGTGAGCATAATATATGTATATATAGGTAAGGAGAAGAATTCAAAGCAATATGCGTTGCCTTTCAACACACTTCTTTCTTCATTCTTTCCCATTTTTTGCAACTAAGTGGCATTGACATGCTTCCCTAGCGAAAAAAAGTGGGAGTTTGCCTACATCAAGAAAGTTAATTTTAAATATATATAAATATTTATTACGAATTTCATAAGTTCATCGATTATTGGTTGTTGTTGTTGCTTTAGGCATTACGAGTCGAAAGTTTTCTTTTGCTGTTTTGAGAGTTGAGAGCTCAGTGGACAGCTCTGTTCAATTATTTAAACTTTAGCATTGACAAAAAGTTGCACATAGTATGACAAGAACAAAACAAAAGCTCTACGCATCAAAATTAATAATTAATTCATTGAAAGTATGTTTTAAAAATGCAGCAAAATATATTGTCAAGAGTCCTTTTGTGTGGGTTCTCGTTTTGAGAGATATTTAAATATTAATACGCTGAGTTCTTTATTTACTTTGGTGAAATGCTGCAAAAAAGCTGCTCAAAGTTTATGAGAATTACATAGAATAATACATGTGTGACAAGGACAAGCTTGAAAGATGATAAGAGTAGCTTCCTGTTCCTATATACTCTAGTAAGATTTGCGATAATAACTTTTAATTGCGTGCAATTAGTACAGCTTACAATAGTTTCAATATTGTAGCATTGACATTTTGCCACACGATCAACTCGTTATATTTCCAGATACTAAGCTTTTACAACACTGCCAAGCACTTTGAAACACTTTTAATAGTTTCAATAAAAAGAGATATGGATAGGAAAATAACTCTCAGTACATAAAGTCCTCAAAATTGTGAAGTTTTTACGCTAAGCTAAGCTGCTTATGTGCTTAGTTCCATGTACTTAGTATATGTATGAACATTTCGAGTAACTCGCTCTGGTGTTTAAATTGTATACGATGCAGTTTTCAGTTCTGACATTGATATATGTAGGTGTATCTGTATGTGCATGTGTCTGTCTGTCTGTCTCTCTGTCTGTCTGTCTGTCTGTGTTGTTGCTCTTTGTCCAATTCCATCGTTTAACGAGCAGATGATAAATTCTGTGCATGCGCTAACGAAAATTTTGTTAGTCCCCATAATCTTAATGACGAAACTTAAAAATTTACGTGAGCTGCCTTGAATTATGCGAGGATGTCAGGGCGTGGTTGGAGGATTACCTGTTAACAGCTGCCAATATCCCATTCCATTTCATTCCTATCAACGTCGCTGTCTTCAGCTGACAGCTTTTTGCATTAAGATACGCCGCACATTCAAAATCAAAGAGAAAAAGAGAGAGAGAGAGGGAGATAGAAAGAGAGATAGAGTGAGTCGCATGGACCACGAACCACGAATCCTCAAGCTGTAGTCGAAGCTGTTGCCGTAGCCGTAGCCATAGCAGAAGCCGATGTTTTTCGGACCCGGAGTCAGAGCCAGTACTGGAGCCGTTGCCATTCCCGGAGCTAAAGCCAGACAAAAAGCATTGTAAATTGGGGTCGACAGCAGCGGCAACGATGGTAGCGACAAACAAAGTGCCAAACAGATTGGCTCTTGGCCGAACAGACAGGCGGACAGGCGGTTGGACGCGCAGACAAAAAGTTTGGGCTGTAGTGATACACTGATAAAAATATGTAGCACAAACATGTACAATTTTACATGGCATGTACATCCAGTCTGACAATTAAATAGCTGTCGGAGTAAAGCCATGTCATGTTATGGCATCTGTTTTTTATCTTAAAACTATTTTCAGGGATGTGGAACGTAACAAAATCTGTATCATCCATTTCCTGACTTAGAATTTGGAATACTACTTTTAACTATCTTTAGAACTGGAAATGTATGTGATATTTAGCAACTACTTTAGCTTGCTAAAATCTTTTAAAAGTTAAAAGTATTTCAAAAACATTCAAGTTTTGTTTTAACAGCCCTTTTGCATTTTTCTCAGTGCAGGCGTGGCTGGTAAATGCAGCGAGCTTGGAATTGACGTTTAAGCGGCAAGCATTCGCTTTACAACCACCGCGCTCTATCAACTTGCCACTTGCCACTCGAACTTGCGACCAACACGCGCGCGATTGTCGACACCAAGAGGCGCCGTGCACAGCACCGCTCCCGACCCAGCCCCCCTCGCTTTCCGTTTCCGGTGGCACAGTCGCCACACCCAGCGGCACTCTCGCTTCCCCCCTTCCCCCACGCTCTGGATGAGGCTGCCACTGCTGTTTATGTCCTTGCTAGTCTCCCGTGCTGTCTGCTCGTTCGTGCCTAACGAGCTGCACTCCAAAAAGAGAAGAAGAAAAAATGGAAATGGCAAAGGCAAAGGCGAAGGAATGGGGATCGGAATGGGGAAAGAAAATAAATAGAAGATACAGAAAATCGCTTGAGGCGCTCAAAGCAGACTGTTGCGATGGGGCAGAAGGGCCGGGGGGCAAAGACAGTGGCAATGGGATGGATAACCAAGTTGCTGGATGCCTCGTTGATTTCGTTTGATTCCTTGGCCTCGCTGCGTTCAACGAAGTCTCAGACTCCGCTGATTATGCTAGCGCCCTTCGCTCATCCTACTCCCCGAATACGGTCCCACATGCTGCTTGTTGGTTGTTGGTTGTTGCCACCAACCAAGATGAATCCCTTGTCTCTGCTCCTTGGCCAACAGGTTTTCGCGTTGCCACCACAGATTGTTGATGTTCGATTTAATTTTAGCGCTGCTGATTTTTGCGTTATTTATTTTATTTTAATACCCTTTACATTTAACGGTGCGATAAGGCATATTGACTTTGACATTAATTGCTTGGCCGTGTTTGCCATTGTTGAACCCCCAAAGGCGGCCACGGTTATTGCCACTTGAGCACGGCTTTTATTGACGGTCATTAACGTCAGCTTCAGCTTCAGCGTCAGCGTCAACGTCAGCAGAAGCGACAGCGACAGCGGCAGCGCAGAGAATTGAACTCAAGAGTTTTCACAATGTACATATATTTTCCTTTCATTTCAGTTGTCTTAGTTTTGTTCCCGTCTCAAGTCAATTAGTTAACTTAAAAATATAATTAGTTTGTAATTTTTAATTGCTTCCTGCACAAAACATTGTTCATTGCATCAGAAAAATTATGAAAATTACATTTCTTTCTTATATTAAAGGAGCTATAGAAAGAATCAATTAAACAACAAAACTACTACCATCAAGTGTTAAACAATTTATATAGTGACAGTCAGTGAAACATTTAAGTTAACCCATCAGCTCCAGATATTTCGAAAGCGCTTAGCGTTAATGTCACACACAGGAAAATCGATGCGTCAAAATAGCCGAAGGCAGCACTTAGACAAGTTTACAGCATGTAAAGTCGTTTAATTTATGGTTAAGCCACATACTATAAATTTCAAACACCTTAATTACACAATTTTGGTTAGCTATTAGCTGCACGAGGGTGGTAATAGCAGTTATGCTATAAAAACAAAAAGGAAAAGTTAGCTACAGACATTTCCATTTTAATACAAAAATTTAATAATTGATTGTAGTAAGTATTCCAACTTTAGCCACCCTCGCTCGATGTGCGAATAATTCATAATTAAGGCCTAAAAGTATGCAATGAAAAGTTAAATTAGGCACTTAATGTGTTTTCAGCAAGACTTGAAGCATTGCTTTCACTTGGGTTTATGTATGTTGGGGGAAATATGTATCTGTACCTGACAGATGATGGGTTTAATAAGTATCTTCTTGTGTTAAGCTCAGCTAAAAGGGTATGACAACAGCAGTACAACAGCAGCAACAAGCAAATGGCAAACAAGTAACAATAAAATGAATATCCTCTAAAAACTTATAGTTAGTATGACACTTTCTTATATTATATACAAAAGTGTCTATGCATATGTATGAGTACTTGTATATACGAGTATATTGTATTTTGTGGGTTTATTATATTATTTATTTCTTGCCACATTTGTTTGCAATCGTCGTGTGTTTAGCTTCAAACATGGCATTGATATTATAGCTGTCTCTCACTCTGACTTCCTTTTATTCTCTCACTCTCAGACACTCCCACTCTTTATCTGAAGTATCTTAAGCAGTCACACACACTCATGAATATTCATGGATAGCCAAACTTGAATGGTATTTGTGTTTGTGTATTTGTATTTGCAATTGCTTTAGGATTCGCGTTGACATTGCAAATAGAAGCAAATAGAAGAGTAAGTGTAAGCCTGAACCTGAAGCTGATTCTGAACCTGAAGCTGTTTCTACTCGTATATCCTGCAGACACACACGTGCCTAATCAAAATACAGCATTAAAATAATCTTAATTTGGTATATTTTTGGCTGCCTTTATTTGCTTTGCGCAACGATTAACAAAGGCGATTAAAGCAGGTCGCGTCAGGCAACCTTAACCGTGGAGTAGGACTTCGATTTCTCGCATTGCTCTACAAGTAATCGGGCAAATCTGAGCAACTTCCTGGGATTAGCTTTCTTGGAATGTGTGTGTTTTGTTTTGTTATGCTGTGCTGTGTGTAGAGGGTGTATGTGTGAGTATGTCACATTTGCTGGGGTCTTTACAATTTAACGCACTGCCAAGTTCAAATACACAAAAGCGCCGCCTTCGACTTGGCCTACAAAAAACACAACACACACATGCACACACATATAAAGCCACGGCCACACGGCCACACAGTATGCGGTATTAGGTGGTACAAGGCCCCAAAGCGACCCAATGCACACACGCCTCTGTTAACAATAATTTACGCAACTTTGCGCCTCTTTTGTAAAAAGAAATAACTTACAAAGTCCCAAAACATGCGAATCCAAAAGCGTCCGCCGTTTGGCTGCCCAGTAGCTGGATGGGGGGTGTACTAGGGGAAGGGTAGGTGGAACAAAGGCAACAAAGAGTCGGCAAACCTGCAAAATTCATAGTAAAAGACCATTAAATTATCCAGCCAAAGACGCAGACAGCGCGGGGCAGAGAGAGTGTGTGAGAGAGAGAGTGGCTACTCGTACCTACCTCCTACTCGCCCCTGTGGACACGCATGGGGCCAAAACAATGAACGTTTGTAGCACATTTGTCAAAATGTTGAACCACAAGTTGAAGAAGTTGGCAGCTGCTTTAAGAAAGCTGCGAGACTAGCGTGAAAAGCAATCGCTCAATATTTTATTTGCAGTAATTTGATATTTTTTGGTTCCCTAAGCGTCAGGCGTATACAATACCCTCCTGGTTTTAACACTACCCCCCGCACCCGCAAGTCCCCTGAAAAAACATATTGACTAATTTTTTGACACCGCTCTTTAATATTTATTAAAAGTCTTGTGTGTGCCGCCACTCAAGGGAATTACTATGTACATAAATTCACTAAAGTAATCGGAATTGGAATAGGAATCTGTTATTTTTTTTTTTTGGTTTTTTTGAGGCCTTGAAAGCTTCAAAGCTACAAAGCAGCCAACAAATGAACGAAGCGAGCAAAGCCAATGCTAAGCTCTGTTTTTGTAGCATGGTGTTAGAGCTTGAGGTTTTTCACTTGAGGTTGTTATATATATAAATGTACATATATATAGTCGGTTAGTCGGTTAGTCAGTTAGTCAGTCTGTCAACTTCGCTTTCTCTTGCCAAAAGACTGCTGTCTGCCAAATCAGTGAACTGCTGACTGTTGCCTCACTGCTCTTTGGTTGTAATTTCGTTTCTTAACGTCACTGAAATTTTGCATTTATTACATCGAACGCCTTCATTACATTTACGCAACTGACAAGTGACGAGTCGATTTCAGCGTGGGCGTTGTGCGTTGTGCGCACAGTGGCACAAAGTGCGTCAAACATAACAACTACTGTACTACAGCTCAAATAAAGTATAGAGAGTGTGTTTTAACTGGCTTAATTGATTAACCGCCTTAGTTGCCAGCCACAAAACAATTGTGGCGCAAACGTTGTCAACTTAATTCGAGTTAAATGACAATCATACTTCTACCAGTTTTACTTTACAGTTATGGCTTTATTATGTTGCCGGTAGAATGCAAAATAAGCCAATTTCTGTGCGGTATCCACAACTTCATGCTGTAAGCTAAATGGAAACTAAATATCAGAAATTCCTAGAACAAGATTACTTTACTCATAGATATGAGTGGACAATATATAACACTGCTTAACACACTTCGAACACCGTAGTATAAAAATACTCGAATATTTGTTAAAATGCAAATTGATTGTAATCTAACTAGATTTAACATTGTATTCCGTTATTTTTAAATTATTTCACAATCATTCATTATATGAACCCACTGAAGAGAAATCCATTTAAAAAGGCGAAATTTTGTTATTCTTTAAATAAAATAGATTCAGAAAACCCGCTGCCTCTGATTTTCGAATTTTGAATTCACAGTTGCTGATAAATTTGCTTTATTTGCTTGAAAATCTAGCTATTTCAGCATTTGAAGTTTGGCAACACTGTACAAATACGATACGAGCCTTACCGACTATTAATAAAATAAATAACTCTTGTTAAAATGTTGTTGAAAAACCACAATGATGGACTGAAATGTACTCAGATCTTACCATTATCCGTTGCGGTGTAGTATGGCGTTTCTTTTGCTCAAACATTGACATATCGTAGTTTAATTAAAAATTAATTAGCAGTAGATAACGTTATAAAGAGATTGTTTAAAACTGAATTGAATATTGAATTTTAATAAAGCAGAGCAAGAGTGCATATTTAATAATAATATATGTATGTTTGAATGTTTGTATATTTGTATGCAGATGAGTGCATTCATTCATTCTTGTTTGCCACTGCACTTCAATTAATTTAAGCATGAAATTGTAATTATCCGATTTTCACCTTTATACTTCTCGATTACTGCATTTAATCAATTATTTGCACTGAAGTGAAATCCATGCTTGGGCCTCATTTAACAATCGCCGACGACCCATTGTGCCGTGTGCCATTATTGTTGTGAAGGCCAATGCAGTCCAAGAATAAGAAGGAATATTTCCAGTGTTGCTGAACGTGTCCACCTTCCCCAATTTATGCCCCTTTTTAACACTGTTGGCAAGGAGCATTGCATGAACCGTTCTGCCTGTCATTTAGTATGTAAATTGAGATAAATCGTTTCTTGTGTCTGCGATACACATAAATACACACACACATACACAAACAGGGGGAGATACTTGTATATATATTAACATATACATATGCATATATAGCCGCAAAGGCAGCCATTTTATACAATATGTATATATAGAGAGGTCGTATGTATGTACGTGTATAGCATGTCGGTAGTATAAGGCATGTATAGGCTATGAAATATATATAAGACAGGCGTAAGTAAGTAACACGTCCTTATAAATACTTGCCTCTCTTTCCCTCTGTCCCCTCTCCGCTGACCGACCAAGAACAACAACAATTGTAACATCGCTCACGCTATGCGACGGCGGCTGTCGCTGATGTATAGCGAGTGCGGCATACGGCGCGTATGAGTTATTTCCTGTTCGCAGCCATTTTATTATTAAAAAAGGCAAGAGTGAGACAGCATGCTAAGAGCGTGACTTGCTTTGATGTTTGACTGAATGCAACGACGTTGAGCGTTAGTTGTCGGTGGTGCTGGTGGTGGTGGGCGTGGCATAAGGACAACAGCTACAACAGCTGCTGTTTCTACTGCTGTTTCTGCTGCTGCTGGTGCTGGTGTTGCACGCCACTTGAAGCTTTAAGTGCATAATTGACTTAATTAGCCACCAAAACGACTTTTGGTTTGCTGTTCCCTGTTCTTTGCTCTTCGCTCTTCAGTTCTTGCAGTTTGCCGTTTTCCGTTTGCCCGTTTGCGCTGGTCGCTGCTCCTTGGCAAGCGCAAACTTCAAGGACTTGACTTGCTGCACAATACATACATACCTTTTCCCGCACTACTTCACTGAAAATTTCCAACTTTCAGCAGTCGGAGGTGCACTATGTGCTCTGGCTGCCAAACTGATTAATCGCCAAACGCTTTGTAAGCACTTTGTGCAAACCGAAAACCCCAGCGACCCTATTTGACAGACCCTATGCGAAATCATTGAACACCCCTCTTACCCATACGATACCTACACAAGCGTTTGTAATGCGCTTATAAATTTTGTCTGCACAAATTCAGTCGTTCACTGGCCACCCGATGTTGTCTACCCTGCCACTCCCCTTCCTCCCCTACCACCTTATCCCCTCTTTGTAACGCCTTCTGTTGATGGCTCCATTTCGGGGTCCCTGGCGTAAAAGCTATCGATTATTTATATAGTGCTCGCAGCGAATGCAACAAATGCAAAATTTGCAAATTTCTCCCACTTTCCATTTTACTCGTTCGAGGCATGAAACATGAGAATGCCACGTGCCGCGCCGCACAGTGACTAACACACAAGCCGTGCCACACACAAACTGTTGCCCCCAAAATGTATTGTTTAATGTTAATTTTTAATATGTTTGCCAGCATTGTAAATAGATTTATGTAAATCGATTTATTACAGTTCTTTGATTAGCATTTCACTTATACACTTGCGCTAAACTCGACTATATAAAATGAAATTGAATAATGCAGTAGCTTTATGGGTCACATACATATATAAGCTAACCCCCATTAAAGATGTATTTTGGGCATTGAACAGAAATTAGTCACTTTGATGATACACTCAAAGATTTGATCGAATTTTCATCCCAAAAAGTAACTTGGAATGCCAGAAGTTTTTATTTTAGTAGGGGAAATTGTAAATTAATATATGTGATATATAATTTCAACAGGGTAAACTGAAATGATAAGTTTTTTAAATAGGAATTTTTGTGTTTAAATTTAACTTTTGTATGAAGTTAGAGAACTTTATTTAATATACAGTATGGCAGTCCGATTTTGAGTAAACTTGAAATCATAATTATGATTTGTACTGGCTTTTTATACTGAATATTATATAATAAGCTTATCGTTACTTAAGCAGATATTTGATAGAGTACATCGATTATAACTAAAGCTCTTCAGATTGTGTAAGATGATACTCAATGAATTGTTTTCCTGCTGGGGCAAATCCCCAAGCTTTCTACAACCTATCCCACCTTTGACCATGAATTTTTGCCTCTCTTTTCCATCGCAGAATCGACAGTGACAAGAGTTTATATACAAATACTTATTTACAAGTAAGTATGGGCAATACAAATTAATTTCTTCATATCAAGTATCAAATTTCGTTACTTTTTAAGAAAGTACTAGTAACCTTAAGGGTTAAATGTAATACATACTTTAATTTAGAACGTATACACTTTACATTACCTAACTAATAACTTGTCTTATTAACTGACCTGTTGAAAACACATATAAACAGAACATTTAACATAATGATTACATAACAAAAGTTCTCTAACTTTACATTTCCCGTTTCCGCTTTATTGATACAAAGTGCTTCTTAAATTCGCTGTTTCCTAAAGTCTTAAAGACGCTTCACCTTCTGCACTTGTTGACTGAATGCATGTGCTGCTTTGGTCCCACTGTGCCACTTGGTAATCCTGTTTCAGTTTAAAGGCATATGTATAAACCAATTTACTTTTCATAGCGGTTCCTAACGCTGTATACATGTGTGTGTGTAATAGATCCTGGGATGTTGGCTTCTATTACACGTGTTCACAAATACTTTAGCTGCTGTGTTCCATAGACACTCGCTTAGAAGCCTGTATGCAGAGGATTCCATTTTTTTTTTTTTTAATTTTCTTTTTTTGTTGTTGTTTATGTATGTATGTAGGTAGGTAGGAAGGAATATATGGGTCGGTAATTGCTTTACAAAGAAATAGAGCATAACAAATTTCACGTGGCGAAAGTTTTATGTATTCGTAGTCGCTTTTGAGGCCTGAGCCGCTTTGGGAGGTGCTTAACGCACCGCAAGCGATATGAAGATGGCCCAAATGAATGAATGCGGCGTAGAAGCTGGCCAAAGCCTAAAAGCCATAATGAAAATGTATACACACACAGCGAACCAATGAAGCCAACAGTTGTACAGTTGTTAGCCTGTTTGTGTTTGTGTGTGAGTTTGGACGCTTAATCGAAGTTTCACTTAGCAAATCAACAAAGTTGTTGTCAGTTGTTGCTGTTGTTGTTATTGAATTCACCTAGGCATGATTAGCATTCCTGGCAAAGCCAAAGCCACAAACGAGCAGCGACACAACAATTCGCAAAGTGAATTAACATGCCAAAGTCCCAAACGAGCCGCCCACCGCGAAGGACACCCCACCAGGATAACCACCCGCTAAGCACTCCCCCCCATCAACTTGCTATCCGCTATTTGCCACTTGCCACTTGCCACTCGCTGTTGGTGCGACATGTTCAACTTTTAATTTAACATTGACGTCAGAATCACAGTGGCATCCAATGACGAAACGATGGCGGCATAAAAGGGGTTTTGTTTGGGGTGACTTAGGGGTGGGTTAGGGGCTTTGGGGAAATTGGGCACATTATCTTGCGCTGCCAGCAGCACGGGAGGCGGTGGGCAGTGGACGAGCGTGGTGGGGCGGGGCGGTGAGGGGTGTGTGCCTAATTGGCCAACGGCAGCACAAAATTATAATTTGCATTTATAATTTTATTGACAATAAAAAGTATTTAATTTTTGTTGAAGCGAACGTGCCCCAAAAATCTACTGCTGCTGCTGGCCGTGGGGCAGACACCAACAAGTCAACGCTTTAACTAATATTTGCTACACCAGCAACAGCAGCAGCAGCAGTAACAACAACAACAACAACAGCAACAACAACTGTGCCAGAATTTGTCATGAAAAATTAACAAAAAAAAAAAACAAAAGCAAAAGCAAAGTGGAAACTGCATATTTCGACAGCTTTTCAGGCACTTGCTGACGAGCTACAAAATGGACACTGGCTGCAAGGAAAGCGTTCTGAATTGTGGGGGAAACACACACAGTAGACAACAGTTGGAAACTGAAAGGCTAGCGGAAAACTCGAAAATCCTCTTAATAATTCATAAAACTTTAGAAAACTACTTAACTCTTAAACTACTAACTGAATCAAACTAAACTAAAGCAACCAACTGGCGCTTTGTTGATGCGATTGGACCAGCTACCAAAAGATGTCCCCAAAGCTTTCACTACTCTCCACTCTACTCCTCTCTTTCCCCTCGTCTCTTTACACACAAGTTAACAATGGAGGCCAAGTGCCTACTGGCCGGCCAGTAACTGCTGTTTCAGTTATACATAGTTACAGTACAGCAACAGAATCTTTCAGCTTTTCAGCCTTAACTTGAGCTTGAGCAACGCAAAGCGTTAACTTTGCCAGTTTGTCAGCCAACCGAAACAGAGACTTGTGTGCCGCCTCAAGCTAGGCTCTTAGCCTTGGCAACAGCAATGGGGGGTTTGAAGCAGTACTCCAGCGTACAGTGTACTCCAACTTGCTAAAAGTAGTAGAAGTAGTAGTAGTAGTAGTAGTTGCTCATCATATTTACAGCTTTGTTCGGCTATAAATGCGTTGCATAAAAAATGCACGACTCGAGGTTTTTGTATAGTCCATAAATGCCTTTACACCCTATCTGCATAGTTTAGTTTTTAGTTCTTAACACAGCAAATCTGACAAATTTGAGATTGCGTATTTATAAGCTAATTTCGTGCCTTAAAATATATGACAAAACTTTAGAGTTGGTCTCCGCTGAGAACATTAACTTTTCAGGCTTTCAATGCCTTCGTAATGCTGCTTCAGTCCTTGCTGTTAACAGTTCCTGTCAGTTGGTTATTGCTTTTTGCTGTTTGCCGTTTGCCGTTGCTGTTTACTGTTTGCTGATGCCTTTATAATTGACAACACGAACAGTTTTCTGCTTGTTTATTTCTTATTTTTTTTTTTTTTTTTGCTAAAAGTTTGGAGCAACAGAATTTTGGGGAAACTACTTTACTACAACTCCATAAACAGAATTTCAAATGAATGGCGCTTAAGGATTGCTCATCCCATCAATGCCATCTAATTCTCTGGGTTCTCCCGCTCCCTCATTTGCTGCTGCTTTTCCATACAGAATGCTCATCTAATTGGGTCAGTCTCAGTCTCGTTGGCCATTGACCAATTGCAGCTGACTGACTGCAAGTAAGTTGTAATTAGCTAAAGCTAACGATGCACACACAAATCCAAAAGAATTCTCCAACAGAGTCCAAACGAATTCCCGTAACTTGTATATCAGTTCCACTCACTATCATCTGTCAATTAATAATGAACTTCCACATCGGTTGCTATGGATAACATCATAATCCTTCTTACTTGCAGCTTGAAGGATTACTGCAATCCAATATGGATGAAGTTGTCTACGAAGAAATCTGTGAGACTTCAAAGTGCAAGTTTATGAAATTCTGAATTGAAAAACTTGTATTTTATGCACTTTGTG
Source organism: Drosophila tripunctata (assembly GCA_035047385.1). Lineage (NCBI taxonomy): Eukaryota > Metazoa > Arthropoda > Insecta > Diptera > Drosophilidae > Drosophila > Drosophila tripunctata. Next base: position 1,699,756 of record JAWNPS010000100.1, read on the forward strand.
ACTTTTGGAGCAGAAAATCTAATACACAAAAATGAAACTAAATTTCTTAAGCACTCTTATCTTTAACAACATGAAGTTATAGCAATTTTTCATCAAAGCTATCTGATTTCCAAATGCTCTACAAACAGTTTAAAAAAAAACCTAAAAGACTGTTTTAAATTAAAACCATTCAATTAATATATAAATACATAATCTCTTTTGCTGATTTTTAATTAAGGTCTCGCTCTGTGTGCGTGTGTGTTTGTTTTCGGACCTTTTGAACTAATGCGGCCGACGTATACGTAATATTGTTAGTTTGGCGATTTGTGATTTGAAAAGCGTCCTTTGTGCTGCTGCTGCTATTGAATGCTTTCCTTTTAATTAACTGAAAATCAACCCTAGCAGCATAATTATTTGACACATTAAACCGTTTTGTGACTCATCTGATGCGATTTAATGTACATCTAGACAGAGATGTCCGTAATAAAGGACACAAAAAGGTGTGAGCGCAAAATGAACATAAAACGAACAAAGAGAGCAGAGAAAAAATGTGAAAGAAAAGATTCAAATTCGACATTTGAAACGAGAGCTTTTTGCATGCTGCGTAATGATTTGTCAGAATGTCATTCCCCTTCACTTCACTCCCTACCGTACCCCTACTCCACTCAGAGCCACTCATGCTCAGACAATTTCCAATGCCCCGTGGACATATTAGAGAGTCATAAAGAATGAAATGAACAAATAAAAGTTAAATAACACAAAATGTTTGAAAACACTTTTTTTTTCTTCTGTGCTCTTTGAAGAGCGAATCTTGTAGTTGAGTCCAATGGGAATTGCTATCTCGTGCTGAAGTTGTTTTGAGTACGAGTATGTCTATGTATGTATGTATGTGTGTGTGTTTGAAATCTGTGCTATTATCTTGACCCGAGTTGTGTAGTACTAGCTGCTGGTTTAATTTGTTGCCTTTTTCTTTTAATATGCAGCACTTAAAAGTCGCTTAATATTCTTCCGCATTGCTTTGGCCGCATTCAGAGGCTGCACCACAATCCACTGCGGTTTTGGGTTATGAAACATTTTTGGTATTCACTCGTATACTCGTTGAACTCCCCTCGCTGGCCCATCTCTCACTCTAACTTCTCGTCTCCTAAGGAAATGCAACTAATTTTGGGTTTGTCTGCATACAAAATTTGCACATAATAGCAGCTGCTCCATCCACTGTTGCTGCTGCTGCTGCTGCTGCATGTGAACCTGAACATGCTGCTGGGAATAGCAAGAAGCTGGGGAGCTAGAGGGAGTTAGGGAGCATAGGGGCAGATCCTGTGGGTTTGGCCACGTCAAGTAAATGAATATATGAGTATGCCATACGAATAACTGCAGTTCCTCAAAACCAAGTCAACATCCTTTTTGGTTAGCAGCAAATTATTGTTGTTGCTGCAGCTGCTGCCTCTGCTGCCACTGCTGCTGCTGCTGTTTGCTTAACACACTTCCACTTCACTCAATGGCCGCTGCAGTGCAGCACATAACGCACATACACATACACACACATAACTCACACAGACACACTCTTTGTTACATATGCATGCAGATGTATGAATGAAGAATGCAAATTCGAGGTGTGCCAGTAAATAAACTCAAAGTACTGCAAGCCATTTTTAAATTTTATTTGATTTTTATTATAATTTGTTACTTTGGCATATTAAACTTCATTCTTGATAAACCTCTGTTAATATATATAATATAATTCCAAAGATATTATCAATTTTTTCCTACAATTCTTTGAGTTATTTTTATTTTGTTCCTTCGCAATTCCTTCTTTCCTTCAATTCCTAGCTGCAATTTTAAAAGTTTCATATAATTTATTACCTCATTCTTTTCACCAACTTTTTAACCACACCTCGTCACATCCATTGTTCGTGTGTGTGTGTGTGTGTGTATGTGTGCACAGTGCTGTAATAGATCGCTAGGCTCTTCCTTTTTGGCCAAGTTCTTATCTTGTGCAGAGCAAAGCACAGACGCTTTCAGCGTGTTGTTAGCCTTAGCCTGCCTGCCTGGCCGTACGCCTTGGTCCTTAGTTCTGAGTCCTTAGTTCTGAGTCCTAAGTCCTGAATCCGATGTCCTGCTGTCCTGTAGTCCTCCGTTGTCATTGTGGCATTTCTTCTTCATCTTATTCTTTAGTCGCTGTTGCTTCTACCACTTCCGGTTTTTTGCGGCAGTTGACATTCTGTGTGTGTGTTGCACGTTTTGTTTGTATTGTAATTGTCTGTCGTGTGACAAAATATGTAAGCACAAACAACCAGCTGTCTGAGTGAGTATATATGTGTGTCTGGTTGTGTGTATATATGTGTGTCTGTATGTGTATGTGTGTGTGTCTGCAATCCTTGTGTTTATTGTTGCTTGGTTCTTGCTGCTTCAGTTTCTGCTGTTGGCTCATCATTCTGTTTGCTTGTTGTTGCTGCTGCTGCTGCTGCTGTTGTTCTTGGTTGTTGTGTATTTTTGCGGTTGCACACAAATATACTGTTGCCTGGCCAGTGGCTGTACACACACAAATGCTGCATCCACCCCAAAATTATTCCATGTCGCTGAGGTCATGTACATGTTGTTGGCGTCGCCGTTGACGTCGATGATTTCTGTTGCAGCAACGGCCGCAGCAGCAGTAGCATGGCGACGGCAACGACGACGTCAACTCAAATGGTTTTCAGTTGTTTCAGCTGCCAAGTGCAACGCGACTGTCGCAGCTGCTGGTAACGGAATTGCAGCTAGCCAAAGAGTACAGACCGGCACGACGATGGCAAACAATTGTAAGCTCTGACAGTTAACAGCAACAACAACAGTAACCTGGAAACAACAATGACAGGGTTAAGCGTCTTGTGGGTCCCTGGTTGAGTCCTTTGCCTGTTGGGTTCTTCTGTGCAGTTCTGGCCTCCAAAGGCGAATGTCCTGTTACTATAAACTGTTCTCTCTACCTCTCTTTCGTTCTATATGTTGCACGTAAAACACTGACAGATAATTGCATTGCCCCCCCTCTGCATGTGTGTGTGTGTGTGTGTGTGTGTTTATGAAACCATTTCCATTTCCGCTCAGCTATAAAACTCCAACACGGTCACTAATCTGCGCCTGAGACGGCCAAAGTGTCATTAATTTTATTTTTCTGTGACATTTTTCCGTTTATATGCGGATTTGCTGGCTGCCAAGTTGCTCCTAGAGCTAACGCTGATGCTTCCGATCCTACTGATTTTATTCTTTACACTCGTACTACTGCTCCTGCTCCTGCTCCTGCTGCTCTTCCTGCTGTTTGTTGTTTATGCACAAGTTTTTGCAGTTTACACTTGGCTCGTTGTCCTTGAAAGATTTGCCATTGCGTTAACAAGCAAAACAAATAGGCAACTCGACAACAGGCGATAAGAGCTACAAGCTTGTTCCACTTTTTATCCATCACATATTTTGTTTTGTTGTTATTTTTCTGCCTGCCTTTTCGTTAATGTTTGCTCAATTTAAAAAGTTTTCTATCGCCATTTGCATTTGCACGCACATTCTCACGTGCTTTCTTGCAGCAACAATAGCTAGTGTGAAAGCTGTAATGGATTTTCTGACTATTGGATACCTGTTATTCAATTCATATTACCAAAGTACTAGTAGCTGTAGGCTAAGCACGATTAACTCCATCGATTTAAATAAAACATTGCCTACTTTTAGGCAGATGCGTTATTGCTTGAAAGCCTGGTCCTGAATATACCAAACCTGTTAATTGAAACAAAGCACTTTCACTTACAATTTGCCACAAATATACACCACAGTCAACGTAGCAACGGGTATTACAATACAGTTAGTTGGTTGGCGGCGCCAGCAACCGACGGAGGCGTCACAAACGGAGACGCTGCCAAGTGGCAGAGGTAACGGCCCAAGCTAAAGTAAATTCTAAACATTTGCATACGCACCGTGGTACGAAGCGAACGACGTCAATGAAAACTTTCCAATACATATTTTTTGCTGTCTCTCTCTCTCTCTTAACCTCTCTGTTGTTGTCCAAAAAGTTTGTTTAGTTTTTGTTTTTCTCTGTATACTTCTAGGTTTTTTTTTGCAATTTTAATTTGGTAATGCAGCGTATACTCTAATTGTTAGTCCTTGAGCAGTGAATTGTTCTTTTTGCCGCCTCTTTTTGTTGTGTCCAGCAAAGTTTTGTTTGAAAAGCATGCAATTTGATTACGTACGCAAATGAGGGGGCGTGGCAAAGTTCAACTTACAGCAGCAGCCGCAGCTGAAATTGCTTCTCAATTAGATTCTGTAACCAAAAGTGACAAGACAATTTTTTTTTAAACAAACTATAAAAGCCACAACTTAAACATACTCTTAATATAATATACATGGATAGAACTTTTATTAAAAGCAACTCTAAATTAAATTCTATATTATAACGACAAAGGTTAACATTTTCCCAGTTGTTTGAGCATTGTTTATAAGTGCTTAACAAAAGGCAACTGAATAATTGAATGCTTTGAGTAGATTGAGAGAAAATGCAAATGTTTCGAGTACTTGTTGTATAATTTTATTCTTTATTTAAGTGAAACTCAAATTCAAATGAAACTGACAATTGCAGAGAATACCTTTATTTAAACAAAAGTAGTCTGTTGATTGACATTTATTGTCAAAATTACTAACAATTGCCATGGCAATGCCTTTATTAAACAGACCCAAGTATGTATGTCGAAATAACGTTGGATATGAATACTCGGAAGAAACATCAATGAATACACTCCCCAGTGTCATTTGCGACTCGTTTAACGTATTTATTCATGCGTACCTTCTGCCCAAAACTGAAAGCCACGAATCCAATACGACGATATATACTATATAATGTACAGCATGCTTGGCATACCATAATCTCAATTCTCTTAATTAATTAAGTTACTTATACGCACCATTGACTGCCTTTCAACTTCTCAAACCGCGCTCAACATCATTAAAGCAAAATTAACATTGCAAGCAATTTTATTATATATAAATATAATTATTAATCCATTTAAACACTATTGAGTTTACTTTGGTGTTTACTTTTTAAAAGCGTTGAACCAAAAGGATTAATAAAATAATAAAAATAAAGTAAATATGTTGTAATTCAAGACAAATAGATAAAATTATTATTATTATTATTATTATTATTATTATTATTATTATTATTATTATTATTATTATTATTTTATTATTATTATTATTATTATTATTATTTTTATTTTCATTTTTATTATCATTATCTTTACTATCGTCATTATCCAATACCAATACCAATAGCATTTTCTCAATTTTCCTCTACGTCTGTTCTCAGAGTAACTGCCAGTCGAGCATACTTGACCTGCATTGCGGGTTACTTGTTTTTAAATAAATTTATTTGTCAGGTCCCTGAATTAAGCTCAGCTTAATTACTTTACACAATGCGAGGGTTGTACCATGTAGCATGTGGCATGTGGCAAATGGAACGTGGCACAAAAAGATCCAATTACGTTTAGAACCAATGCCATCTGGAGGGGTCAACTGGGGGCCGACTCTTAACTGATTTTGTTTGGCCAGCTTTGGCACATTTACGAAATGCCACGATTTTATCAGCAAACGAGCAACGAGCATCGAGTATCGAGTATTGAATCAACGTGCAACAGTATCGCTGTGTGTTTGCCACACACGTCTGCAACTGGCATTTCAATCTAAGTACTTATAATCGTAATATGACGTCCATTGTACTCAATATTTGAAATTGAAACTGTATCTATAACTATTGGTATACATATAGTATACTATATAATGGATATATGGGACATCAGTTAATTGATTTGCTTTACGACATGCGGCTGCAGTATTTCTCTCTATATGCGAAAGAGATAGAGATAGAGATAAAGATAGAGAGAAATGAGATGCTATCATAATATTTTTTTAATATTCTGCAACGGTTGTATTTTGGCAATTGGCCATCAAATTAGCCCACTGTGCCACATTTATGAATATATCAACGAGCCTGTGAGTGTCTGCTGCCGCTGCGGATCTCTACAAGTGAGTGTATGACTTTGTGTGTATGTGTACGAGTGTATGAGTACTATATATATGACTATGAGTGTGCTCATAAAGCAGCACAAATAAAACTGTCGACGATTGTAAGGCACAACTCACACAGCCAGACAGACACACAGATACACTGTGTGGCATGTGGCAGCCACAAAGACTGGTGTGCAGCAGCAGGAGGAAGAGGATAAAAAATCAGTTGAATTGCCAGCAGAGCGGTGGAGTGAAGAAAACAGCTAGAAACCGAGGAGGTAAGGAGGCAAGGAGGAGGAGGCGATGCAATTGCGCTGTGCCAACTGCTGCACTGGCACAGGAAATATTATCCGCATTGGCAAAGCATCTTAGCCAAGTCAGAGTGAAAAATACACTGAAAGAGACAGACTGAAACAGAAAGAAAATAGAAAGAGATGATGAGAGAGAGAGGGTAAGGGAGATAGAGATGGAGATGGAGACAGGACAAAGCGTAAAAGCGGCCAAGTGAATTTCTCAAATACAAATTCAAATGGCAAATTGACAAATGAACCTTCAGAGCATTTTACGTTTTCATTGTGAGCATATTTGTGTCTGCCTCTCTCTCTCTTGCCACTGCACTCTATTACAACTATATCGCACCCTCTTTCACTTACTTTCTGTATGTGTGTAGGTAATTCAGGCATTCGCAGTTTTTGCTTTTTGCAGCATTGAGCAAATTTCGCATTTGCCTCATTTTCAAGCTTCTTTACTTTGAAGCGTAAACAAAAAAAGCACAAAAAAAAATAGAGAAAATAAGGGAAGAAGGGAAGAAGGGCATTAGCGGGGATGGAAAAAAAATAGGGAACCATTCGACAGGCTTTTGATGCTGATTTTGTAAAGATGCCTTTGACTGCCAGTAAGAATTAAGAGAATAGTAAAGGAAGAGAAGTAAAGAGCTGTAGGGGAGGGTTGAGGGGGTGCATCTCATTGTTGTGTTGTGCTGTTGTTCTGTGTGGCACAAGTGGCATGACTTAGTCCCTACCTCTCCGCTACCTCCCCCCTTTTTAGCACACCACGTTGAACAACAAATTACAAATTGTAGTTGATGGGCGATTTTAAAGCTACCTCTATAGGCCATTTTCATTGACCATTGTTTGGCATTCAACTACTACTACCACCATTAACCGGTCCGGAGTCTCTGTAAATAGAGATTACCAATAAGCCAACTACAATTACAGTCACAACACCAACAAAAGCAGCAGCAACTACACAATGCGCATTGTTCATGAAAATGATTCTTTCTCTCTCTTTCTCTCTCTCCCTCTTCCTCTCTGTATACCTCAAATTCTTATACATATACCACTTGAGTTTTAAGAATTTAAGCAGCTGCAGAAACTTTCAATGTACGGATAAACTCTTGATAAATCCGATTAGTGTTGTGCTTTTAGCTTTATTTACTAAAATTTACTTTTTATATCATGTTAAAAACAACAAAACTCAAATTTTTATTAGAGTTTTTATAGACTTTATTTTACTATATTAAATAGATGTTTCCAAACTTAATCATTGACTTAATCTGTAGTAGGAAACTAATATTGATTTATTTACTTTATAAAATAATATAGTAAGTAACCTCAGCATTGAAATTATAAAAGAGATTTAATTGATGTGGGCTTTAATGAAAGAATTATAAGACTTTTTAAAATACACAACGAGTCTGGCTGTGTTTTCCAATCTTTTAAAACTTTAGCATTTAAAACAATTAATTTTAATATATAAAAGTAACTAATAATCATATCTTTAATAAGCTAATATAATACACTTTAAACACTATTAAAATTTTTCGTACTTCTTCTGTTTTTTTCTAGCCAAAAACTAGATTTAAATGCTTGAGGCCGCAACACTGAACGGAAGTAACTAAACGGGAGTGAAGTGTGAAAGGACTGAAAGGACTGAAAGGAAGTAAAAGGAAGGCGAATAAAAAATCAATACGAATCGTAGTCGTAGTCGTTGTTGTAGTCGAAGTCGAGTGCATCGAGAAAAATTTCGCTTTGTGCCAAAAGTATCCAAAGTGGCGAGTAATGTGTAATGGAGCACTTTTTGCCAGAGACGGCAACATGATGTGAAACATGGCAATCGAATCAGCCAAAGCCATTTAGAGTCATCAATTGGCGGGGTCGCGACCAGACCAGATCAGGCCAACACTGCTGAGGACTGCAGAAGCAGCGGGACAAATGCACAGCATGGCAGCAAATGGAATCAGAAGGAGTAGTAGAAGTAGTAGCAGTGGTAGTTGTAATGGTAGTGGGAGGAGCCATAGCAGTTGGAGCAGAAGCAAAAGTAGATGCAGCATTCAGTTGCCAGGTAAGTTGTTTTTTACTGTGTGCCAAATAAAACAAAGGGTCGTCAATCATTACACGTCTGTTTTGATATGCATTCTCTGTTCGAATTTCTTTGTCTCTATCAGTTTGGAGGCAGCTGTTGTGGTTGCTATGCTTAACCTGCCTCATCCACTGGGGCTGTGGAGATGATTGGTCGCAGAGTTGTGCCTCCAACTGTACCTGCAAGTGGACCAATGGCAAAAAGTCAGCCATTTGCAGTTCCCTGCAATTGACGAGCATACCGACCACACTGAGCACTGAGTTGCAGGTGCTGGTGTTAAATGATAATCATATACCATATCTGAATCGGGAGGAATTCTCCGCATTGGGTCTGCTCAATTTGCAACGCATTTATCTAAAGAAATCCGAGGTCCAATACATACACAAGGAGAGTTTTCGCAATCTAAAGATTCTGGTCGAAATTGATCTGTCGGACAATCGACTGGAGATGCTCGACAAGGACACATTTATGGGCAATGATCGTTTGCGTATCCTGTATCTAAATGGCAATCCACTGAAGCGTTTGGCCGCCTATCAGTTTCCCATTCTGCCGCATCTGCGCACTCTGGACATGCACGACTGTCTGATCTCCTACATAGATCCCATGTCGCTGGCGAATCTCAATCAGTTGGAGTTTCTCAATCTCAAGAACAATCTGCTGGAGAGTCTCAGCGAATATGTGTTCCAGCACATGATCAATCTGAAGACACTCTCCCTCGAGGAGAACCCGTGGCAGTGCAATTGTAAACTACGCAAATTTCGCACCTGGTATGTGAGCAGTCGCCTCAGTTCGGTGAGTCTGGTCTGCAAGGGACCACCGGCCCAAAAGGATCGCAGCTGGGACAGCGTGGACGAGGAACTCTTTGGCTGTCCACCGCGCGTCGAGATCTTCAACAACGAGGAGGCCAACAACTTTGAGGTGGGCAGCAATACCACCCTATGCTGCCTGGTCTATGGTGATCCGTTGCCCGAGGTCACTTGGGAGCTCAACGGCAAGATGCTGGACAATGATAATGTGTTGTTCGACTCGGAGAGCATTACGTCCGACAAGATGTGGCACAATCTAACCGTGTTCAATATGAGCAGCCTGGACGCAGGCACCTACACCTGTACGGGTGCCAATCTCATCGGTTCGATGACTCAAAACTATAGCATCTATCTGAGTGAGATAGTGCAGCATGTGCTGGAGAAGACACCGGAGACATTCTGGTACTTTGGCCTCATCATGGGCATCTTTGGCACCGTCTTTCTGCTCATCGCCATCTCGTTTGTGGTCTGTCTTTGCAAGCGGACGACGCGACAGCATCGACATGCCAACAAGGCGGGCGTCAAGTCCAGCGTTAGCTTCAACGATCAGGAGAAGAAGCTGCTGGACTCGAGTGTCACGACTACAACAAATGATCGTGGCGATAGTTATGGCATCGATAACAATCCTAGTTCGATAAATAAGACCGATTCAACGCTGGCATTCAATCAAATTGAGATTCATGCGGTGGAGAATCAGTATCGTCAGCAGCAGCAACAGGGTGCTAGCAGTCAGCAGGCACAGGGTGGCCAGCATATGAGACAGCAGCTAATGACGGTCAAGGATCCCACCTGTGGTATGATAAGCGTACCCACCTCTATGGCCAACTATCAGCATCAGCATCCACATCACCAGCATCAGCATCAACATCAACATCAACACCAGCTGCAACACCAGCATCAGCATCAACATCAGTTGCAGCATCCGCATCAGCTGCAACATCACTCGCACGGACACTCGCAGCTATCGGAGGAGTTTCCGCTGAATGTGGGCGTGTTCCCGCCACCGCCGGAGTTCTGCTCCAACATTGTGCCGAATCCCAGTTTTGGCAACATCTTTATACGCGTCTCTGTCACTCAGGACATGTTGGATGGCGCCGACATCAACATGTATCCCGATCTGCTGAACATCCCCAAGCGTCTGCAGGATGTGCAGTGCACCGGCGTTACAGCAGCGGTGGATCCTGCCGCCTCCAGCAGTTCCAGTGATGGCCAATTTGCCACCTTGCCACGCCACACGACTCGACGTGGCATACTCAAAAAGGATCCCTCGCTGCAGCCAGCGAATCTGTATCCCCACGATGAGATTGTTACCTACAACATGGAAACGGGCGCCTATCATAGCAGCGGCGGCGGCGGCGGTGGTGGTGCCGGTGAACTGCCGCTGCCACCACCACCACCACCGCCAGCGGTGACAGCTGTGGTGCAGTGTCATCATCCCACGACCGCTGTGCCAGTGTCCTCCGCTAATTGTGCGAGTTGCATTAACAATGCGCCATCCTCTGCCTGCAACACGCCGCCCCTTTCGGAGGCGACTCCCCTCCGGCCGCTGAGCAAGAGCAACACTACAGCTAGCGGCGGCGTAGGAGCTGGCGTAGGGGCAGATAGCTCCGCCTATCCCAAGTACGACAACATGGGACGCAGAATCACAGCGAGTGGAGCCTTGGGCAACTCGACATTATCCCTGCCGGATGAAACAGACGAGACTCTATTCAATGAGTCCGAACAACAGTCGAGCCAAGGGGAGGAGGAATCCACAGCGGAGCATCATCAGATGCAGTCAGCAGCGGAGTCAGCGTCGGTGGGCGGGGGCGGTGCCGTGGACAAGGGCGGTGGCGAGTTTGTGTCCCTCTAGTATTACGGAACGCAGGTGTAAATAGCGGTCAATAGATTGTGCTGACAGGCAGACAGACAGACAAACAGACAGACAAATAGATAAAGCAAAACCCCAATCGAATTCAATCCAGCAATAACTAAACCACTTTGGCAATCCTTTTGTTCATATCATGTACTAGACGGGAAAATACCCCAGAAAAACCAACTAATCTACACAATCTATTGACTGTCCTGGCCCAAGGACTCGTGGCAGCATTCCAAGAGCAATTTATGCAGAATCAAAATAAAGCAAAACCCCAAGTAAATTAATAGAAAATATGAGAATATGAGAATATGAGAATGTTATGTTAACAAACCAAGCAAGGATTAATTGATTGATTTTATTACCACTCTTATGCTCATAAGTAGTTTAATTAGTATATATATATACATAGATCCATGGTAACCCGATTCCTAATACATAGATGCAATCCACAGATGTTCACAGCTCCACATTGTGGCATACATTTTGGTACTCGTAGTTGTCTAATTTGGTAATTAATAAATGGTAAATGTTTGAAAACTTTAGACCAACAAACAAAGCAAAGAAACCGAAAAACTATTCTCCATAATGTGTACAAATCTTAAGCATATTGAAATCTGCCAAATATTGGTTTTTAGTTCGATACATATAGTATATATATATATATATATGTATCTATATATTTTAGCGCTAGCTTTCACATTTCTTGCTCATTGTATAATCCTCCCGTAGCAAAGTAAAGTAAAGTATATACCTATAGCATTAGAGATTCCAAGTATTCTACCTGATATATATATATATATAAAATATTTTCCAAAAATATATATATACTTTTAGCCCAGATATGGCATTTGATGAGTATAGATTATTATTATGAATTTTTTTAAGTTCAACTCGTAGCTTAATTAGTCGAATCCCCTATCGATATAGTATAACTTGTATATATGTGTGAATAGATTTCAATTCTGATCAAAAAGAATTTTTAAAATTAAAATTGTTTTAAAGCCCAGCTCAATAACTCGAAACGAATGCCAAAATGTTTTTAAAAAATAGTGTATGTTTTAACATGTTGAAAATACTATATATAAAAGTTGTTATGCTTTTAATTTACACATAGTATAAACTCTCTCTTCCATTAAGAAAATGTACTGTTAAGTTATTCACACATTATTCTTGACTAATGTATGCTCATTTCTGTCAATTACCTGCGGCATTCGAAACTATTTGATTGGAAATGAAAATAAACCAAATACTTATTCAATGTATATTATTGATCTAACATCTAAATGCAGAATTAATTAATTACTGGTGCACTACCACACCCCACCCCACTCACCCCTTAGCCCTTTAAAAATGATGTAAAAACAATAAACAGTTCGAGGGAGTAGTGGGTGGGTGGGTGCGAATGGGCGTGGCATCTGATTGTTTGATTATTCGGGCATATAAAATATATTTTACTAATTATAATAAAATATGCATAAAATACATGTACATAGTCCGAATCAGCATCAGAGTCACTTACAGCTGACAGATGATAGTGTACTCGTATCTGTAATGTGTATCAGCAAATCGTATACAGTATTTAGATATATATAATATATAGTACTATATATATGTACGTATGTATGTCCCATACTACTTTTAAGCCTACAAAAACGCAGCGTATATTAAAACTTTTGTGTAGAATGTTTACAACTCGAGCTTGATAATGTAAATGTAAATTATAAATTTATAATCTGTAAGTACATAAAGCCATTAATGCATATACATATAGACATATATATGTATGTATGTGCAGCTAATTGTAATATGCATGCGAATTTACTCCAACTTGCTGTGCGAATCTATTTGCGATTTGCAAAGAACTTGCATCTATATATACTATATATATAGCATACATATACGAATTATAATACAAAACGACAACCAAAAAATTGTATGCATAAATATAAATCCACTTACACACACACACAAACACCAACATATACACATAAGCAAATATTTACACAACCCAGCGACACGCCCACTTTTTGATATTTTGTGGGCAAACGCTCAAAGGGAATTTAATGTTTTGTTTTTTGATATCAAAATCATCAACGCAAAAGGCAAATAAATTTATATATATATATAGTAACTGGTATATATAAATTTATATATATATTAAAAATACATATGTATGTAATTCAATTGCACGTTATACAAACAACAACAACAACAAAAGTAACGACAAGAAAATTAAAAAAACAAAATTAAATTAAAAATGCAAAGGCATAAAACATAACATAATAATAATAAAGAAATAAATAAAAATAAAAAACAGCAAACAATAGAGATAAATGTCAGTAAATAGTGAATTTTTTCCTTCAGATCTCATAGTTCTCCAAAAAGTTTATACGTATACTTAATGCCTAGAAGCTGCACGATAGATTAAGCTCAGTGTAAACAACATGCATAGATGACAAACAAAATTAAATTAATTACTATTATTTTACACAAAAACACACACAACACACACCACCACACAGAGAAATTCATAAGTTTCGCTCAGCATTTCTATGGTTTTTCCATTAGTTTGTGGAATTGAAATTCAGTGAATGAATGAAACTTTCACTTGCATGCTTTGGCGTAGACATGAGCTCATCAAGTATACGCAGTGTAAACCCAATTAAATGAAACTTCAAATAACTCGCACACACACACACACACACACACACAGAAAGCTCTACAAAGCTTTGTAATTCCCCTATTTGTAATTTTTTTTTTTTTTTTGGTTTTAAATAATTTTAACTAATTAAAATGTGATGGAAACCAAAATGCCAGAAACGAAACAAATCTCTGGAACGCTATGCTTTTCAATAAACTTACAAACAGTTGCACTCATTCCAACACTCACTCACATAGATACACTCATTCCCACACTTACTCACTCACTCTCACTCACTCAGTCAGTCACTCACTCAGTCACACACTTGTAGTGCAGGACAGATTAAATGCGCTAAAGCAGCGTTGCGATTGTAACAAATATAATTTTAATTACTGTGCTTAGCATGCTGCCTGCCGCATGCCACATGCCGCATACTGCATGCTGCATGCCACACACAAAGGCGGATAGGCACATTGAAAGCCAATGATGTAAACACACACACAAAATAAAAAAATAAAAAAATGGAAAGATACACAGCAACCTACATTAAATAAATGCATTCAATTACATAAACAAGTGCAAAACATGCAAATGTGAAGGACATGAAATTTTTGTAATGAAAATAGAATTGCAAATGCAAATGCAAATGCTAATGGAAGTGGAAATGGGAATGAAAATGGAAAACCTTGTTTGTACAATATGATGTAATGCTGCAAATAAATACAAGTAAAAGAAATCTTTCAACAGTTTTTTTTGCACATAACTGTCGATATTTGCCAATTGTGTAATTGTGAAATATGCGAAATTCGTAATGGTTCAAACGAGTCCTGCAACAGGAACAAGGGACCCACTCAGCTGTGCTGCATAGGATCCCAAAAGTTAGCTAATGTTGTTGTGCTTAATCCGACTGTATGAAAAGCTGAAGCTGAAAGACTGTAAAGCCTACGATTCATAAATTTGTTAACTTAGTTCAAGTTTGTTTAAAATAAATTTGATTTGTAGCTTTCGTTTTGTATGAAAACATTTTATTTAAGGCACGGAAACTTGGCCAATAGCAGTCGAGCAGCTGCACTGTAGTTTTCCGGGTTTGGTTTGAATTTACAATCACACATGATGAACATAAATAACAAGTCATAACACATACACACACTTTAGCGCAAGAAAATGGAAAAACCTCACGTAATACATGAAAATAGCATTATTCTTTGGTACATAGATTGTCAAGCTTTACCACACACACACTATATAACATACATATATATAATGATTATTATGATTATTATTATTAAATTATTAACATAGATGCGATAATAACGAAACGAACACAATGAGAAACATATATATTAAACAAAAACAAGAAACCACAAAAACAAAAACAACCAAAAATAAAATGAATGAAAACTATAAAAGAAAACAAAAACACGCCCTGGCTTTTTATTTATTAACCATAAGTCACGTAGTGTATGCGCAATTTGTATATTATGCATACGCAGTGTGGGACAAATGAAGCCATTAAGTAGCGGCGTTAATTATGGCATCTGTTGGCATAACTTTCGTTTGACATTTTGACCCGCCGAGCCACTCAGTCAGGCAGCTATCCAAGCAGCAGAAGGGGGTTAATCAATTTGACGTTTGGTTTTGGTTTTTTTTTTCCAACTGGCAACTTCCTGTCGTGTCACACACACACGCACACTCACACTTTTCAGCTAATCTGCATAATTTGGCCAGAAGAGCCAAGAAGAAGAAGGATATCCTGCTGCTGCTATCACTTGTTGATCCAAAAGTTTTAAACTGCTTTAAGTGGCAACTGCAACGGTGCACAAATTTCCGTTGCAAGTTTCCTCTTTTCCTTTACGATTTTCATTTTCCATTTCCATTGCACATACGCTTACAGAGGGTATAGTGTATTTGTTATAAGGTTGGTAACCCATGGAAGGAGGAAAGTATATGCTATATGCTTGAACAGCAAAGATAACCGAGTAGTTATAGCCGTGTCCGTTTTATGGAACAATTGCTTAGATCGGATTACTCAATCTTATAGGATTACTTTCATAAAACGCAACTGTCAGAAGATGTATTGGCTTAAAATTAACACTTATTTCGTTCAAATCCGACTACTATATCATTTAGCTACCTTGGGAAAAATCTTTTTAAAATAAATAATAATAATAAAATAAAAGGTAAGAAAAACTTATCTATTTTGCAAGGAATCTAAACCAAATTCACTCTAAACACATTCACGGTAATTATATTTAATATGCACTTAATTTCATTCAAATCAGACTACTATATCATTTAGCTAACTTAAAAAAAATCTGTTATAAATAAAAGGTAAGAAAAACTTATCTATTTTGTAAGGAATCTAAACCAAATTCACTCTAAACATAATCAAGGTTAATATATTTAATAACCACTAAATTTCTTTCAAATCAGACTACTATATCTATTATATAAATAACATTTTCGATGATTCTGCAAGGGTATCAAAATTTTCTTTTCGTTCTCTTTTAGTTATCCATTTGGAATTTTCGCATTTTCATTAACGTTTTAAGTTGGCATGTTTGCGCCTTGAATGATGCAACTAAACTCACATTTTCCAGCATTTCCGCGCTTAATCTCCGCCACTTCCATGTGACGACACTGCAGACACGTCACCTAACAAAATGTTGCAATAATGACTACCAAGGGGTGTTGATAGAAACACAGGGGGGGGTGGGTGTAGGTGGTTGGAGGTGGATGGTGTGAAGGCAATGAGGTCGTAGAACTGAAAAGCGTAATAACATTTTCATCTTAATGCACTCAAAACACATTTAGTCAAAGTTGCTTGCATCTGCTTCAGAGAACGACGTCAGCATCCGGTTGGTGGTGGTTGGTGGTGGTGCTACTGCTGCTGCTGCTACTGTGGTGACTGCGGCAATGTGTAACCACCAAGTCAGTCCAATCCGCATCACATGTGGAATGGGATGTGGCCATCAATGGCTTGCCTCTCGTCTTGCCACGACTTGGCTTTGGCTTGGCTTGGCTTCATTTGCCAAGGATGCGAATGCAAGCATGTACATATGTGTGGGTGTAGATGTGTGTGTGTTTTTAGTCCTCCAGAGATTGAAACGCATTGAGCACGTAGCGTTTGCAACCGCAACACCCCATTTGCCACCACCCACATCCAATGCGGCTGACTCTGCTGCACTTTTTTCCTATACCTTACGTATGTAACATTCATTTTTGACAAGCATAATTTGCGGTTTGGCTGCAGACACGAAATGCTGCGCGCCTTTTGGGAAATGGCAGAATGGGAAAAGGGGAAAAGGGGAAATCGGGAAATGGGGAAAAGTGTGCAAAACATGGCAACTGCCATGATATTTACGTTTATTTACAGTTCTCCTGGAGCCTGGCCACTCTTCTAATGCAAAAATGATGCACTGCAGCAGCGGGCAGATTGAATCGTTCAAATAGCACACACACATGCATTTAATGCAGCAGATATAGAAATAGATATAGATAGATAGAAGTGGGAAGTTGGAAGTAAAAGTCTCATCCAGCTGCAGTGGCAATGAAAGTTTTCAGAGCAGCAGCAGCAACGACAACACCAACAACAGTAGCTAAAATAAATCTGTTTGCCAAACAGTTATTGCTCTTGTTTTCAATGCTCTTCCACCCACACAGCACTAGCAGCAGCAGCAGCAGCCTCAGCATCAGCATTAGCTCCTTGCTCTTCCTTGCTTGCTCTCTGCCTGGCAATGTGTGCGCTCATTTTATGCCCGCTCTCTTCTTGGCAACCGCTCAATAATTGCCAATGCCTTGCTGGTCACTGAAGTGCCCGTTCTCTCCCTCTATATCTTACTCTTTTCCCCTCTAATGGCGCAGGTGGTGCAAGGCTTTCTATATATTCAATGCAAGCGATTATGCAAGTTTTACAGACTGAACTCGACTTCACTCGACTCGACTCCAGTCGATGCCTGGCAGCCTGGAGGCAAATGTTAGAGCAGAGATCTACTAAATGAAATTCAATATGTGTAATAAATGGCATGCGTCTCACTCTCTCTCTCTCTCTCTCTCTCTCTTCCTCTCTCCCTCACCATCTCTCTTTCGGCAAACAAACAATTTTGCTTAAAACCTTTATGCCACATCCGTTCTGGTCACTGTGGGCACCCCATTGCTAGGCCAGAGTACCAAGCAATTTATATGCCTTCAAACGAACTAAAATCACACCACAGCAAAGACTTTGCTTGGGCTCTGTTTGTTTGTATATACCCTGTAATTACCGCATGGGCTGTTTAGTGTCTGCACTTGTTACATTTTAACTCTTACTCTTGACCAAAGAGATACTGTTAGTTTAAGTTTTAGCACTACGAAACGTCTATTGAGACGAAAAAAAAGCTGGCAGCTTAAGCTAGAACAGGTGAAGCAAAGGGGGGTATGTATAGGTGAAAACATACATATGATGGGCAGTCCTCGCAAGGGACGAAAGCAGTAGCCAAAAACACACATGCATACTTATGTACATATATTATCATGTATTGGATTCTTTTCGCAGGCTTTAAGCGTTTTTTTTTTACTATTTATTTAAGTTTTTTAAATTTTCATATTTCTTTTAATTATTTAAAGGAAATTATATTTTTAATTTGTATAAAAATAAATTTAAGTCAACTTAATACGCATTTTTATTTATTTGTATCGACTATTTGGTAACAAGAATTAATTTATTTTAGAAAAAATTATATACGCTTAGTTCCATTTATAAATTGTTTTGTAAATAACTAATTTTTTTATAAATTCAATCATAAAAAAATATTCTAAAAGAGTTTATTTTTTTTTTAATAACATTAATACAATGATAATAAATAATAAAAAAAATATTATAAATAACCTTTTGTTTTAAATGAAACTAATATAATATTTAAAAATTTATTTTAGTTTTAATTTTTGTAGACTAAATTTTGACTTAAATACAAATTTAAACTACTTTTCATAACGTATTCAAAAATAATAGGAACTAAAAAATAGTTACTAAATTTCGACTTTGATGTTTTAATACTGATCCATTAAAATTGTATATTGCTGGGATTCAAAAATGTTATCTGGTAAAACTCCAGTAAGTTGTTATAACTTCTGAAATATTCAATTTTCTATTACATACAGCGTATGTGCAAGTCGATCACTAAGAACAATCGGCAACTCAATTGTTTTTCGTCGTTTCTCTTGGAAAATCGAAATCAATATGCCCACTGCTTAAAGGTGCATTCCACCGCATATGGTATGTACACGTATGTACGCATTGCCCCATGGCTTTTGGAGTGTGTGAGAGGTATGCGGCATGTGGCGTGTGGCAAGGCCCCCTTGGCTGAGCATTGATTAAAGTGCTTCGCTTGCAAATTTATGTTCCAAATATTAACCGAATTGCTCCCCGAGGAACACTCCCGCAATAGCCGAATATATAAAAAACAAACAAACTTTTTCTGAAACAAACAGAGAAAAAAAGGCCAAAAGAACTTTGTTGTTTTTTTTAACAGTTTTTGGATTTTGGAATACAAATTATGTTAGTAATCTCCATTTATTGACATGTTGCCACCAGCCAGCAGGTACACAACACACAAATGTAACCATGTGTCTGTATTATAGTGTATATATAGTATATATATGTATATATATCGGACTCTGTCCGTGTAAGGACTGCTTAAGTGGAGACCTTTATGCATGGGGTTTTCAGGTTCAAGTGGGACAACCTTTGTATTTTTTTTTTTTTTGCTCTTTTCTTTGGCCAAAGGAAAGACTAAGAGTACAAAGTGGGTGGCTGGGAAAGAGTGTCCCCGAGCAGCAGCAGCAGCTTATCGCTTATCACTCGCCATGAATATATGAAAATTGCTGTTATTTAGCACAGAATAGTTGTACAGTAACTCAGTCAGAAAGGCTGTTGAATCGACAAACTTGTAGAAAGTTTTTGCGAGAGTTCAATTTGGAAATTACTTATAGACAAGGACTGCGTCAATTTACACACACCAAGCACTTTTAAAAAGTGCAATGGTCTATTAAGTACGTCATAAAGAATGTGTGTGGCAGACAAAAGCTTGAATATTTGCAACATATCAACAGACGAATCAATGTAGTCATTTTGGTATATATGTTTTTAAGAGCTAGAGTCACCAAATTGGTAACTACGTTCGTCTAACATATGTATACTGCAATCAGATCAAACAAATGGAGTCGAATAACTTTAGAAGTTGTAGAGAAATCTTATACAGATAAAACTGAGTATATGATATCATATTCTATATCCATTGAAATGATGTATGTTTCAATTTACAATATCTTCTTTATCTATTGGTCTTTGATTAAAGTGGGATATGATATTTTAACTATTGTTGCTATTGCAGCTGATCAGGAATAATATAGTATATATGTACATACATATACATTTCAAAATCGGCGAAACATTCTTCGGCCTGTTGCATTAACTTGGTATACCCAGCCGCACAGGGTAAATCGAAATTTTCACAAGTATTATTATTGGACACTAAGAAGAAATATACAAAAAATACATTAAAATAGTTATTTTAAATATTAGAAAATATATATATAATGTATCTGGAGGATTAAGAAATATCTTAACTCTATAATATATGTACATATATGTATAAATGATTCTCTTAAGATATTAATACTTTACCAGTCTAGTATTGAGTACGAATTTCTATAAACTATAGTTAAATAAGTAATAAATTTATTTTACCAACAAATATTAATTATCCATGTATTTACGCTTAATTGTTCTAATTTTGTCAATTAAAACAATTAAGGCAACAATGAATTTCATTTCATGCAATTAACATAAATTACTGCAATATAACCCAAATAAAATAAATATGTTTTATTATTTGTTTATTATGCATACACAAATTTTTTTTTTTAAATATATGTATACAAATATTTATGTACATATGTATGCATGTGCATAATAATATGTTCAATACATGTGTTGTATGATACAACTTGTATCATAATCAATGACGAGCACGTCGAACACATGGGTTTTGCATTAAGAGAGCATCATCAAAATGCTAAGAGATTTGTCCAACCACTCACTGTGCACAAAAACAAGAGAGCGGGAGAGCGAGCGAGATGGCGTGTAGAAATTGAGCGTAAGTAAGCACCGCACCGTCAACATCTGACTGACACAGGCGAAAAACAATTTGAGGCGAATTCATTTTCATTCGTTTTGCCGACGCATTTGAGGAGATTGGTATTTTTTTGTGCGGCAAATTTGCTGCTGCTAAAATGTAAAATAAATACATAATAAAAATCTAAAGTACATTATTTATAAACAACTAAATGGAATAGCAAAGAGGCAAGCAACCAAATGCAACAATTGTGAATGCATAACAAATAAACAACGTGTGACTTCCATATTGGCTTCAGTTGGCAGCAAAACTACAAGAAAAAGTCATTGGTAAGACTCTTTTTTTTTTATTGTCGTTGTGCCTGCACATGGACAGACATACAGACATGCAGGTACAACAATATGTGTGTTCAATGTTTGTTTTTATCTTGTATACATTTTTTTTGCAGTTGCACGTAGCAGCAACAGCAACAACAACAACAGCAGCAACCACAACACAGCAGCAGCAGCAACAAATACAACAACAAAGACGAAGAGAAACGTAAATGGGAGAAAACGCAGTGCACATTATTTTGTTGGCCTGCTAAAGAGCAGCAGCAGCGCAGCACGAAGCAGCAGCAGAAAGCAGAAAAGCGTGAAAGTAAAGCGGACGCTGAAAAGCAAAGAAAAAAATACTATTTTCAACAACAACAATCAAGTGTTATTCATGCTGCTCACTGTCTGGCATGTATAGGCATTAATATTCACTCAGCCCTGGTAAGTGCGTATTCTCTGTTTTGCAGCCCTGCCAAATGACATACACAAAGCAAAGCGCAGCATCATAACGAGTGTCATACTCTCGTTTACACCGTAGCGAGTGTTTTAATTGCCTCTCTTGGGCAAAGAACAAAACCACAGTAGAATACGGTTATTGTGTTATGTTATAAGCATTTAGAAAATTTAAAATTATCTGCTAGATATAATGTTATTTTCTCAAGTGTCAACATAACCGGATGCTGCTGTACTTGTTTTAGAAAGTAGCTAAGCTATATGGAGTTTTCTTTAAAGCTCATTCGCTCTTAAGCATACGAGAGAGCAACAGCTGAATACAATCCACAGCG
The DNA here is from genome assembly GCA_035047385.1 of Drosophila tripunctata. NCBI lineage: Eukaryota > Metazoa > Arthropoda > Insecta > Diptera > Drosophilidae > Drosophila > Drosophila tripunctata. Next base: position 1,721,633 of record JAWNPS010000100.1, read on the forward strand.
AGCAGAAAGTAACGAGTAACAGTGCTCATGTGGAACGTAGCTTATTTCAACGAGTGTTAAACTTTCCTGAATTTTATTAAAATAGTTTCTTAAGAAGTTAAAACTTAAAAAATTGTTTAAGAGTTAAAAAATTGCAAGTTTTATGATTACTTTTCTATATAGTGTTAATAACGACACCATTTCGTTGCAGACTTGTTGTTGATGCCCCACATGGATAGCAGTGACGACGACGACAGTGGCAAGTCAATACCTCGTCCCATCTATGAGGCCACATCCGCCATCGACAGTCCACCGCCGCATCTGCTATCTTCCGTATTCGGATCGGTTGTTGGCAATGATACAATGGAACCTTTACCCAACAAACGCTTGAAATATGTGGTCAGTTCACCGCCCAATTCAGCCAATGGCAGCAGCTCATCCAACTCGAGTGCATGGCCGAGCACTGCAGCTGCATCGGGTGGCGATCCTGGAGGTCATGCCTCGCTAACGATGAAGCTGACCAAGGTGAGCGCAACAACAACAACGACGAGTTCCCAGCAGCAGAGTGAAGTGAAACCCGCCAATACATCGACACCCAAACCTGATGGTGGCAAGCAGCGCTACACCAAGGAGATGATTGCACTGCAGCGTTCCCACAATGCTTCCGAGGTGCTCTCCGGCTTTGTATCGGACAGTGCCAAGTTGAAGCGACGCAAATCCCGCACCATAGCTGCCCAGCTGATAAAGCAGTCCTTGAACCAATCCGCCGAACCACTCTCCACCACCACAACAACAGCAAGAAAAGTCGCACTGAAGCGTAGCAAGAGTATTCCGGCTCCGCTAGTGGACTCCGACTCGGAATGGCATCAGGAACCCGAGATACACACACGCCCAAAGGCTAAACTCTTGCACAAAAAGAAGCAACGAAATCTGTCGGTGGATCACGATGAGGTTGTGCACGACATGTTAACCGATGCACTCAGTGGGGCGGAGGAGGAGAGCAATAGTAATCCGCCCAGCTATGTTAGCAGCATGAGAGATCGATTTCGATCCCGCAGCAAAACCGTATCGCTGAGCAGCGAAGAACGACAGCCCCGACGTGGTAATCTTCGTTCGGAGAACGAAGAATTTGCTCGCAAGCATAATGCGTTTCTAGATCGTGTCATCAACGATACAGTCGGTGATGAAAAGCAATCCCAGTTAGCCCAAGATCCAGATGCAAGCATACACTGGCGTTCGACGGCTGATACAGATCCCAATATCTCCATGTACTCGGATGTCAGTGAGTCCAAGACTCTCTTATCCACCACCAATGCCATGGAGGAGGTTGAGCAGCGACTGGGTGAAATCTGGCGAGCACCACCAAGAGTAAGTGATTAATTTATTCATTTGAACTCTATAAAGAACTCTCGAATTAACTTTTTAACTCTTTTATAGGATGGTTGGGATCCGTTTTGTTGGAAGTGTCGAGATAGCGGCAAACTGATGCCCTGCTCCAAATGTCTGCGTTCCTATCACACTTTCTGTGTGCGTCCCGCAACCACAAAGTTCGATGGCAGCTGGAAGTGCCCGGAGTGTGTACTAACCGAAAGCGCCCCCAAGCGGTAATTGAGAGTAACTTTGAAATTAGTTTTATACATTTTAAAGACTTTTCATTCATTCGCTCGTTTCACAGGCCACGTCGCAGTGAAGTTTCCGTGGATCTGCTCAGTCAGCTGCTCTCTTTCGCTCTTGAGCGCATGAAACTGGTGCGAGGGGTAAGTAAAGAGCAGACATATATATGTATGTATACATACTAACACTCTACACGCTAGCTAGCTAGCGTATCCCGATCCGATTCATTATCTGTCTGTTGTGTGAGTCTACATTTGCTGTCGTTTCAAAAATCACGCGAAATTATTTGGCACACGTACATATAACAGCGACGTATGCTTGTGCTTGAGTTGTGCTGTCGCTCTCTCTTTAAACTACAAAACATACATTATGTATGTACGTAGTTGCTCTCTCTTGCACTGGTGATACGCAGTGTCGTCGTCGTATAGACACCTGAATATGTGTCTCAATCTCGTTCACGTTCTCGTTGCTTCTGCTGCATTTGCTCTCTTTCGTCGCTGTGGTTATGCATAAACAGTATGTAAATACTCAATTATATCATGTTAAGGACACTCACTCACTGTTGATTATATAAGTGTATCAATTGAATTGTCTTTGGTTTATATTTAGCAGAAAACTGCTACACTGCTAAACTGCTAACACACACAACTTATGCAATTTATATACTACATATTTTAATTGTACTTTTTACACATCTTAATGGCGGCTTGAAATATTATTATTTTGTAGTCGTAAATGGCCTCAATATTATGCTCAAACATGAAACAGAGGCTCTCTTTGTGTCGAGAGAGGAAGTGAGTGAGTGGGAGTGAGTGAGTGAGAGTGGGGAGCCCATAAAGAATCTAATTAATGCCACTTTTGCGTTTCGTCCGTTAAGTATGCTTAAAATGTGCGAGGAATTAATTAATTAATTTAATGTAACTGCTGCTAACTGCCAACAGCTAGCTAGCTACATAGATGAGCGTTAAAAACAATTACAAAGTCTAAACCACAGACAGACAGGCAAATGGACAAGTGATTGTACTCCCCCCCCCACACACTCCTTCTCACTCGTATATACATACATATCAATGTAATGCATTACCGCATAAACATTCATTTTCATACCAGTTGATATGTTCCAATTGGAATGGCAACAGGAAGAAATAAGCAAAAACACCACGCGAAATAAAGAAGTGGAAGAAGAAGAAGAAGCAGCTAACGAAGCAAACAGCAAAATAATTCAGCCACAACAGCAGCAGCAACGGAGGTTGTGGTGGAGCAGAGCAGCACAATGGCGCAATTTTTTTATTTGCCTGCTCTTGCGCTCACATTGCCGCTGCCGCTACCGTCACCGTCGCTGCCTCTGCTTTGTAATTTGAGGTTAGATACGCTACACACTCACAAAGAGCAGCAGTTGGGTGAGAGAGAGAGAGTATTTGACTGCTGTGTTACCGCTCTCTTTGCAACCCAGCAGCATTGTTGTTGTGCCAGTCAAACTTGTTTGTTTACTTATAACAAAACGCAAACTCTCTTCGCCGCGCTCTTTAGCGGCGAATTGCTGGCTGCTGGCTGCTAATAACTAACAACAACAACAACAATACTCAAACATACATGATTGCTCATTTTTATTTCATGTCTTTTGCTTTTCCTGTTCTGCAGATTTACAAACTACGTGCGCCGCAGGAAATTCTGCCGGGCAGCTACAGCAAATACTTTGTGAATCCGGTGAGTTTTGACAGTTTGGCGAAACGCATTGGAAATCGCGACTTTCACAGCGCCGATGAGTTCCTGAGCGAAGTGAAATGGATGCAACACAATGCACTTATATTAAACACTGGTGGTAAGTCAGTCATCATCATCATGTTAATCATGTCCATGTGCTAAAACGAGTCTCGCTTTCCTCCAGATGGAAAAGTGGAGCAAGCGTGCAAGGCGGTGGTGAAGGTCTGTCGCCAGGAGGCCAATGAGATCGATACCTGTGCCGAATGCTATTTAAATGCCAACTCCAGTGATGAATGGTTTGTCAAGGTCTGCACCCAACCACATTTGTTGCTCTGGGCCAAGTTGAAGGGTTTCCCCTATTGGCCCGCCAAGGCCATGGGCTCCGGACCCAATGCTGTGGTCAATGTGCGCTTCTTTGGCAAACACGATCGGGCCAATGTGCCGGTAAAGGATTGCTTTTTGTACTGTGCCCAGGATCCCAACACCCAGACCAGTCGACGATCCGCACGAGATTTGGCCGAATGCATACGTGAGGTGGAGGTGCACATTGCTAATATCAGAGCGAAAATTGGCGATTTCAAGTATGCGCCGTATCGTAAACCCTATGATCCCCTCGAGGAGCAACAGCAGCTGGAGGAAATGATGCCGGGTGTCCATGAGGTGATTAACAGACATCTGGCACCGGCCAACAAGACGCCGCTGCAGTTCCTCATTCGCAAGACGGCAGGTGACAAGCTCTCCATTGTGAAGAAAACAAAGGCAACGGAGTCTGGCACCGAATCCGATCAATCGGGCAGTCCCTCGAAATCCTGCAGATCCATGCAGGAAACGGATGCGGCAACACCCCCGCCACCACCACCACCGCCCGCACCACTACCAACCACTGATCCACCGAAGCCCAAGAGCAGTAACTACGAGGTCATACCCAGAGCAGGAGATGCTCTGCGTGGCGAATCTCGTGGTTGCACTGTGGTCCTCAAACGTAAATCCCTAGAGTCCTGTAAGGCAGCCAAACTGATGTCCTCAGTCGAGACGGTGTCGTCGTCGTCGGCAGCCATCAAGCGCAAACATTCCCAGAGCGATGCCAGTAGCGAGACTAGCCAACAAGGAGCAGGATCAGAGCACAAGCGGCGCACCAAGCATGTGCGAAAGCAACAAATCCAACAAATCCAAGAATCCTCAGAGCCAAAGCAAACAGCAGATGCTGCAGCCGAGATAGAGACAGAGAATCAAGCAACGGAAGCAAATCAATCTGTGGTTTCAGTTGTCGAACTGGTGCGAAGACGTCAAGGCGTCACCATAACCAAGATTCCAAGAGAACAGCAGCAGCAGCAACAAACGACAACAACAACAACTGCAACAGCTGTGGCAACAGCAAAACCAACGGAAGACGTTGATCAGTTTGCTGCTGCTGCTGCAGTCGATGAATCATTGGCCAAACAACGCGCTGTTGAGCGACAACAGCAGCAACTGATTAGCAAAGTGGTGCCTTTTGTGGAAATCAAAAAGGAGGTGCTATCAGAGCCAGAGGAGACGGCAGAGGAGCAGTCAGCAGCAGTAGAAGCAACAGCAGCAGCGGATGAAGTGCAGCCACAATCCGCAACTGAGCAGCAAAGCACAGCAGGAGCGACACTAACAGAACCGGAGCCAACTGCCACTACTGTAGCAGCACCAGCAACCGCAACTGCAACACCAACTGCAACTCCAACTCCAACTCCCGCTGCAGCTGGCATACAGATCAAGGAGGAAGTGATGAGCGAAGAGGAAATGGAAACAGAAGCCCAAGCACAGGCAGAAAGCGATGTAAACAGTCGCAATCCGTCGGAGACAACAACTGCCATGCCGCCACCAGCTTTGCCCCAACGCGCAGATAGTATTGTGCCACCAGTGCCACAAGTAGCCGACTCCTTTGTGTGCTTTGTGGGTGATACAACCATACAGAGATTGAGCCAGAAGCAGGCAGCAAAGCAGCAGCTACCAGAGACTACCACAAAACGCTGTCCGCTGCGTGGTGTGCCGCATGGACCGTTGCCAGCGGCTGCAGCTCTATCACCCACACGAACACCGCCCTCAGCTCCACCCTCGCCAACGCCCTCGCCAAAGCCCAACAGCACAACACAGAGTCGCACTCCACCGCAGGCTACGTGCCAAGACATCAACCCAGAAATCACCCATTGCTCAGCAGCTGCGTGTGAAGAGCGACAAGTCACTGGGATCAGAAGGATCATCGCCACCGCCACCGCTGCCGTCGACGCCCACAACAACAACATCCAGTCTGCTCAAGTCCAATATGGTGGTAATACCGCTCGATCCACGCAACACCAATGGCAGCAATCCCCACAACAACAACATCAGCAACATCAACAGCAGCTGCAGCAACATTAGTGGCAATCTTAACAGTATGAACAGCAGCAATCTCAATCTTGGCAATTCCAATCTCATGAGCATACCAGTGCCACCACTGAGAGCCGTATCCAAGAATACGTTGCAGACAACAACGGCGCTGCCACTGCCGCCACCGACGCCTGCATTCAACAACAATAACAGTAGCAGCACCTTGCCACCGCCACCGCTTGCCGGCCTAACCACTAGCAGCAGCAGCGGCAGCAGCAACGAGATCCGAACCAGTTGGCCTGTTGGCCAGTGCGCTAAACGGACTGCCGAGTGATACGCTCGTTAGCGAGACGACGGTGGGTGGAGAGAGTGGAGTGACGCCAGGCGTTGCCACAGCGCTGAGTGAGCTCATTTTACGTGCTGGTCCGCCCAAGCTGATTGCACGTCCACGTGGACCACTGCAATCGGATGGCAGCAGCGTTTATCCAGCACAAGCAGGACCACTCTCTGCGCGTCTCAAAGACAATGCACACAAGGTGAGTTATAGGCAGTGATAATATATTTAGTAGTATAACAAATATTTCATCAACTTTTTGCAGATTACGGACTATTTCATCTCTGTGATTGAGGACACGTTGAGCGATCTGGCAACGGAAGAGCCAAGTGTGCTGCAGGCTCACATAGCGAGTTTAACGCTGGAGAACGAGCGTCTCAAGCAGAGCTGTGAGCGTCAGTTGGCGGATATGCAACGCTCGATGGATCTAATGATTGCCGAGATGCGCAAGACCATGGAGCAGGAGAATAAGCGGGCCATCAGTGAGCTGAAGCAGCACAGCACGCTGGAAAGAATGCGAGCGGTGGAGGATGCCAAGAAGAAGCAGTGGTGTGCCAATTGTATGCGTGAAGCGCAACTCTATTGCTGCTGGAACACGTCGTATTGTGACTATCCCTGCCAGCAGATGCACTGGCAGCGACACTCTGCCAGCTGTGGTCAAGCGGCCACGTTGCAAGCACAACCAACGCAACAGCAACTAACACCACAACAGCAGCAACCACAGCTGCAGACGCTGCATATGGAATCAACTCGTGGCAAGCAAAAGACTTCGCCGAGCAATGCATCAAGTCCTGGCCAACAACAATTGGGCAGAACTCAAGCAGTGGCTGCCACAGCAACACTTGGTGGCACACAACAACAACAACAAGAAGTGGGGTCACCCATCAATGGTATCGATGATGAATCAAACGCCACCCACCACTGAGATGCTCAAGCTGCCCAACAACACATTTCTGCGTCCCGTTTCGTTGCCATCCACAGTGCCCTCACTAAACAACAACAGCAGCAGCAGCAACAACAACAACAACAGCAACAATATTGTTACACCTGTCACACTGATAACACCGTCATCCTCCTCCACACATCTGGGCAATCCTATAATGCCCAATCAGCGTAATAATCTAAACTACGGCGGCAAACAGACGACACAACCCATCGCCGTGCAGCGTTACAATATACCCGTAAGTAGTAGTAGAGCAAAGCAGCTGCTATTTAATGCCTTAATTTTAATTATTTTTTATATTATATTTTATTTATGCTTATCATTTTTATATGTAGCTACCCATCACAGTTAGCAGTAATACTGGCACCTTTGGTCTGATATCGGAACAGCATCAAAAGCCAACTGCAAAGTCAACTGGACGCAATTCAACAAAGAACAATAACCGAGGACGCAATCCTAATAACAATCAGCTAAACAATAACAATAATAACAACAATATGCGTCACAATCAAATTAATCACGTTTATCAGCAGTAAGTTTTGCTTTTTAAACCAAAAAAATATAGTTTACTTTATATTAAACAATACTCTTCCCATTTGCAGATAATAGATGTGGCTTCTCGCCAATGTCTTCTCAGCCCAACGAAGATGTTGCACAATCGTAAAATGAAAACAAATATATATATATATATATATATATATATATAATCGGCTCACATAGCATGTAATAACCATGAGATGGAATTAAATATAATTTTAGCAAGTATATACAACTAGTTGTTAAGCGTATAGATATAAGATTCCTAGTAAGAAAATAACTCTCTCGTTTTGAATCATATTACAACTTTCATTGTATATCCATTCATACATCGATTCATTAATCAGTTTAAATATGCATGTACGTACGTACGTATAGCTAAGGCGATAACTCTAAGTTGTATATTATGATAAAGACCTATTTTAGCTATATCAAATAAACACTAAATGCAACTTTTAAAAATTGAAAAACGACAGCAATTTATTTAGCTAAGCATACACCAGAGAACACAAACCATTTTATACATATGTATGTATATACGATATCTAATCAATATCCAATTTCTTGAAATTTCCCTCGATGCCAAACAAATCGGAAACATTCTTTGGTTTTCCAGGTCGCAGTTTTTCATTCACTTGATGACGCGTCTCAAATTCAAGCATTTGCTTGCGATTCTCCATTAATTTCTTATAATAAAGTTCTAAAAATATTAAATTAGTTAGATGTATGGTATATAAATTGTATAGATCTGTAGTTATACCTTTGAACACACTGGAGTCTTCAAGTGGACCACCATAATCCTGCGGCAACATCTGTTGCGGCACAAACTTGTAGAACTCATTCAAGTCGCTGTGCATATACAGAATACTCGTGAGTTCCTTCTTCATAAAGGGATTCATTAGCGCCATTAACTTGTCCATAAAGGGCACAATATTGATAAAGTGAAATCCAACAAGACGTATAGCAGCCGCTTCCTGTTATTTGCATAAATCTACCTTAAAATCCAAGACAACTGATTGCTATTTTAATAACTTACCTGCAGATAAAAGAGGAACTTTTTCATTTGCAACAAGCCGATGCGAGCCAGATGCCCCAAGGAGCAGCCCTTGAGATCAATAACAATCACATGACCCGGTTGTATGCCATCCTCGTACATCCAGTAATCGAATATCATGCAATAGCTGTAAATGCCACAAATAACATTCAGAAAAGCTCAACGTTTAATTAAGCCACGAAAATGATGATTACCTTTATTGTTTAATTGCTAAAAATTATATTATGTATTTTGCACCCAGTACATGTCATGTATCTCTATCTGAATCTGATGGTAGTACTTATTTATATATAGTTGTAGTTGTTTTTGTATCTGTATCTGAACACGTCAGGCATTGTAATGATGCGTGTTCGCAATTGGACTGACGTTTTCGTAAAAAAAATAACAACTAACCTTAGGCACTTTGATCTTTTAATCCCCAGTTATTAGCATTTTTTTTCCTTCACAACTGTCATAATTACAACTGACAGTACTTGAAATACTGAACTAGCCAAGTGCACGTAACCCATTAATAGTTGTAGGTACTCAAACCTGCACTCAGTTTAGCTTATAAATAATTCATTTCTTTTAAATTTGTTTTTCATTCATACCCTTATAGTAAGTATTATGCATTTGTCAAGACGTTTGTAGCGCATAGAGCATCAAAAGTATATATTCTATATAAGCATATCCATATATTTGTCTATTTCTATACGAGTTAGTCTGTCAGTTTTAAAGCTATCTAGATAAAACTTGGTACAAGTTTACAGGCAGTTCATTCGATAGATCGGGTATGGGAACTTTCAACTTTCACAAAAAATAAACCTACATAACATAAATTTTATCTTTTTTTAATACACAACACATCCCTCCAATTCGGATAAACCTTTCTTCCATTTTTGCTTCATAACCTCTTTTTAAAATCCTTAAAATAAATGGAAATATTCATATTCAAAGGTTAAGTGTTTTATTCCAAATATTAGAATAGGTTTAAGCTCATAAATCCCCAAAAGAGTAATTTTTATATTATTTAATTCATAAATTTTATCTATTTTTAATACAGAACACATCCTTCCAATTCGGACAAACCTTTCTTCCATTTTTGCTTTTTTAACCTCTTTTTTTAAATCCAAAAAATTAATGGAAATAACCATATCAAAAGGTTAAGTGTTTTATTCTAAATATTAGAATAGGTTTAAACTCACAAATCCCCAAATGTAATTTCTGATTTATAATCTATTAGAGAATATCTTAGAGTAACTCTTAGTCGACTATTTACGTTTATACTTACAGTTTCATGCTGTCGGCATAGTTGAAATTAGAGGGATTTAGATCAGAGAGTTTGGACAAAATGACACGATGTCCTGCGGGCGTGGCACCCGGAAGTGGCGAAACAGATCTAAATACAATATACATATATCAGTTCATATGGATATCGGAGCACTCAAAAAACCTTTCTAAACTTACACTGTTTTCATGGCACGTTGCATTTCCTTGGACTCAATATCCAGGTTCACAAAAAAGTCATCGAGATGCGTGCGGGCCGTGAGATTCGTGTCGAGGACCTGTTTGGCCACCTCCATGCTGTACTTGCAGGCGTGGAAAAAGTGCAGTGCCTCGCCCTCCGAAAAGTGGGCGGAAATGTGGGGCTGGGCGTGTATCCAATCCACAAACTTCTGCACCTCGGCACGCTTGATCTCCGGAAAGCGTGCATATTGTGCAGCTAAATCGGCTTCCTTCATTTTGTTCACTAATTTACTGCAAACTTGGCCAATAAAACTGTGTACTTTTGGGTAACTTGAGTTTAAATAAGTTGAGTTTTGAGGCCAGAGAGTGTAGCTTGAAACGCGTTTCCCGCTATCGGCGGTCGACTCTCGAATGAAATTGAAATCGAAATTGAAGCTGTTTGCTTTAGCAAGTGAAACTGGTTGAATGTACAGCTGAACTCAGCTCGGCTCCCGCGCAGCTCGGCAATTTCGGTTTATGTTGTTTTTGCTGTTGTTGTTGCAAATCGGGAAAACTGCAACAGGCTTTCGTTAGTTTTGTTGTCTCCGCCTCGCTCATTTCACTTCCAATCATGCACTTGCGTGGAAAATTCAAGTTTTTCCGTTTTTACCTCTTTCAAGCTATCATTATATATTTGGGTTATGCAATACCAGTGTTCGTCGGCGCAATTGAACGATTGCCGACAGTTGCCAACCGACTACCGACTGCCTAGAAATGCTGTTATTATTTTTTATATTTTTTATTACTTTTTTTTTGCCCATTATAGAAATGTTTGGCGTGTGCTCAGTTTGGCCCTGGAGCTCTCGATCAGCTTCAGTTTCAACTAAACACGAAACGCTTCACTGATTGTATATGAAACTCCCCTGGAAAATGATATGTGTTGTTATCCAATCGTATCGTTTACCATTACGTATACTTGATGCAGCGAACAGTCATTTTTGGGCCTTAAATACATTTTGGAAATTTTAGAGATATTTTTAGATACATTTTTAAATGTTTTTAATGTAGAAAATGAAAACATTCTCTGTTTTTTAATTCATTGGTGTTAAAGATTTTGAGGAAAATAGACTTAAACATTTTTCTAAATAAAGTATTGTGTGTGGTAATGAAAATATTATATTAATAAAAATTTGAGAAACATTTTTCATACATTTGTTTTTAAAATCTAATAGAGTTTTAAGTATCATATTATTTTTAACAAAAATAGCTGTTAAATTAAAATATTTCGCAGCAGATTTGGTTCAGTTGTTCGACCCACCGACAAAAATTACGGTTCAGTTCGCAAGCCGGTATATACACATACATACAAACCTATTTTTGAAACTAAAGTTCAGGTTCAAACCTGTGTTTACTTTAATACTCAATTACTATTTTAAAATCTATATTAATTTCGTAATAATGTACTCATTAAACATATACAAATAGAAACCAATGCAATGTTCTTGGAACTGCAAACTGTCTAAAATTTAATCTAGTTAATTTCTATCATCATTATAAAATGTAGTATATATTGAATTAATATTATGCATAAATTATGCTAAATGGTCTTTAGAAACACCCCAAAACAACAAAATATTCTAAATTTAAATGGAAAATATATAATATATATAATTTGCATAATTTTAGAAAGCTGTAAATAGCCACATTGCAAGCCAATTGAGTTTTAATTGTGTTTAATTGCTTGTAAGCAGATTGATCTCTCTGATGAACTTGGCAGCGACTATTAAAACTCGAGTTCTTGAAGTTGTTCAACAGGTTTGCATACTAACTATGTATGATATGTACATAAGTACGCATGTACTATATAGCTGATTATGAATGTGTATTATATATATGATTTCTGGAGATTATCCAAAGCCGAACCCATTTGTTGAGTACGTTTAGAGATAGTGCCACCACGGCCTCATTCAGTGCATTGCAGACTTTTGACATTTTGCCAGCCGAAGTGGCAAAAGTGGCAGCAGCAACAACAGGCAGAGCCAAGTGGACAGCTCGACAGGTACTCGGCTTCAGCTTCAGCTTCAGCTACAGCACAGCTTTAGCTTTGGCTGCAACCTGTCTCTGCCGCTGTTGCTGTTGCTACCTCTGTCTGTGTCTGTGTCTACAGCTGTGTCTAACGTCAGTCTGTGTGCCACTTTGGCGTGTCTGAAATTCCAACGGATTAGAAGTTGTGCGCAAAGAGCAAACGGCATTTGTTGCCAATGTGGCAGTAGCAGCAACAACAAAAACAACAGCAACAACAGCACCAACCACTTGCAACCTGCAACCAGTTTTAACATCCGATGAGGCCTTGCAATTCTGGGATCGCTGTCGCACAGGTGTCGCAGTGTCAGACTCCAAAATGTAGGTGCCAAGTCGCAAATTAATTACCACACTTGCCCCAAAGACACTGCCACACATTTTGGCAGTGCAACCCGCTGCTAGCTGCTCACAATTTCGTGACTCGTGACTTGTGTGATCTGTGACTGACATGAGTCACTGTTGCTGACCCAAAAAAAAGGTAAAACAAAAAAAACAAAAAGAAAAGAAAACCAAACCAATTGAAGGAATGTTTTGCATGTGCGATGACAACATCATTGACTTTATTCCGCTGTGCTTTGTGCAACGTGCAACGTGCCTCGTTTCATGTTGCCGTCACGCAGCGATCCTACACGCAGTGCAGACCTCCTTTTTAAGACCCAGTGTCCAAAAAGTGCAAAAGTTCAAGCAACAGGCAGAGGAAGTCATTACAGACGCCATAAAAGATATACTTTCATTTGCTGATCAGCAAAAAACTTTAAGAGCTAGAGCCATGAATACTAAGGGCTGCAGTCAACAAACTGAGTAGATGTATTCTATAAAACGATAAGCAGCTAATATTCTTTGTATTACGTATATAAGTCGTGTCAAAATATAACTCAAGTAATATAAGAGCTAGAGACACCAAAATCTCTAGGTATCAAATAAACTAACCTATCACATAACATAGGAACTTTAAGAGCTAGAGTCACCAAACTTACAAGGTATATTCCACCATGTTTTTAGCAATTTTAGCAATAATAGATCTGAAGCAGCTTTTGGGTTGTTTTTCACAGTTCTGTTACATTTAATTCAAAAATTCTTCTGATAAACAATAAACTAACCTATCATATAACTTACGAACTTTAAGAACTAGAGTCACCAAACTTACAAGGTATATTCCACGACGTTTTTAGCAATTAATAGATCACTTTTCCCGGTTTTATTACATTTAAACTGATAGATCTTATGAACAGCAATAAACTAATCTACATAATTCTAAAACTGGACATCAAAATAGCTAGAGTCACTACCAACATTCAAAGCAAAACTACTCAAAACTCATTTGCTACTGCTTTCAACTCTAAACTAATTTCAGTAACAGGATATGCAATTAACTGCCTCTTGGGTCTGTTGCAGTCGGGTTCGCTCGACCGTAACCTTTGCACAATTTTTTTGGTTGTGGGCTTGGCTTTTCGTGGCTCTTTGAGCGCACGCTGTTGTCCTCCTTTTTGGCCCAGACCACGGCTCAGACGCTGCCTCCACCCCCGTCCCCACAATCAGCTTATGCAGGCATTTCGCAAATTACTTATCCGTTTAATGCTTAAGTTGTTGTTGTTGCCATTTTTCACGCATTTGACTGCATTACTTAACCTCAATTTGAGTGTGCATCAAGTTTGCTGGTTCCCCGCATGTTGCTGGTTTTGCAGTTAGCTGCTGGTGCTGCCGTTTCCGTTGCATGCCCCCAAAAACTGTGACGCTGGCGACAAATGAAGTTGTCGCTTCGCGTTGCCTCACTTTTGCATACGCCCCACCCTGCCTCGTTCCCCTGTTTCCCTTGCTCTACGCTTCTGCCTGACTGTTTTGAAGCTGGTTTTTTCATTGGAAAATCCTGCTCCGTTGTTCGCTGTCCATTTCAATTGGCGTTGCGACCTGTCTGACTCATTTGTATGGGTTGCCCTACGTGTTGTGGCAGCAAACAAACAATGCCTTTGCTGCCCCACCTTGCACCTCCACCGCCAGCTCTTCTTCCCTTCGTTGTCTTTGCCACGCGTTTGCCTCTTGCCAAACCAACAAACAACAAGAAGCATGAAAAAAAGAGATACAATTCTGTTGCCCGTTTCGATGGGGATTGCTGTTCAGCACACCACATCGCACCACATCGCACCACTTTGCACCACCGCATCAGCTTGTTTCCCTAGCGAAACTCGTTTGCGCATGCGCGCCACATTTCGAGACTTTTTCTGTTATTTTAGCGGTTTTTGTTTTGATTTCTGATTGCCGTTCGTTCGATTGTCTTTTTTTATATATAAAGTGTTGCTGTTGTTGTTGCTGTTGTTGTCGCCACTTGCCACTGTCCATAGTTGCAGTTGTTGTTATTGTTGCTACTATTCGCGTTTATTTACGGTGGCAAGTGCCGCTTGACAAATTGATTTTGATTTGTTGCCTTTTCATTTTCAACTTTATTTCTCTTGATTCACCTTTTTTTCAGCTCATAGTTGCTCAATTATGCTGTCATTTGCTTTATCTCAATGTTATCAGCCGATCAATGAGATAAGCGACAATTTACAGTTGATTTAATATTTCAAAGTTCTGGGGAATACATTTTGATATGAGGTTTTGTTAAACTTTTACGAACTCACTCCTAAAAATTTTTTTTTAAAATTAAAAAATTTTTGTTTGCCCCACAAATTATTCTTATTGATTAACCAGTCTTTGTTGAGTATAAGTATATATAATGTATACTTTAGGGTTGGAAATGAGTTTTCAGTATCTTACAATACTCTTAAAACCATTTTCTAAACTTTAAACAACGATATCTTTGCCAAAAAAGCACCGGTTTTCGATCGGAATAGCAATCTAAGCTGTATTTTACTCAATCATTTATAATTTTTTTCAATAACTGTGCCAATCGATTACAAATTTTGTGTGAGACAAAGAATATATATTCTTTATAGGGTCGTAAATGAGTTTTAAGCTTGTTATTGACAAGTTACTAGGCAGAAATATGTTTAAATACAGCTTGGGAATAGTTTGAAATAAGGTAAGTTTATTTAAGGAACTCACTAAATAGGAATACGTAACCTGTATTAAATACACCTTGATATAAGTTATCTCAGGCATTGGCTCTTGTAAAGTCAAAAAAAAGGCAAAAAAGACATTACATAAAATTAGATTCCAATTAAATTTATTATTTATTTTAATTTATACATTAATTACGAAATAATAACAGTTTATTAATAACTTAATTTGCTACAATCCTTGTCGATATTTAACAATAAATTAATAGGAAACATTTAGCTATTGAGGCCTGGAGTTGAGTTGAGGTAATCAACAATAAGTTAAAGCGGAAATTGATCACTAAACACGCCGGATAGAAAGAGCAACAACAACAATAACCATAATGGACAGAGTTGCCAACATCAAATTAGAAACGCAACAATGTTGCATTTGCCACAAAACGTAGCAGCAACAGTTAAAGTTAAGTATTTTAAAAAAATAGGGGTAAGACACATTAACAAAACAAAACAAAACAAAATAAAACAGTTCAACTACAACAACAACAACAACAAAAGCTAGTCGGAAGCAACAAATATATGTATAATGTCGGGGTATTACACGGTCATTGGCATCCTGTTTCATGCAAGAACAAGCAACAGGATGCTCAGGAAATTAATGCCAAACACTCAAAACGTGCATCGAGGGTTCGGAACGTTTGCAGCAACAATCGTCACTTAGATTGCCAATCAAAAATCAAGGAACTTTTCAAACTGACCGACTAGAAAATACCTGTACCACAAATTTACAATTTCAATTAAAAAATTTATGATTTGACAAAAAAATTCATATTAGAAAGTAAGAATCATTGCTAAAAGTATACTATACTTTGAAAGTAAATTAAACAGCTAGACTTTTAGAGATTAATAGCGATAAAAATTATTCGAAAAATGTGCTTATAACTTATCCATAACTAAATGCGATTTAAAGTTTAAATATTTAAAGAAAAGGTAAATTTTTGTAATATTTTATAAAGCTATTTCATTTTATGCAATATTTAAAAACTAGAGAACTTAGCAAAATTAGAAAATCTAAAAAATTTTAGAATATAAAATCTGGATTGATGCCAAAAAGAAATACTCTAATGCTAAGCACAATTTCCCAATTTAATACGTTTTACTTTTGTAAATTAAGAATAACAATTTATTAGCTAATGAATTCGTTTATTTATTTTGATACTGTAATCTGTTTCGAGCTTATATCGAATATATATAAAATCAAAATTATAAAATATAATTATAAAATAGCTAAGTTCAGCTCTAAAAGTGAATTTTCTATAGAGATGTCAATCTAAACATGAACAAATTTTATTCAATTTACAAGTCTTATATACCCCATGTCTACTGTATGGGCGAGCATAAAAAGTAAATCAACAAAAGCCCAGACGAGTCGACTGTGACGTACCGGGAATGTGAATTGCAGGCACAGTCAGGAGCTGGGGTAGGTGCAGAGATAGGAATAGGAGGGACAGTAACAGGGACAACAACAGGGATAGGAGCAGGGAAAAGAGCAAACACAACAAAGCAGAGTGAGTGAGTGATAAAGCGGCCATTTAGGGGAACGTCAGAGGATCACAAAAGACAGAAAAACGATGGCAAAGAAGAAGAGCCAAAAAAGCATTAACGCATTTTGAAATAATTGTCTGCAAGAGTCAGCGTCAAGCAGGACGAAAGTCAGAGTCAAAGTCAGCCACAAAGTCGGTAGAGGGTCGCTTGAGAATTGGTAGAGAGAGGAGAGGCAAGTGGGGAGAGGGGAGTGTGTAGTGAGGAGAACAAAGGGAGCGTTCAGCATTTGTTAGCGTTCAGTCGTGCGTCTCCGCAATCCTTGAGGCAGACACGAACATTGAACAAGGAACAGACACACCTGATGATGACTACCGACACCTGAGTCAGGAGCAAAAAGCAACGAACCTCAGCACTTGAAACTAGGAAGAGACGGACGATGATGAAGAACGTTAAAAATGATAATTAGATGGTCTAGCAACCCTCCAAAATAGTACAAAACAGGTGAAAGGCAGCTCTCCTTCTCGCTCTCTCTTACTTAGTCTCTTCAGCTAGCCATCTCGCGGACTCTTCATGGTGGTGGAATCACAGTGTGAAGTGATCGTTTGAATATTTAAATGTTATTGTCGTTAACTGAGGGTGGATTTACCCCTGAAGACTGCAAGGACAGGAAGAGCAGGAAGATTCGCTTGAGAAGATTGTAACCGTTGTCACTAATTAGTGGCATTCCTATCTACATAATTATTAATTCAATATTTCCTTTCGCTGCCTCAAAAGAAATGAAAATAATATAAGAAAATGGAAATGGAAAGGAAGCAAACACTTGACAACAGGATCCGCAAACTGAAAGCGAAACAGGGAGAGGGACACGAGGGGCAACACTGAACTCTGAATTGAGAGGGCAAGGCAGAGAGGTGGTGCAGAGTGCCGAGTGGTGCAGAGTGGTGCTTGGCAATTACGAGCTCATTGCCGGATGGTGAAATTATATTGCACCAAATGGGAGCAGAAGAGAAAGCATTAAGGAAACAAAGAGCAACAACAATCTACAACAATCCACAGCAACAACAACAACAACAACAACAACAACAACAACATTGAGTAATTTAAGTGGCACACAGTCAGGAGCGAAGCGTGTTGAAGGCAAAATGTGTTGAGTGGCATGCATAAACGGGAGCCACAAGGAACCACACAATTGATACATTCACAATCACAACACATACATATATATACAACTGTATCTGATGATGAGTATA